>CM070832.1:21545991-22145991 GCA_036326025.1 Chrosomus eos
TTTATATTACTTAAATTATTTTGTTAGTGTTTTATTTAGACAAAATATTATAGAATTTTAATATAGGCCATAATAATGGCTTTAATATCGGCTTATCGTTATCATTCAGAATTTTAGTATCATTGCATATCCTATTTGACAGACAAATTGCTTACCATGGAAACTTACCATGCTGTGCTTGGTTAACTAGCTTTGACCATCTAATAGCCATACATTACCAATGTTTGGATTTCCCAAGCTTTGAGGTTGAGCTGCACAATTAATCTTTAAAATATCCTGAACTAGATTCAAACACCCACGCGATCGTATTCTTAATGACAGCGATTCGACTTTGTGTAATAAATCTCTGACAATTCCGATCACAGCGAACATTCAAATCTGCGTTGGTGCTGCCACCGGTGACCCAGAGAGAGCAGTTCATGTATAGGTATGAAACAGCTTCACAAACGGTCTGTTAGACCACACAGATTATCATAATTTCTGTGTTACACTAATTCAAATGATCACAGAAGTACTGGGATTAAAGATTATAGTTTGGATATAAACACTGATGCCTATGTTAGCTGTCAAAATCACCTTTTGAAAAGTAAATTGACGCTTCAAATAAAGATTGTAACAATTACATCGTTACACCAGTAGGTGGCGACGATTGACTGTTAAATAACGCATTTGTCATCGAATCATTCATTCAAGAGATCCATTCGAAAACATGATTCATCTAGAATTGAAATAAGTAAAGTCTTTAGGTTTGTTCGACTTAAAGCAGTGTTGCACTGCACATTCCGATCGATATGACATCAAAGTACCACAAAAGAAATTCAAAGGAATACGGAGCCGTCTGCCCTCTAATCGCTCTTGCGGTACTTTGATGTCATAAATCGATCAGTCTGCGCAGAGCCGCTTCGTGACGAACACACCTTTTATGAGGGGGTCATTGAATCATTCATTCAAGCCAATTAAAAACTTCAATTCAGAATCATAGGAGAATCGTGATCTCTGTTTAAAAAAAAAAACAAAACAAAAAACGTATTGTCAGTTTATTCAGAACTTTGAAGAAGACAAGCCAGTTAGTACTATACACTGACAATGGCCAGTTTGATGCTTTCTTATGTCAGTGTTATAAATACCCTAATGAGTACTTAAGAAAAAATTATATTCTGTTATTAATAATGTCTCTCTCCTGAATCTGTTGAACAAGAAACAGATCGTTTAGAAGTGTGTGTTCACCTTCAATAAGTCCTGTTGGCTCTGAATATTGTCAATGTTTAATAAAAGGATTTGGAAGGATGAAACCTCATATTCTATTATTTATATGCTTCATTCACCGTATAATAAGGAAATCCTTTGAAGGAATGTGTCTGAGGAGGAACCGTTCCATACAGTTTTTGAAGACCGCAGCATATTTTTCTCTTTTTCTCTCTCTCTCTCTGTAGCGCACACTTGCTCGCTCTCTTTGTGCTGACAAGAAACAACTGATTTGGATTCTTGTTAATGAACAGTGATGGAAAGAAAAGGCAGCGTGAAAGAGGAATCAGGCACTTTATACATTTAGGTTTAATGGAAACGCAATGTTTTACTAATTGCAAAAGGAAATTGATGCAGAAGATGTACATTTGGGTTCAGGTTTCCCATTTGATTTTGTGTAGGGAATTCAGGGTGAATCGCAATGAGCTGTCACCATATTTCAGACCATCGTGAAGCCTTTGCCTTGTGTTTTTTAGATTCATTTGAGAGTGTGGGCCAAGAGAGAGTAAAAAGAAAGAAAACCAGAATGTATTTAAATTAATACACTACCGTTCAAAACTTTGGGATGAGTACGATTTTTATTTATTTTTATATATACATAACTTTTCAGGCCTCACACAGCAACACTGTCTCAGCCATCCATGCCCTGTCATAATGTACATCTTAAACAAGCCTGAGGTGTCTTGAGTAATTGCTTGACACATCATGATCTGTAAGGGTAATATCAAACACAGCATCTATGTCACATCCAGATGGTCTTCTCGTAGCACCTACCATAAACACCATCCCTCCCTTCACAGTCAGCCGATATTTCTGCAATGATTAATGATTACTGCCCTGCAGGAACAAGCTATCATCTGAAGAAAATGGATGGACTGGTTGTTAAAGAATATGAAAATACATTAAAATATGCATTAGCACACTGTCAGACAAAGACTTCGTCTGCAGCCACAAGCTGTGTAAAAATGTGTGTTTTAGCTCCATGTAGTGACAAAGTTTGATATACTTGTGGAGTTATTTTTGGAGCTCGACAGGTCGTGGTGACTATCATCTGTGGTTGTATTGAAAAGATCTATGCTGAGCAAACAATGACAGAATTTTCATTTTTTTTTTTTGGACTTTTCCTTTAATTGCAGAATTTGAGATGCATTATATTAGGAAATATTGAATTGAATGTGGGCTCATTACCTTTCTATTCTCTTTAAGCGCTCTTTAAAATTACATTTCATTGAGTTAAGAAAGTTTTGGACTTTGAAGACTTTGCCATGAAGGTACAAGGTCCTTGGCTCCCCCGCTGGGCCTGAGGTCTTCACATTCTCCATTCCTAAAACCCTCATTAAAACATTTATACATGACTGCACACATCTCACCACCTATGCATTTCAAATAAAGATAAATCGATTGGAAGAACCACATGAAGCTTTATATAGTTTTAAACATTATTTTTTGATTAAGTTATACTGTATTTATATGCGTCTGCCATTTCATTTTTATAAAATGTTTATTACTGTTCAAAGGTCTGGGGTATTGCTATATTGCTATATATTTTATAGTCTATAATGCTCATCGAGGCTCAAAAATACAACAAAACAGTAATATTGTTAAATATGTAAGGAATAGCCTAATTGACAACGGGCCGTTGAATTATTTGAAAAATAATTTTTCATTAATTAAACGAGTATTCAATTATTCCGCTTATACTACGGTTACCACACCTCAAAACATTGTTCAGATGATATATTTCAAGACATTTGCCAGGTTTTTGTCCTTAAATATCTCTTGTGTTTAGGACTAATTTCTTACGCATCTAATCCCTTCAGCTACTGATAGCAGACAAATACAGTTTTTAATGCAGTTATTAGAGAGAGAGCGTGTATTACCCGAGACCGTGCGTCTCTTAACAGTGTTTGGCAGCAGCGTCTCTACTAATATCGAAACTTTAAGATTATCTGCTCCAAGAACAGCGCCGTTATTACCTTGCTTGTGAAAATTAATGTAGCTCGAGTTTAAGTTGTTAAACTATTTTATTGATAAAATCGTCAGAGCAGTGCTGACAGCACGTTTCTGTGATTGTGTGTTTCCGTACTGCATGTGTGTATGTTTTGAGAGAAAGCAGGAGAAAGAGAGTATGTGCTTTCTATACATAATAAAATGTAATTTCTGTGGCAAAAAACATGGAAATAATTTGTCCTATTGTTTACCATGTTTATTTTCTGTTGTTTTTATTTAAATGTTTAAACATTTTTGCTGTTGTAGTCTGTAAGGACCTTTTGAGTTTACTGAAATCATTTGGCGGAGTGATATGGATCTGTAATGCGGTCGAGGCCTGCCTGGAATTAATTTAGCTGTGCTTTTCTCTGAAAATAATTGCACACCTAACGTTTGTCAACCAATCAGATTCAAGCATTCAACAGCCCCACAGTATAATATCATTTAACATTTTGTAAAAAGTAGTTTATATAGTAAATGTTTACAATGGGAAACAAAGTGACGTCAAGCGCATGGTCGGGTCAGTGTGTCTCAAGAGGTGAAAGGAGGTCATGCGTTGTGTTGTCAAAAGTAAATAGAACCCATTATAATCAATGATGCTGTCTACACTGGATTCAGTATACAGATCTGTCGACAGCACAAATAAAGAGTGATAGAACGTTTGCTTTGATGCATCCTGTGTAAATAGCTTGTTTCTCTGTACAAACTTCAGAAGGATCTCAGCGTCGGAAACAAGTGTATGGTTTATTTTAATGATGTCAAGGATCACAAAGATTATATGTTTATTAGGGGGGAAAAAATTATGTAAATGAGGCACAATGTAATGGAGAGTTTGCAAAGAAACCTTTGTTGAATGATGAAGCAGCCAATTGTATTGGATTTGACCGCAGCTGCAAGCCTGTTAGTAAAGGATTTCATAATGCATTGTCTTTAAATGAGCTTTATATAAATAATGTTTTAAAACACTTGCGAGTGAGCATTGATGCGGTTTCCTATGCAATGGCGTTAGCCAATCATAACAGTGGCCATTTACTGACAAGCCTTAAAGAAGACGCCCCTTAAAACGGGTCATTTTAGACAGAGGGTCAGAATTAAGGTTAAAAATAATTGTTACTGGTAAAGGAGAAAGTCTAAGAACTGATACATGGCCCTGTCACTAATAAACACTGAAAGGTCACATTTGCTCATCCGTCCATATGTTACCAGTCGGAAGGAGATTAACATATAAGCAGATGTTGTTTATCAATCACTAAGGAGAATGTCATGAATGTTGCATAGGTTAATGTGCGTCTTCATTACTGTTTCCTCATAGAGAAAAGCTCTCATGAAGATTTATTTGGACAGGATCAGACTTGTACAGTATTTGAGTCTGGGCTACTTATCTCACATTTACTATAATAAAGAACAGAATGTTCTTAAGTATTTTTTTTAGGTATTAGTTTTATAAGTAATAGGCATATATATATATATATATATATATATATATATATATATATATATATATATATATATATATATATATATATATATATATATATATATATATATATATATATATATATATATAAAGATAAAGATGAAAAACCTTTCAAATGATTTCTAGATTTTTCTTGTCCAAGTCCATTAAAACTTTGACTTTTTCCAGATTCATATTTTCTTCAGCTTTTAACATGAAAAGCTATAGCAATTTATGAATACATATTGCAGGCATTTTTAATGTGTTCATATTGTTTTAATTGAATAATTTTCATGGGAAAACAACAGCATAAATACAAGTATTAATAATGAATGGAGCAATTCCAATAGGGTCCTCACACCATCGGTGCTCTGGCCCTAAAAATGGATTTAATGTATTTTGTGATGTTAAAAATATTCTTTAAAATATTCTATCCTGTTAGATAACATGTGCAGAAATCTTTAAAATCAAATATAAAAAATAAAATATATATAAAGATTATTTAAAAAAAAAAAACGATCCAAAATCGTCCTTAACGCTTAATCCCTCACTGAGAAATGACTAACTTCTATCCTGTTCGGTTTCATGTTATTAGGCATGATATAAACATTTTCTTGCCATTGTATAAATAATCAAGTTTAAATGAATAAAGTTTGTGTCTGAGCCTGAAGACCTGAATGTCTGCAATACCCTTTTATGGAAATACTTCCCTAAATTACAACACAAGCATATTCATTTTTTATAAGTCAAAGAGTTCACAAGTTACTGCCGAACAGGAATAGCCCAAGTACACCGTGTTACCTTCGTCACTCAAGTCTGCAATTTATTCAGTTCTTGCGATTGTTCACGTTCTTTCCTCCTATGAGCGGCTGGTTGGGACTTCACGGGTGCAGAAGTCCCATCTGACCGGAGAGCTCGTCCATCAAAAAGCCCTTGGAGTCTCCTGTAGGTTGCTGTGTAAGGTATGCTGTTATCCAGTTAGCAGTTCCCTTGGCCACTGAGGTCATGTTTATTTCCTATTCAAGGATTGATGGCTGCAGTGTGCACTTAATTTCCCAAAAGCTCCGGTGCTGAAGAACTGTAATAATGTAGGTGCAAAGGCCAAGTATTCGAACCTCGTTCAAACTGACATTGTATATATGATTTAACCTCAACCCTGTCAATAGTATTACAGTTAGAAGGTTCATATTAGTAGTTCAACAGCACAAGATCAGTTAAATCTCTGTAATTTTCCATTATTACAATACATACCTATGAGACCACCAACTGAATGAAAGATCTCTCTGGCGAGTCAATGTGACGTGAGTTTAAGGTAACGAGGGGGTATACTTTAGGTTTGATTTGGAAATTCTCCCTTCTCGTCTACTGTAGAATTGCGGTGCTCTTAGATGATTTGCTAATTTGCTTAATTAGCTAATTGACCCTTCGCAGGGACTTTGATTGACAGACGATCTGACCAATCATAATCCAGCATTCACAGAATCCGCCATTTTTGTCCGACAAAGCAGTCAGGAGAGTTAGTAGATTAACGTTGGAGGATTTGAACTTGAAAAATGGTGTGTACTGACGTCTTTCCGTGGTTAAAACAACATTCCTTCTTATGTTCATTCATGTTTGTTTGATGCTATAAATTAACTAGAAAGAGTTTTTATTGTTAAAATATCTATAAAAAAAGACCAAATTTGAAAGGTAAGACTTTGAAATCCTCACCATCACACAGTGAAGTAGACCGAAAGAAGAAAGAAACTAGAGGTGAGAACTGAAGCATATATATGCATAGGTGTCAAAAGAGATAATTTTGATATGCAAAAGTGTAAAGTTATGGACAATACTTAACTGTTTTGATAATTGTTTAAAGGGGTCATATAATGCCATTTTTGTACAAGTTAATATTAATCTTTAGGGTCTAAATGAAAACTTTGTAATATACTTTTATTAACACTCATTTTACCTGGTAAAAAATAGCTCTGTTTTCAGCACGCCGTTTAAGTGTATATGCCTTTAAATGATAATGAGCTTTGCTCACCCCTCCCCTCTGTTCTTTGGGGCGTTTTTACCACTATATTTTTTATCATTATATAGGTCCGTGGTTTTGACACAACGCACGTGGAGTGTTGCCTTGACAACAGTTGAGAGTATATTTTGGAACAAGAATGGCAGCGGGAGTCTCTTAGGACACATCTGTGCAACCCTATAAGTTTGAACCGGAGTCGGACCCGGAACAAGATGACGGCCGCAAAAAAGTTAGACAATTAAGGCTCGAACAGGACGTTTCTGAATGGTTGGTTAACGTAATGCCACCTTGATCTATTTTGTATGTACTGGCATGGGTAACGTTAGAGTAGTGACATGCGAACGCTATGTGTTTACTGATGTATAGGTTAGTTCATGTTACAATTAATGGTCATGAACAACTTTTTTTTGCGATTTGCAAAGATTAATATAACTTTACACTCACTTCTTCTGGTGGTGCAGCATGAACATGAATAGTTGGTTCCGATTCTTTTTTCAGGAGCAGCTTCTTAGCAAAACCAGCTTTATACTGACCCTCGTTTATAAAGCAGTCTGGCGAGAAATGATTCGCGTAAACATGAAAGCATTGACGTTGATGGTGGGGAATATGCCCTTCGAAAACAAAACTCAGCCACTGCGTTTTCAGCGGTTCGGATTTAGGAACATCAAAATGGCGGTTGTGTTTGTTATTACACCTAAGAACAGAACACCACAATCGCTTAGACGCCATTCAGCTCCAGTGTATCAACAATAGCGGACTGTGATGACAGCTCGCTCAGGGCGGGTCTTTGTTGAAACGCTGCTGTTAATTATCAATCGTGGGAGGGGCGTCTGATTTAGTGATGTCACAAAATCGAACAGCTCAATTTGAGGCGAACAAAACTTTATTAACATGATAAGTAAACCTCAAGGAACAGGAACTGGAATAATTATATATTTAGATATACTCATACTCAAGGCAGCATAGTTATATAGCTCCTCACACATTTCTTTGACTTTGTAAAATTATGATTAGCTCTTCAGATGTTTGATACAAAGTAGCATGATACATTATAATTTGAAATCTTTTAAGGTCAATATCTATAGGAGATAATAATGATAGTCAGATTACACAGAGGAATAGCCAATTTCCACTAAGGATCTGTGTGCTTGATTAAAATAGAAAATTTGCAGTCCTTCTATTTTCTTGTAATAATTTGTTGCGCATATAGATGAAACCATTATGTTTTAGCTCATGCTTTAAAGCACTTAAACTAAAAATCTTTTACCATGCATATGTGGTTTCAGCTCTTCCACAATGGTGTAATGGATGCTCTTAAATTGCAAAGCATCAGCCTTGTTTAAATCCTTCTCTTTTACACTACGCTGCTCAATTATTCATTGCCCAACCTGATGACAGGGCGTCACACTAAACCTGACACACCTCATGTTACATTTGCATAGAGCCCAACTCATTAGATACTACCTTTTAGACCCGTTAAAGGTCAGGCGAGCAGAAATAAGCATGCGGACCAAACAGAGCATGTTTTAGAGAACGCTTATTAAAGGAATGTGACATTTCATGCTGTGATTGGGGTTGTAGTGTCTGGACTGGTTAGCGTTGGACTTAAAGCGATGGAGAGAAAAAAAATGGCTGTGTTTTAAAGGGGGAAAATATTACGGCAAACTGACCTTGTTTTTTTCCGTTTTTTTTTTTTTTTTAAGGTTATGTTAAAGGGGTCATGACATGGTTTTTTGTTTTTTTTATTATGTTCCCTTAGGTGCAATTATAGTATTACTATAGTTTTTTGTACAAAAAAAACTTAAAAAATGTAGTGATTTATGACATTTTCCCACCCTGTTTCTCACCTCTGATTCAAACAGTCTGTTTTGGGTTGTTTCCCCTTTAAGAGTTCAGTGTTAACGCCTATACTGTTATGATTGGCTAACGTCAGTGCTGCTTATGCATAAATTATTAACGTTAATCATTTTGTATCGCACGTAAACTACACAATGCTCCACCACGTGAAACTTCGGTCTTCCAATCTTTTACCATCGTATCAATTCTCAATTGATTTTGATTCATATGCGCGAGGGAGGAAGAGAGAGAGAGAGAAAGACAGTTTGAAGGCGCGCACGCGGCCGGAGCTCGCTCGCTCTCTGCTCTTTCAGTAACATGCCCTGTCACACTCATCTCACTCACCTCAAATAAAGCTTTGGCGGGCTGCATATGCTGCAAATAAACTGCATCCGACTGCTTTCCCTGACGTCTGGATCGTTCAGCAGCATTCAAACATGTTGTTTGTCCACAGCAGGAACAGCACATCATCGCAGTCATCTTGTAAACAGACCCACTCGCTGCACGTCAACGCATGCGAGGATGCGAAATGAGGCGTAGTTGTCTTGCGCTGGAGGCGGTCATATGCAAACGACTGGTACGTCACTTCGCACCGCGACGTCACTTCTTACCATGGATCCAGAACGAGCTGTATTTAGAGCTTGATTAAATAAATGCTTCGTTTATAATGGGGAGGACATCTTAAGCTACGAAACTTGCAGGAAGTTTTAATAGTACATAGATCTCTTATATACTAAAAGATAAAGGCAAATTTGGTTTCTCATGTCATGACCCCTTTAAAACAAACCACTCTTATGCACATTGTAAGCATGCACTGTTTTGAAATGTCAGGCGCTTTTACTTACACATGAACTGTTGCCTAATGAGATTTTAATACTTGATGGCTGAACAATGCAAGGTGCTAATTGCGAGAAGAAACTTAATGCCCTCTGTCAAATTTTATGGATGATTGCATTGGCAACAGCCAATCAATTTACTCTACATCTTTTTTCATACACTGTCGCAAGTGTTATTTATAGGGATTGACACTTCCTGTTAGTTTGACAGCTGAAGGACACGGATGTCAACGCGACGCTAAAGACAGATCGTGATTGAGACATTTTAAGACCTTATTGTGGGAACAAATTACATTAGCATGTTTTATTCAGAGCTTTAGCTTGTGCTGTCAGAGGGCGCACGGGTTACATTGATGGAGGGGGGTGAAGTCAAATAGTGAATTATTAATTTGGTCCTAATAATAGAAGCATGGCTGTTCTGGAGAATTAAGCCAATTTGCAAGTCGGATCATGCCTCCTTTCTGTTTCGAGTGACATCTGTGAATTTATTGTTCTTTAACTGTGCTTCGTCTTCATTTCTGTCTGTCTCAGCCTTTGATATTACATTGATCTGTGCATTTTGCTGTCGGACGGTCATGTGCTGTTACACAGAAGCATTTATATGAGGTGACTGGCCTGAGATGGCTTTGATCACTGCTGTAATCAGCTATGCTTTTCTCCGTCCAAATGGTTTTTAACAAATCCACCTCAACTCCCACTCCACTTACTTGTTATACAGATTCCCCCCTCTGGTTTTATCTCATCTTCTTCTTTCACCTCTCTGGGTGGGAACCAAAGATGATCAATAGATGCTGTGCATGGAAGAACTCTTCCACATGATTGGCGGAATGAGAACTCCTACATCTTGCTTGCTTGTAGCTACAGGTAGCTCGCATCACGCTGTCATTCATCTGGTTCAGTTTGGAAATGACTAATAGCAGCTTCCTCTTTTGCATCTAAAGGTAGATCTGACAGACCGGGGTTTCCTGTGCGTAATGTACGCAGAGAGAGGAAATTGTCACTCACCTGGTGTAAAGGCAGGACTTCATCCTGTATGATTTCCCCCCTCTGTTTCCCCTCTCTATGTCTACAATTTGTATTATCAGACGATCTGTATATTGCACAAAAACATGATATCTGTATTGCCAGATGTTGTTTTGATCTTTATAGTGACATTTTTCTTTTTCATTCTTCATGTTCTTTCAAAAATGTTCTTTAATTTAAAACTTTGGCGGACGTAAAACTGTTAATTATTTTCATGTTATAGCCAATATTACAATTCTCTACCATTTTGTCCTAATAAATAAAAAAACACACCTACACATACTAACAACTAAAAACCTTTAGAAAGATATTTGTCATTAACAGATGCTAAAAAGCATACAACTTGGACGATAGATGATGCTATGATGTTATTTTCATTGTGAAACAGCCTACACAATAACAAAAGATAGTTTGATTTCAAAAGCGTATAACTAGTATGTTACTATTATGTAACAGGTGAGATACTGTATCAGGTAATGATGATGCAGGCTGTTCCCCATCGAGGGGAACTCAACTGCGTCATCGTTATGACACTTTGGGGAATGCCCCCAGCGTAGCGCATCTGAAGAATGAATGAAATCTGTCCAATCCTGATTGGTGTTGCGTCACGACGTAGTAGATGACGGCATACCCGGAAGATACAAAGGGACGCCGGCACGAACACAAATCAGCTTTTTGCTATTCAGCAAGCGCTCTGTGTTGTCTGAACCAGTTTGTCTTATTTGGTGTTGTTTGTCCCTCTTATAAGAGTGCTGCGTTCCCGCCTGGCCTTATTTAGTAATGATGGTCAGATGCGCGCTCCCGCGGATCAGGTCCCGCATCTGCTGAGGCAATGCGGCGGCTTAGATCGTGGGGCTCGCAGAGAGAGCTCTCAGAGGAGATCGGGACTGCCGAGGCACTTTCCCGATCTTCATCTGAAAGCTGCAGATTCCCCTATCCCCCGTTCGGGAGCCCGCCCCGCGGCTTCTCCCGTTCGGGATGTAGACCCGGTGTTGCAGCTGTCTGATTCCGAGGAATTGGACGTGCTCAGCATCGCGGAGGAGAATCTGCACGAAGCGCACACACACACACACACACACACACACACACAATTTGCAGTAAGATTCTGTGGCTGGGATCTCGCGTCTGCCGAGGCAGCGCGTAGGTTTAATGTTTGCCTTGCAGTTGTAATACAGAATCTAGCTCGGATCTCGCGTTTGCCGAGGCAGCGCTTAGATTGCGAGTGTACTTTCCAGTAAGATTCTGTGGCTGGGATCTCGCGTCTGCCGAGGCAGCGCGTAGGTTTAATGTTGCCTTGCAGTTGCAATACAGAATCCAGTAGCTCAGATCTCGTGTTTGCCGAGGCAGCATGTAGGTTACGAGTCTACTTTGCAGTTTGCTGTGTGAGTACGAGGCATGAACAGTCAGCTCCTGAGGGTGCTTGCTGTGTTCATTGAGAAAAAAAAAAAAACTCGCCGCACACGTGCGTTTCGGGTGTCTCAGCCTCGCGCCTGTTGACTTTCTTCTCGAGAGATGAAAGCCAATTATATTGTACTACTTGGATCTCGCGTTTGTTAAGGCAGCGCGTTACGAGTCTACAATAAAAGGGACACACGCGATCTGATAAATAATACTGTTTATGTGCGAGGAATTCACAGTCAGCCCCTGAGGGTGCTGGCTGTGTTCATTGAGAAATATCCTGACGCGTACAGCCGTGCGCTGTCAGTTGTTTCAGTCTCGCGCCTGTTGACTTTCTTCTCGAGGGATGAAAGCCAAATTATACCGGCTCGAATCTCGCGCTTGCCGAGGCAGCGTGTAGGTTATGAGATCGTATAATTAAATATAAAACGGTATTCTGGTGTTTATGGCTGCATTTATTTCCTACAGCCTACCATTCAGACCGTGTTTCACTTATCCAGTGTTATGGCTGCATTTAATTCCTAGGAGTTAAAGTAATTAAATATTAATTCAACCTACCATCTGAAGGAGAGTATCGCTTTGAGGTCCCCCTCAAAAAAAAAAAAAAAAACTGACTGAGCTTGGGACTTTAGGCGGTGCTCTTACCCAGAGCCTCCTGAGAAGACGGATCTGAGGACCGTCCTTCAGTCCAGGAAGGCTAAGGGAAAGAGGTCCTAATTTTTACAAGACCTCCAAGGGCCCGCCCCCGAGAGACAGCGATTGCGGTCCCCTCTCTCGCTGGGCCCTCGGGAAGCTGGCGTCAGTATCCCGCCGTCTCTGACATTTCGGGACACGCTAGCTTCCAGCGAGCACACACTGGTCTGTCTGCCCCAAAGGCTTGCAGTCAGTCAGTGTTCAGGTTCGCACACTGTGACTCGTTGTCGGTCTTCCCCTGCCGGTCCTCCGCTTCAGGGTGCCGTCAAGGACTCGCACAAAACACCGGACACCAGCCCGGAAGGGCTGGTTCCCTTGGCGAATTTTGCAGAGGCATGGCAAAACCTCGCGAATATTTCTCCATGGGTCCTGCGCACTGTAGAAATCGGGTACAGACTGCAGTTCCAGGTCCGCCCACCAAGGTAAGTATCAACGGGGTGGTCTGGACTTCAGTTCACCCAGAGCAGAGTCTGGTGTTGGAACAGGAAGTTCACTCGCTGCTGGAAAAAGGGGCCATAGAGCATGTTCCCCCACCAGTCAGGGAGTCCGGGTTCTACAGCCGGTACTTCATAGTTCCCAAGAAGGATGGAGGGCTGCGTCCATTTTTAGATCTTTGGCATCTGAACCGGTCTCTGAGGAGGTTCAGGTTCAAGATGCTCACTATTTATATTATCGTGAGTCAAAACCAATCCGAGGATTGGTTTGTCATGATAGATCTAAAAGACGCCTATTTTCACGTCTCCATCCTTCCATCTCACAGGAGGTTCCTGAGGTTTGCTTCCGGGGGCGAAGCTTACCAATATCGGGTTCTTCCATTCGGCCTAGCACTCTCCCCTCGTACTTTTACCAAGTGTATGGATGCAGCTCTAGCATCCCTGAGGCTCGAGGGCATCAGGGTGCTCAATTACATCGACGACTGGCTAATATTGGCCCAGTCGAGAGAGCTGGCGATTCGGCATCGAGATGTCGTCCTCGCCCACATCCAGAGCCTGGGGTTGAGACTCAACACGAAGAAGAGCGTGTTGACACCAGCCCAGAGAACCAGGTTCCTGGGAGTGGTGTGGGACTCAGTCACGGTGCAGGCACCTTTTTCTCCTGCTCGGATCGAGTCCATCCTGACCACAGTGTCCGGGATAAAGCTAGGCCAAGCCATCACTATCAAACACTTTCAGAGAGTGTTGGGTCTCATGGCAGCAGCGTCCAGTGTGATACCTTCTGGCCTGCTACACATGAGAGCTCTACAGTGGTGGTTAGGAGCCAAGGGGTTTTCCCCGAGGGAAAATCCATTCCGTTTGATAAGGGTTACGCGCAGATGCCTTCGTTCCCTATCAATTTGGAAGAAGCCTTGGTTCTTGTCCCAGGGTCCCAGGCTGGGAGCGTCATGTCGCCGGATATCTATTTCGACAGACGCCTCCCTCTCTGGCAGGGGCGCGGTCATGGACGGCCACTTTACGAGAGGTCTCTGGCAGGACCATCATTCCTCTTGGCACATAAATTGCCTAGAGATGTTGGCGGTGTTCCGAGCTCTGAGGAGCTTTCTGCCAGACCTCCATGGTCGCCATGTCCTAGTAAGATCCGACAACATGTCGGTGGTTTCTTACTTAAACCGTCAGGGGGGTCTGAGATCGCGCCCTCTGTGCAGACTGGCGCATCAGATCCTCCTGTGGTCCCAGCGGAGACTGTCGTCTCTCAGGGCGATGTATGTCCCCGGGGATCAAAATCAAGGGGCAGACGTCCTGTCGAGGCAGGGGCTGAGGCCCGGGGAGTGGCGACTCCACCCCGAGGTGGTGGAGGCCATGTGCGTGAGATTTGGCCCAGTGGAAGTGGATCTGTTCGCGTCTCAAGAGACATCCCACTGTCCACTGTGGTTCTCTCTCAGGTATCCAGCTCAGTTGGGGCTGGATGCTATGACGCAGACGTGGCCGAGGCTGCGGCTGTACGCATTTCCCCCGATCGCTCTGCTCCCGGGAGTCTTGGAGCGGGTCCGTCGGGAGGGGATCAGCCTACTTTTAGTAGCACCCCACTGGCCGACCCGGATATGGTTCTCCGACATTGTAGCACTGCTAGACGGCCTCCCGTGGCAGGTCCCTCTGAGGAGGGATCTGCTGTCTCAGGCAGGGGGCACAATATTTCACCCTCGGCCGGAGCTGTGGAACCTCTGGGTCTGTCCCCTGAGGGGGCTCAGTTCTTAGAGGCTGGCCTGTCAGCAGGTGTTGTCGAGACCCTACTCAGCTCCAGGGCTCCTTCCACCAGGAGACTGTACAGCCTGAAGTGGAATGTGTTTTCCACTTGGTGTAGAGAGCGTGAGGTGGACCCAGTTAACTGCCCAGTGGCTTCAGTGCTGGAGTTCCTCCAAGATCGTTTCTCCGCCGGTCTTTCCCCATCCACACTTAAGGTGTATGTGGCTGCCATTGCGGCTTTCCACTCACCTATAGGTGTTGGGCCTTTGGGAAGACACCATATGGTTGTACGTTTCCTCCGTGGGGCTCGGAGGATTAGGCCTGCGGCTCACTCCAGAGTTCCAACTTGGGACCTGGCGGTGGTTCTTGAAGGGTTGGCTGAGGCCCCCTTTGAACCACTGGAGTCGGCTGAGGCAAAGAACCTGACCTTCAAGGTGGCTTTTCTCCTTGCCATCACTTCTCTGAGGAGAGTGGGGGATCTCCAGGCCTTGGCTATATCGCCAACTTGCCTGGAGTTTGCCCCTGGCGGAGTCAAGGCCATCTTGCATCCTAGACCGGGCTATGTGCCCAAGGTGCCGTCTAGTGCGGCACGGTCTGTGGTTCTTCAGGCCTTCCATCCTCCACCTCATGGGACGGCGGAAGAGGGGAGACTTCACCTGCTCTGCCCAGTCAGAGCCCTAAGGGTTTACTTGGAGAAGTCCTCTCAGTGGAGGAAGTCGGACCAGTTGTTGGTGTGCTTTGGTTCACCCAAGAAAGGGCTGCCTGCATCTAAACAGACAATCAGCAATTGGATTGTCCAGGCTATAGCCACGGCTTATCAGGTGCGCAATTTGCCTTCACCTATGGCCGTAAGGGCACATTCCACCAGGAGCATGGCCTCCTCGGTGGCCCTCCTTTCTGGCGTCTCGCTTCAGGAGATCTGCGAGGCGGCCGGGTGGGCCACCCCGCACACCTTCATCCGTTTTTACAGTCTGCAACTCCCCGTGACGCCTGGCGCCAGAGTGCTCGCCTCCTAAGTGTGCCTGGTCTTCCAGCTTCACACTAGGGCGGTCGTGATTACGGTGTGGCATAGTGGGTATTTCGTTCCCCAAAGTGTCATAACGATGACGCAGTTGAGTTCCCCTCGATGGGGAACGTCTCGGGTTACGACTGTAACCCTTGTTCCCCGAGAAGGGGAACGAGACTGCGTCTCGTCGCCACACCTATCACGGGCAGAGCGCTTGCTTCATCGCAAATGAGCTGATTTGTGTTCGTGCCGGCGTCCCTTTGTATCTTCCGGGTATGCCGTCATCTACTACGTCGTGACGCAACACCAATCAGGATTGGACAGATTTCATTCATTCTTCAGATGCGCTACGCTGGGGGCATTCCCCAAAGTGTCATAACGATGACGCAGTCTCGTTCCCCTTCTCGGGGAACAAGGGTTACAGTCGTAACCCGAGACGTTTTCTATATCTATATGAAGATTGATTGGCATCTATGTATCGATGCCTATATATATATTGTGCATCCCTAACTTTAATGTGACGAAAAATTCCTGCTTCATATATTGCCTGCAACAAATTCTGTAAAATAGCTTTTAATGGAGGAGGAGGCTTTTGTACCAGTAGGGGCTAACTGGGTCACGCTAACCAACCAAACGATGCCATTAACAGGCCTTGTGATTGTGTTGTTTGGGTTATGGATCTGATGATGTGAAATTTAAGATGTTCTTAATTCTCTTGGTCCCTTAATGAGGAACAGTGGTAAATGAAACACTGCATGTCATCAGCATTTTGGAATGCTTTTGGATAGCATGAAAACAGAAATCTAATTTCTGAAATCGAAATTTAATTGAGTGGTGATGGAGACTGATGCTTTTTTGTCATGTTACTACAGTGCGGTTTTATATAAAGACCATTCTTAGTGTTCCTTGTTTATTATTTTTCATTAACTTGAGGCATAAATTCCATCTTTGCATGATTGTGTATGTTTTAGGTGTCTAGACCCATCCAAACCAAGAGTTGATTATGCCAAGTTCCTGTACAGTGCTTCCCTCCCCTCTAACTTTTCTTCCAGAAGCATTAGCTGTTGATGTGGTGCATTCACACCACTACATTCGTTCCGTCCCAGGATGCCTGTTTTTGCAGCAGATCGTACAAGGTCACACCTCATGTACAGCCTCGTGCACACCCTCAAAACAACGCACACAGTGACTCAGCTAATTCTAATGGAAAATGCCTTGATTTCTTAGCCACGTTGCATGTTACCGTTACTTAAATGGTTTTCTTTGAAATCATCTCTGTCACTTTTCAAACTAGTAGTAGTAAAAGAAAAATGCTAAGGAGACAATTTAAGAGGAAAAGGTTTTTTAAATGACATACCTGATGCTTCTGGGTTTTGTCTACGCTCTGTAGTATTTATAATGTGTCTCCGGCAATTACCTGTCTATGGTCCATGCAGTTTTCCACAGGAAGAAACATTTAGATTAGCAATAGTTATACACTCAGTTAAATGTGATTTGTTGTGAATGCACTGCTGCTTTGATCAGCCTGAATGGTTCACTGCTCTGTACTTTAGCTCCTCAACTGAAACTGGACAGAATCTCTCTGTACTGAAAGTGCAACATATGCTTTAATAGAGGGATTCATTATTACGGCTGAGGCAAATCTCATTATGAGGAATAATACATCTTTATTTCAGGCTAAAATAAAGTAAGGAATAGTTGCATAAGAAACTTTCAGCAATTATTTATTTTAGCACTTATCTTTTAGTTCTTTAGAAGCGGCCAAACCACAGTATTCTTATTATAATTAATAGTGGTTAACATCAGCAGTTTGTACTTAGTTTGGTTTGTGGACTATCTATTTGATCCAATTTGGATCTTATTAATTATTTCAAACATAATAATAATAATAATAAGCTCTGGACATTTTTACTCAATATGGATGACCCTACCAGTCAATCACACAACAGAAATAAATGTGACAACAGGGAGCCAGTGTTGTTTCGATTTCTGTGACTCACCGAATTATGTGACCCTAGTAGGCCCTTTAGTGGCGGTAGGGTAAGGGTTAGGATTAGGATTAGGGCAATACAGCTCCTACTAGTGTCACATAATTTGGTGGGTCACGGAGTTCAGTATAACATCGGCGAGGGAAATGAAAGGGAAACCGAACCCTGTGTGACCCTCAAAAGCTGAGGAAATTATTGGGGGAAAAGAGGTAACACAACATAAATTATATGGAAGTGGTTTGGGTTTCTTAAAAGCAACATAGCACAGATTATGGACCGGTTCACACAGAATGCGTTTTTGCAGTTAAAAATGTGAAACGAAGGTCAGTGGAGGGGAAAAAAAATAACCCAGCACATTAATTACTGGTTTACAATGTGTACGTTGCACTTTTGACTAAAATTCCTCCCTCTTTCATCTTTTCATAGATGTAAAACTAGTGGATAGTTAATAATTTTTTTAACTTTATTTTAACAGTGAACCTCTTCAAATATTATGATCATATTTTTTGCCATATCGCCCAGCCCTACTTGGCAATTGTTGTGAAGTATGCCCGGGGCGAAATGGCAAAAAATATTTCTTTGTTGTAATTTCTTTACTTTTACACAGCATTGCAAGCCAGTCATGTTAAAGTCTTAAGCTTTTCTTTTGGCCTTTTTACTTTAAAACATCAGCACAGTGTAACATACATGTTATGATTTATTCTGTTTAATTATCCTGGTGTTTTGGTTTCCTTGTTTGCCTCCTTGTGTTTCCTGTGTTCCCTAGTCCCCTTGGTTACTGATTACTTTAACCTGTCAATCAAAATGTCTCCTCATGTATTTAAGCCCTGATTTTCCCTGGTTCTGTCTCCGGTATCGTCAGTGTTTAAAGGTGCAGTAATGGCAGCTAGTTGAAATGAGTACTGCAGTCCAAATTCAAAATATTGAAGAGGTTTGTTTCCACTGGCCCCTCCTCCTAAGACCTGACGCTCACGTAGGTTGCCAGATTGAGGACACGCAACAGGAGCAAGCGCAATTGACAATGGAAGGTGAGGAGACTTACACACTGTAAAGGCCAATTCACACCGCCCAGACAAACGCCAACAGACACATTTGTTGGGTTTCATCGGATCAGTGTGTTACCACTGTTGGCCTTGGTTGGGGTTTGTTTTCACCCGAATGAACATGTTCATTCAGCGTTTTTTGGCATCAGTTGGGGCAGTGTGAAAATTCTAAATCCAACAGCCAACTTGTTTGTTGGTGTTCGTCTGTGCGGTATGAATTGGCCTTTAGTTGATTTATTCCCGTTTTAATATGCTCCCATTCATAGAGATTTTTAGATGGATGCCAAGGCTTTTTAGGTTGAGTATAATCTGCTATATCTGACGCAGTTTGTTTGCTGGCTTCCGTGACTACAATACGCTGTGTTTTCCGCCAACTGGCAACCCGGGGTGTCGAAATACTATTGGGTATTCACAGAAACCAAAACATTCTGACATGGAACACACATTTCAAAGTAGAATAACTGGCTGTAGCATTTAAATGAGTATGTGTGAACTTAGCACTAGCAAAGGGAACATTGAACATTACACCCAACACGTGTGCCATATTTTATAAGTTAAATAAGTCATGCCTGACTACAAGGCGCACCGGGTCAAAATTTCATTGTTGAGAGAAAAAACAGATAAATCCCACCAGGTGTATAAGTTCCATTTTATTTTTTATTTTATTATACCAGTAAATGCAAAATGTTTACAGACATTAAAAAACACAATAACAATGTATTTCCCTCACTTATGTTAGTTCCCCTCACTCAACAACAAATCCTATAGATTTAACAGTATTCAGAACAGAACAGGAATGAAAATATATGTATGAAAACAAAGTATAGTGGTAGTCATTATACACAAAATTTTTCATAAGCACTAAACACTAATTTATTATTTATTTAAAGTAAAATGCGACTTATATTCCAGAAGATATAGTAGGCTACATATTTATTTAATTAATTTTCAAATATTTATTTGCATATTGCAATTTAAAATTTACAATTACATTTCCAGCCCTAAATGAAGCCAAACCATTTGGAAATTAAAGAGAGAATTGCAAATTTGTATTGTTTTCACCCCCCTCAACGTCTCAACCCCCCTCAAAAAGACGCCATGTCCTTCTTTGTACCCATCCCCTTCCTATTCGACTGTTTCTCTGACAAAATTATTGATCCGTCACAAATTGGCTCGTGGTGCCTGAGCCTCGACTCCAGTGTCTGGGCTGAATGACACCGATTGGCTTGCTCAGTTCAAGAGCTTTTCCATTTTCAGGTCTATCAGTGCCTTGGGGGCTTGGGGAGCGACATATCATTTTTCTGGATTCAGGTTTCTTTGAGTTGCAAGTCCCACACAAAGTAGAGCACAAGTCCTTAAACTTGGCTTAAAAATTGCAGGCTAGTTGACACTGCATTTGTATGAAGGTTTTTTTATTCGCTAGTGGACAGAATTCAGTGTCATTAGGATTACTGTGGGATTTGACTCTCTGCAAAGTTTGGATGCCATATCCTTCATCATTCTCAGAAGGTTAACAGCCTCTGCCAAATGTCTCACAAACTAAGTGCTGATAGGCATATGTCTGCACCCTGTTATTGTATTTGGCAGGTGTGTATTTCTCATCAGACTGTAATCATGTCGTAATCAGGTGGAACATAATTCTGCCGGAATGATTTCTAGCTTCCAATTGTTTTTGTTTTTTATTCTTGGTTAATTATTTCATTGTGCCATGGCATGCCCTTCCTGCTTTACTTTGCAAACTGTCTTCACTCGGATGTTATTAAACATTTCCATCACTAAGGCACTTCTTTAAACATCAGACAAAATATGTCCCACAACTTTTACCTGCTGTAAGTTTTTAAAAATATCAACATTTTCACTTTGAAATTAATTACGATCACTAAAATGTTATTTCGTAGGTGAGGTTTGTAACAGTATAATGTCTTCACTGTCATTGTGCATTAATTGAATGCATCTTTGCAAATTTCTTTAAAAAATATCATTACCGACCCCAAACGTTTGTGTGTGTTTGTGCGTGTTTGTGCATATGTGCGTGCGTGTGTATTTATATTACGGTTATTTTTAATTAATATCATTTTTCCTCCTCGATTTGGAAACCTGTTTTATAGTACTAGTAATGGATAATAGCCTAGAAATCTAGACGCACCCTAGCGGCAGTGAAAATTATTTCGCAGCCAGTGTGGTCTAGCAACTCTCCATAGACTTTTGAGCTGGAAAAAACAAAAACTGGTCAGGCCAATCACATCGTGTATAGAGTCGGCAGGCGGGCTTAAGACAATGACGGCACAGTTCATGACGTTCCGCGTGATTTCCATTGGTGATTTCCCTGCTACTTGAAAACAATGAAGATGCAGCGGTCTTTCGAATCGGCTTTGGCCGCGACTCTGGAGGACTTGGAGTTAAGAGAACGTCACTTAAGTCATTCTTAAAAAAGAAAGATGTGTTCGGAGTTTTGCCGACCTGATACGGCAAAAGTTTAATATATCAACTAGCTCCGCTGGTGGAAAGACGCATGGGAAAAACGCATGGGACTCACTCATCCACAGCCGTTCGTTGCTCTGGTTGGTTGTAGCGTTATCCTATGGCGTGCAGAGGGATTTTGAAAGGTAACCGTTTATCCCGCCCCTCGGATTGAGGCATGTCAATGGAGAGTTCCCAGACCTAACATCTTGATGTAGGTCTGGCATGCCAGGCTAAATGGATAAGGTTTTGACTGACAACTCCATTCCTATATTAGCATAGAAAAAGGCCATGATTATATGATGGTAATGTTTGACTCTGAAATACTTTGATGATTTAAAGGGTTAGTTCACCCAAAAGTGAAAATTCTGTCAGTAATTACTCACCCTCATGTTGTTCCAAACCTGTAAGACTTTCGTTCATCTTCGGAACACAAATTAAGATATTTTTGATGAAATCTGAGAGCTGGATCACTCCTTCATAGGCTTCTAGGCAATTTCATGCAGCCGGTCCAGAAAAGTTAGTAAAAACATTGGTAAAATAGTCCAAGTGACTACAGTGGCTCAACCTTAAGTTTATCAAGCGACAAGAATACTTTTTCTCATTTTCTTCTGTGTGGGCCTCTGACGTGAGTGTTCACGAGAGCGCCACGACGCATGCGCGAGAACTGAACAGATAAAAAGAGTTTAATATACAGGTTTGTGGTTCTTAAATTCTTTTTATTAATTGACCACTTGTTCACGTATGTTCACTGTTCTTTTTTATAATAGGATTTGTATTAAATCTATATTCATTGATTCAAATCGAAATCGAATCGAATTGAGAGCTTGTGAATCGACATCGAATCGAATTGGAACATCTGATTCAATACTTAGCCCTACTCAAAAGATTATGTAATTTGATCGGATGTCATGTATTTATGCCATTTTACCTGCTAGAAATACATGCTCAGTTTTAATGTTATTTTAAGATAAGGTAGAATTAAATGAACGGCAAATGTTGTTCGCGTACCCTGTTCTGTCACCTCACGTACCCCAGTTTGAGAACCACTGCTTTAGGTAAAACAGTGAGGTGTCCCCTTCTGAATAATTTAATGTATGGCACCACGTCATTTAATATTCAGCACCATGTGACTGTGCATTTTCTTTCAAAGCATTTAATATATTTTTCTTAAAGTCCCTGTAAAGGCAATTCTAAAAAAAAATTCTAAACACATTAGAAATGTTAGAAATGTATTGCTAAAACACATTACAAAGACTGTGAACTGTGAAGTTCTAAATTGTGGGGTTAGACCGTAAAACAGTTTTTCACCATTGCTGTGTTCAGGATTTTTTTAATCTACCGTCTACCTACTGTCTATGTCGCACTGGAGCCACTGAGCTCCTGGCCCAGCCCCTACTGTCGATGACGCACTGGAGCCACTGAGCTCCTGGCCCCGTCCCTAATGTTGATGACGCACTGGTGCCACTGAGCTCCTGGCCCCGCCCCTAATGTTGATGACGCACTGGTGCCACTGAGCTCCTGGCCCCGCCCCTAATGTTGATGACGCACTGGAGCCACTGAGCTCCTGGCCCCGCCCCTACTGTCGATGTCGCACTGGAGTCACTGAGCTCCTGGCCCCGCCCCTACTGTCGATGTCGCACTGGAGTCACTGAGCTCCTGGCCCCGCCCCTACTGTCGATGACGCTCTGGAGCCACTGAGGCTGGCCCCTCCCCTAACAATATAACTAGAGCACATTCGCATCAGTTCGCCGCTCAATCGCGAGTTACTGTCAGTACTATTAGTTACTACAGCCTACAGTTTGCTAGCTAGCTATGCCTTCATCACGGAAATGCGTATTACCTGGATGCGATCACTAACACAAAACATATCGGTGTCCTTATTTAAATTTCCAAAAAACTGTCATATCAATAAGAGGTGGATTAATTTTGTGAAGAACCACCTTAATGGAGAGCTGAGGATCACCACCAACACCTGCCTCTAGTGATAATTTTACACAGGATAGTTTTATAAACTTTTTTTATTCTGGCTCTGGAGGCTCAAACATGTATGGCTTTGTAAATCCAATTAAGCTGCTAGGAGCATCCATTCCGGCTGTAGCGGTGGCAGCTTTCCCGCGAGTGGGCGTGGTTTCGGAGAACGTGTGAGCGCAGAGAGAATACTGCTAATGTTTTCAAGAATTTGAGAGCTTATTTTATTTACTTAGCAGCTTTTTTTTTATTCAAATTTGGCTGGGTGGCTAATAACACATTTTTCTCTGGTTCAGAAACTTTACAGGGACTTTAAGTGCTGCTAAAAATGTCCAGAAATAGATTTGCCGCTTTTCTGATCGACAAGAGGTTATTAGCCTTACTGTTAGTCTGTTGGTCCAGATAGTATGGTTGTCAGTCAATTATTGTCATCTTTTGAATGAAACCCATTTATTGTTTGGTACAGTTCAGCTAGGCATTATCATACCTGTCCAGGTCCTCATGAGTTTAAAGGTTTCCTTGATGCTTTTTCTTTTATACTGTATATGGACCACCCATATATTGATCTTGGACAGCTATCAGTACACAGCAGCATATGCCTTATGTTTAAATGCTATAAACCACGGCTGCTGCTAAAAAACTGGTGTAAGGTATTTTATTTTGTTGGGAATGTGTTGGGAATTCAGGATCACAAACCACAGTAATGTAGCACTATCAGCTCCCTGTCAGGCACTCAAGATAACTCCACCATCTCCCTGTGGAAGCCCCTGCTAGTTATCATCACATTACAGTAGTGAGAGAAATACATAATAGCCTTAAGATAATGCTCTCCACGGGGAAGAGCAGGCATAAAAACACATTTTAAGTAGCCGAGAGTTCATTTGGTCAGGTTTGTAGATTTAAGGTATCTCAGGGGAGCACTTCAGAGACGTATTATTATTGCTGGTTTGGGATCAGAGCTCTGTACCTCTCGCAGTCCACATTAAATTTGTATACAATTTAATGTTGAATTGATTCACACTTTAGGGGAAACTCTGATGTGCAGGTTCTCTGTAATAGAAACACCTTCTGTATTTTTCTCTGGCTCTCATTCTCTCTGTTTTCTTTCTCCTCAGAGTATTTGGCAGGCTGTTGCGTCCTTAGCCATTTCATCTGCAGTAATGTAATGTAAGCGTAGCATTGTGCCACATCAATGCTTAGGAAGTTACTTTGTAGCAAAATATTTAGTTAAATGATACAGTTTCAGAGCATTGATATCAATTAATCATTTATTTACATGAACCTTGCCAATTAACCTTCCCAATGCTATAAATGAGAGATCGAAAAAAGTTCAGGCGAGCATGTTTTATTGTTTTCTTATCTTGCTCGACTGTAAAGCATGCTATAAAATATAAAATAATTTCTGGTTAGTTATTCTCCCAGAATTGCTACATTTGTGCACTATTGAGTTTGGTGATTTCATATGTACTTGATATATCTCTTGATACAGATATTTTGGTCTCTCTGGAACAAAAATATGCAGCAAAGAGAATGATGTACTGTGTGTTATTGTAGTGACACGCTTGGTTTTGAGTGCCTGTCAGTGGTTCACTTCTGCTCTTTGTTCAATATAATATGTGCACTTCTCTTAGCATCTAACTGTGATGAAATGATGCATACGGTACACGCTCACCATTCTTAAAAATTACACTTATAGTACCACTGCCAGATTTAAAGGTGAAATGTGTAATTTATGCGCCACACAATGTTGCAAAAATAATTGCTTTTAAACAGGAACACGGCCGCCATTTGCCATTGGCCAGACAAACTGGTAGCTTCACCCATATCTTGTGCTATTGGCTGAGGATGGTGTTGCTGTGTCAGTCTGGCCTGGATCTTGGAACAAACAGCAATGTTTTGAAAGCACCACTGAGCTACAGTGTTTACAGTTATCTGGGAAATCAGCCTAGGAATGGCGTACTTGTGTCTCTGCAAGTAGGAGAAAATATTTGGCATCAAAGATATTATACTCTTCTCTTTTAATAAAATCTGAAACCTAGATTTCGTTGAGCCATCTCACGAGTCTGGATTTCAGTATTTCTCCATTTGAAACTGCTTCATTTTCGTTTTAGTGTCAGAAACGTCTCGGTTACGGATGTAACCCTCGTTCCCTGAGTAGGGAACGGAGACGTTCCGTCGGATGACGACAAATGGGGTTTCGCTTAGAAAGCCTATCAACTTTGAGTATTACAAAACGAGCCAATGGCAAAGAAATGCCATGGGTCTGCTGAATTTGCATGACGTAACTCCGCCCCACCTTGTGGGTATAAAAGGAGGAAGTCCGCAATATGCAGATATGTTTCCTCGCTGAGGAGCCAAGACTGAGCTCAAGCGATCCCCGCGGTACAGCGGAAGTGGCAAGTAGACGGAACGTCTCCGTTCCCTACTCAGGGAACGAGGGTTACATTCGTAACCGAGACGTTCCCTTTCGTTGTCAATCCGAGTTCCGTCGGATGACGACGAATGGGATTACCAGTCTAATCACGCCACCTTCACAACTGTCTTCCAGTGCCCTGCGTAAATCTGAGATCCCTGTCGTGAGACTAGCAGGACTCCTATTAGAGCCCTGCACGGGCCTCAAATCTAGGCCCTAGCCCGGCCCTGACCCGAGACGCTCAGGCCCTAGCCCGGCCCGTGTCCGACAGCTCATCAGAATGATCAGCCCGAGTCCGACCCGAGCCCGTTTATAAAAATAAAAAAAATAATAATAAAAAAAGGGATAATACACAGCCTGCCCTATGTTGCAGTCAGTAAACCAGATATGTTTAGTTTTCAAAGGCAAAGTATATACGTAAAGTAAGTTTATTTTCATTTCTTTATAAAGTTAATTAAGAAAAAAAAGGTTTTTTTTTATGACGACCAAGTAGCCGACAACGAGTTAAACATGTTTGATCCATTGATTTATAGCCTCTCAAATCAACACTTTACTTAGCTACAATAAAATCCATAGATATAAAACAACTTAAGCATATCACACAGACAGTTAACGTTAGTTTAAACGTTTGTTTAAACGTTTTTTGTCATTTTTGAAAAGCTGAGGCAAACTGCTCTGCTGCTCAGAGCAACAGCGCTCGCAAACTAAATGAGTTTATACAATAGGCTACAATACAGAGAACGCAATCTAAAAAAATCAACATAAATTACATTAAAAACAACCATGCAGGTTATCTTACCTCAAAAATCAAGTCTTCACTACAGAACATGGCCATTCTTATTTCCACCTTACATCCTTGTTTCCAACAGACTCATGAAAATGAAGTCCAATCAAACAAAAAACAGCCTCCTAACATGGCTAAGAACGGTCTCAGAGCATCGTGAAGAAAAAGCACAGCATCCACAGTGAAAGGTTTTAATCCAGTCGTACTTTTTCCAGCTGCGCTGAAGTCACGCTCGCTACCGGGACTCTAAACACAGAACGAGCCGGTCGCGCGAATCTCAGATCGCGCCGCCGGGAAACCTGTGCGCGTGCGTGTGTGTGTGTGTGTGTGTGTGTGCGTGAGCGTGAGCAGACTGTCATGTCAGTCATATGTCAGTGTGATAGGTTATAAAACGTCTTTCTATGTTTGCGTTTCAATCGTCATCTTCTCATATTTATTTTAATTAATGTCTAAAATATGCTATAAAAAAGATAAGCCTAAAACCCGGCCCGGCCCGGCCCGCGTGTGAACTATGACGTGAAAATTGGCCCGAAGCCCGGCCCTAGGAGCGTAAATAAGTCGGGGCCCGTTGGGCTCGGGCTGAAATGCAGGCCTCTAACTCCTATTTAACACAGGAATACTAAGATACACTGGGGAGCATATCCCATAGTTTAGAGGAAATATGCAAATATTGCCAGCCCAAACGGGGGGGGGGGCTTAGAGAATACACATATGACCCAAAGGAAGCATATGGAGAACACTGGGGTGTCCAGCTGCAGGTGGAATATTTCAACCCCAGGGGTGGCAAGGTGGCTTGCCAAGGGAAAGACAATTGCTCAAAGAGGCTTACAGTGGGAATACACATATGGGGGTTGCTCCGGAGAGGGACCATGCACACGGGGAGGCACCTAGCCGACGCTCAGGCAAGAGACACTGGCGCCGACGTCAGGAGTGCAGGAGGAACTCAGGGCTTTTGGAGAAGCTCACCTGAGGAGAATTTCGCACATATCCAGTCCGTGGAGTGGAATGGCGAGCAAGCAAAGACACCTGAGCGGGTCCAATACTAGCTAGTTGAAGCGAGTACATGAGAGGACACTGGCTCCACTCAGAGATTATAGAATCTGGCGAATGTGTTAGGTGTCGCCCAGCCTGCAGCTCTGCAGATGTTTGTTAGCGAGGCGCCATGCGCTAGAGCCCAAGAGGATGCCACACTCCGGGTGGAGTGTGCGGTCACACCAAGGGGGCACGGTCGACCTTGCTGCTGGTATGCCAAAGCAATGGTGTCCACTATCCAGTGGGACAACCTCTGCTTGGAGAGAGCCTTTCCCTTCAGCTTCCCACCATAACAGACAAAGAGCTGGTCTGAGGTCCTAAAACACTGCGTTCTGTCTACATAGGTGCGGAGAGCACGTACTGGACAGAGCAGTACCAAGGCTGGGTCTGCCTCCTCCGAGGGCAGCGCTTGCAGGTTCACCACCTGGTCCCGGAAGGGAGTGGTAGGAACCTTGGGCACATATCCAGGCCGGGGTCTCAGGATCACGTGAGAGTAAGCCGGCCCAAATTCCAGGCACGCTTCGTCAATGGAGAATGCGTGCAGGTCCCCTACCCTCTTGATAGAGGCCAGTGCAACCAGGAGCGCTGCCTTCATTGACAGGAGCTTAGACTAGATCGGGGTGTGTGCAGAGGGGGCTCTCACTCTTGTGAGTTCACTGAGTCTCGACCTTAATGACGCGGTGGTCATGTTCCCACAGAGAAAACATGAGTCATCCACGAGCGCTGCTCTAGCATGATCAATGCCCAAACACACTAGACAATGCTTGTGCCCATCAGAGTCCGATACCAATCTGCCGCAACCAGAAGTACACGGGCGAGGCATCTTTAAAAAGACGTGCCGCGTGCAAGCTCTTTTGTGAGAGAAACACTCAAGTGTTGAAGCGCCCGGGGAGACACACACTCTCTGGCAAACCACTGCACAGATAAGCAGGAAGCGTGCGCTCGCCGGAGATCGCCGTCACACCAACACTGAGGAACTCGTTTGTGAAGCTGACAATTCAGAGATGGCTTGTGGAGTGAAGAAATAAACTTGGCTCCGAAGCGAAAACATATCTGCATATTGCGAACTTCCTCCTTTTTTACCCACGAGGTGGGGCGGAGTTACGTCATGCAAATTCCGCAGACCCATGGCATTTCTTTGCCATTGGCTCGTTTTGTAATACTCGAAGTTGATAGGCTTTCTAAGCGAAACCCCATTCGTCGTCATCCGACGGAACTCGGAGTGACAATGAAAGGGAACTGCTGTTTTTCTGTAACCTCTTCAGTGTCTGTTATTGAGATGGCACCAACTGAACCATTTGGAAATTATAAACAGTGAAATCAAAAGTGACAAAGTGACTGGAATTCATTCATTTTTCGAAGAGAGCTAATGATTTGAGGTGACAAGTGACAGTGACTGCTGGCAACGTGACTTTATGTAAATGTGCAGTGATCCGCAAATTCATAAGTCAACACCATTGCTGAGTATTTTCTCTTTAAAACTGCAATTACCAAAGACAGTCTCAAAAATGCAGTTTTAAATCGCTAGTGTTTCTGACGTCACAAACTACATTGTAACCAATCATGTCAACGTGTGATCATCAATGAGTGGATCTCTGAGCTGGTGTGAGTGAGTGGAGACAGGGGTTAATTTACATATTCATAGAACTGCATATTACTAAAGAGGCAAGGGTGTAGAGTTACATTCAAGCAGTTGAATCAAAGATGAGTTTTGAGGGATACAATTATTGACTACAGGGGGACGTTAAAATGTCTAGTTGGCTATTTCCAATAACCCACGTAAAAGCAAGGAAAAACAAGTTATTTTTTTGATTAAAGATTTTTTTATTTGGAATAACTTGATGAATCATTCACAAAATGAGCAAGAATATTCATTAATAGAGTAAATAACATCAGTTTTTGTTTCAAGAAAAATAAATCACTTTTCTTTCTTTGTTTTCATGTTTAAGTAATCTATATGCTGGCCTCGCTTATGACACCCCACCAAGCCACTAAGTGCCTACCATTAATACAACAGCACAACTAATCTATCACCTGCCTTCCACGCTTTCAGGAAATACTACATGTTTTGCAGGTCGATATTAATTATCAATAGTGTGTATATAGTGCCTTTTTATTTCTTCTCATTTCACTTCTGTCAAAACATGCATACGAGAAACTGTGAGAAAGTAAACATACAGTTTCAAAAGGCCAGGTATTTGTGATTACGGATCTGTCCCTGATAAGACCCTCATCTGAATAAAGTGCAACTATTCACTTTGTTGTTTCTAAATTAAAAGAGCTCTTAAATATTCATGGCACCTCAGGCATCTTGTTTGCCAATATACTGTACGCTCTGTGTCCACATTGCTTGCAGATAAATTTTGTACGCTGCTTTTCCCAGATGTTATGTTTTTTGAGCAGACTAAATTCCAAGTGTGTCCTCATGGTGTCATTGTAATGAATACAGAATGAATTTCTGTTGAATGCTTTTTCCCTCTTTTTTATTAGTTATTTATTGGCATACAGCGCAGCCAAGCAATTACAAGACACTGCCCTTCGAAGGTGAAGATATAAAAGGAATATTTAATGCAATTTTGGCTGCAGGGTTATGGTCGGATGAAAGGGAAAAGGGAACATTCATTTTGCTTCAACCCAGGAGTCAATGAAATACAGAGACATATCCAGAGGAGATGAGTTTGCTTCTGTGGAAAATAATTGCACTGAACTCACAGGGAATAATACATCCTCGCAAGGAATCAAATGTGAGTTGTTTTCCTTTGCCCAAGCTCTCAAGTAGAATGCTGTATGTGTTTACTTCATTCATTAGATAAAAGCACATAGGCCACAGAACATTCATGTTCAATGATTGGATCGCAGTAGGATAGCACTTGACCACATTCACCCTTAAATATGCAGGAACATAAATGTACTAAAATTTACTGATATTTAACAACACAACAGGACTTCATTCATTTAAAATGTATACATAGTTTTACAGTTCGCATTGCCCATGATTATGTTATATTATACTATACCACAGTTCTTTCTGGTTCTCGAATCTAATTGGCTGAGAGCGTTTTCCAGTCGTGCGACATTCCCCCAGTATCATCACTGAAACTGTTTCACCATTTATATCTCTCCGCTTGCAGCAACTGTCATGGCAGTCGAGCAAATCCACTTCACTATATGTATTTTTTAATACTACTGTTGTTGTGCCACAAAATATAGTTTTCAGAGGTTTTTTTAGACAAGAATGTAGTTTATATAAACCTCAAATATGTGACTAATTTATAAGCATAGCGCTTACTTTACAATTTGTTTAGACTCTTTCGCAGATGCGACCTCCAGGCCGTCAGCGGTCGCTCATGTACCCACAGAGAACAGCTTCATCTCGGTCAGTCCTTTGGGAATTTGTCGCTGGCTCTTAGTGATTAAACATGAATAAACAGGCAATCTTTGGGGAAACCTTAAGGGGAGAATAAAGTTTCATAACTTTATATTTAAGCTATATTTAACTTGTATCCTGTACACGAACACTTATTTTGTACGTTTGACTGCATTGTTTGCTTGTGTTGTTTTACTGTTGTCTTTTATAATGGCTATTGTTGTTAATATATTGTTGTTCAATAAATATTATTTTATATAAATTTGCCATATTTGTGCGATGTGGCTGTATATCAGGACACTGTGATTACTGGCTGATATACTGCCATGCCATGCCGTACTGCTCCTCGCGTGATATTGCTCATTTATATTATATTTATTATATACAACAGTTAGTTCTGGTTCTCAATTCTGCAGCCTTTTCCATTCATGCAATATTCTACTAATATCACAGGAAACCGTTTCACAATTTGTAAACGGTTTTCACCGCTTGTTTCTGCCGGGTCTATACTGGCAGCTTTTCTCACAGCAAGCGTCAATAGTGGAAAAGCAAAGCCACTATAATTTTACTGTTATTGTGTCAGGAAATGCAGAGAATTACGAAAATGTAGTTGTTTAAAGCTCAAATATACAATTTATATACCAGTATAAACAGTGCCTGTTTGAAAAGAACAGTTTGATGAAGATGTGAGTTGCAGGCCGTCAGCGGCCGGTCAGTGTTCATGTAACCATTGATAACATCTTTATTTCACCCGGTCCTTCTGGAATTTGTTGCTGGCTCTTACAGTATGTGGTTAAACATGGAAAAAAGTTTGTTTTGGGTAAATCAAACAGCCAATCTTTGTAAGTTACATTATTACGCCATTAGATGGCGTCAAATACTTCTGAGTGAGTCAGTAGCAGACTTTTATATTGAAAGGGACAGAAACAAGGTTGTAAACAAGGACATTCTTTTTTACTTTAAACACCTTTTAAGATGCAACCGACTGATACATTGACTAGCGCTGTAAACAGAAAACCCCTTAACTGTTAAATGGATTCTAAGGCAAAGACATCACTTTCCTCAAAGACATTCTAACTGTTTTTTTTTAATTCTAGATATAAGATTGACCTGAAGAATGCAGGTAATGCACCCGCTTAGTCGATCTCTCTCGTAATACTCTACTCTACATAATACAATAGGGTTCAATGAAGCAAATCCGCATATTGTATCATATTTTTTTACATTCTTGTAGTACAATATTTTAAAGGGAAAAATAACATCCAATTGGGATAATTTGGAAAAGCACATATTTTTTTATATCTTTAACACAAAACATATTACCGTATTTGTGAGAGAATCATTTGAACTGATTTTTTTTTCACGCTTTTTAAAAACAAAAATCTTTTTGTGCTTTATCAACTCTGTAACAAACTAAGATCAGAAGGATTCTTCTCCCTCAAAATGAATCATTACCAGGTGTTAACAGCGATGTGTTTCGGGTGACCACTTGTGATTGCCCGAGGTAAATGCTAATACCAGGTGTAAACAGGACCACAGTCATCCCAACCATCAGAATAATGCATTCATGACCAATACATGTGTATGATCATTTCCGTTCTAACATGCTGTTGATTTAATCTGCATCAATGGGCATCCCTAAGCAAGTACAGTAAGACCACTCTTACTCCCAGCTTGAGCATTCCTCTCCCACTGTTGTGTTTACACTGGAGACTGAGTGTGCTTCTTTCCTCAGACAGGTCTGTGCAAGAGTCCTGCCTCAGGATGCCATGTAAGGCCTGATTATCACTGTGCAACATACGGATGGAGAGAATTCATAGGCACACATGGTGGAGGAAGTTTACAGAATGGCATGGTCAGAATGTGTTTAAGAAAATGATGATTGATATGATGCTAGTTGTATTTAAATGTTATAAAGAACATATCTCGTAATGGATTAAACTGCAGTTAATAAATATATATATATATATATATATATATATATATATATATATATATATATATATATATATATATATATATATATACATATATATCGCAATAAACCAGATGTGTCGGTCAGAACACCACAGAGTGAAGTATCAATTTTAACTGATTTATTATCACTGGTATTATATCAACATCAGAGAGAGGAGTCAGCCTTTACATGAACATTAACAAGTTGTAGAAGTTTGAGTTGAATAGTGCAGTGGACTGTGGAGGGCTTCCTTTGCGGCCTCCAGAGGGAATGGATCTCCTTAGCTTTGTTTGAACCTGAGGACTATTGCCAATAAGCATGCAAGGATTGACGACAATGGCACAATGCATGAACAGGTAAAGCACATTTAGCGTAGACCTGATGTACAGTCAGTGAGTCCTGCCTTAACTGACATGGGTTTGGCTCATAAGTAGGCTAAATGCATATCAGCTGCCGTAGACTTGGTTGGCATGATTGTAGTTAAGGATGCATGTGTGTATATGTGGTTTCTTTGCAACAAACAAAGAGCAGTACTCAAATAACAGCAACATCATTGCAAATGATCATTCATCATACTGACTATAGGCTGCTCCCCTCATATAATGACAATGATGCATAAACACCTGATGTAACATCTTCCATCACATTATCTTTCATTATTTATCTACATTATTTACTGTAACATTATAAACATTATAACTCTGAACTTTGAAGATCAGACAGATAAGTTATAAGAGCTGGCACAGATTAATTAACATCGTCATGTAACATTATACCGCCGATAACTGCGTCATCACTGAGAACGAACATTAGAGGATTAAAGGTCCCGTTCTTCGTGATTCCATTTTTCAAACTTTAGTTAGTGTGTAATGTTGCTGTTAGAGCATAAATAATACCTGTAAAATTATAAAGCTCAAAGTTCAATGCCTAGCGAGATATTTTATTTAACAGAAGTCCAAAGCATACAGCGAACGGCCGGTTTGGACTACATCCCTCTACTTCCTTTTTTAATGACGTAACTAGAACAGTTTTTTGACTAATCTCCGCCCACAGGAATACACAAAAAAGGGGGCGTGGTCTTGTTGCGATCCCACGGAGAAGAAGCACTTCAGCTGCGCATGCATCTCCAATTAATGGTAAGAGGCGTGATCTTTCCGGGCAACATGCGATAAGCTGCTGTCGATTCACAACACAGGTGCTGCTGGCCCAATCAGAACTCGTTACGTATTTCTGAAGGAGGGACTTCATAAAACAAGGAAGTCATCGGGCCGATTTGTGACAGGCAGTGGCCTGATCTCAAACCCTCCAAATGCTAGCAATACCCTGTGCCGGTCCACCAGCTCCTTAGCTTTATCTGCTGTGTTCACACTGAAGACAGTTGTCCATGTAGAAACAGTGCTCCACTGAATGCCTGACTCCTTCTCCTGGCCCCCCATGATCCCTTTTTTTAATTTATTTATTTATTTATTTATTTTTTATATGCGTGTATGCCTGTTTGCTGCAACCAAATTGACTTAGGTAAATGAATAAAGATGAACTGAACTGAACTGAACTTGCATGTATTTGGAGAGTGAAGGTGGCGCAACATGGTGAACACGCTGGTCCAAATGGTAAGACCTGCCACTCGAAAACATTAGTGAGGTTTTCACGCTTAATGTTCCTCCAAATAAACCTGAGGAGCGGCCGGTCTTCTGGTAAGAGCTGAACCTGGTGGAACATGCCTCTGATGTCATCACTGACTGCTATTGCATGTTCTCTGAAGCGCAGTAAAACGCCTAGAAGAGAGGCTCCCAATGTTGGTCCAGGAAGGAGAGTATCATTGAGGCTTCGACCTCGGAATTGGAAGGAGCAGTCCAAACGACTCATTCCGTTATGGCTCACTAAGTGGTGGGGTATATATTTCATTTTCATTTCATTTAGTTTATTTATATAGCACAAATAAACACAACAAAAGTTGACCACTGTGCTGTACATACAGGAAAAAATAAAAATATAAAGACACAACATTAATACAAAACTAACAGGCAATAAAACACTACATTTGCATTCTTTATACCAGGGTTATGAGTGAAATGCGCAGTTGAAAAGATATGATTGCAGTTTGGACTTGAATTCATACATAGATGTGGCAGATCTCACAGATAAGGGAAGACTGTTCCATAGCCTAGGACCAGCCACTCAGAAAGCACGATCACCTCGCAACTTCAATCTGGATTTTGGGTGTACAAGTGTAATGCTGTCTGAGGAGCGCAAGCATCTTGTAGAGTGTTTCACGTTAACAAGGTCTGACAGATAAGACGGAGCCTGACCAATCAGTGCCTTAAAAACAAATATTAAAATTTTGTATTCTACTCTAAAGTGCACTGGCAACCAGTTGAGAGAGATTAATATCGGGCTGATATGTTCTCGTCTACGCGCTCCAGTTAAAAACCTGGCAGCGGCATTTTGGACCATCTGAAGCCGCAACATGGATGATTGAGGTAAACCAACATACAGTGAGTTACAATAGTCCAAACGAGATAAAACAAACGCATGAGTTACAGTTTTAAGATTGTTAAAAGATAAAAAAGGTTTAACTTTGGATAAAAGTTTAAGGTGGAAAAAACAGGACTTGACCACAGAATTAATATGTTTGTCAAACTTGAGGGATGCATCAAGAATAACTCCTAAATTTCTCACAGTTGGTTTGATATAGGTATTTAAACAGTCATAATTTTTATTGGGATTTATCTTTCCCACGGAGGGCCCGAAAACAATTACTTCAGTCTTAGACTCATTTAAATGCAGAAAATTCAAAGACAGCCAGGCTCGAACATCCTTTAAACAATCACGCAAGGTTTCTAAGCCTTGTTTGTCGTTTTGTTTCAAGGGTAAGTAGATTTGGGTGTCGTCTGCATAAAAGTGAAAGGACACTCCATATTTCTTAAAAATTGAGCCCAAAGGCAACATATTTGTTTTTATATTTATATACCACGACTCATCTGTGGTTGAGGCTTCCCTTAAGTCAATCTTCTTAACCGCTCCCGTCTCCACCAACTTGCGAATTACTGCACAGTACTAGTCGGCTCTTAGGGGGTCTCGGGCCAAGCGTCTCTTCAAAGCGTCTCTCCAAAGCGTCTCTCCAAACATCTCTGAGAATGGGTAGGACGGCTACCTTAGGAGCTTGGAGCAGGGGAATGTCTCGCATCTGTAGCAGGGGTGTGGCATATCTGTAGACGCCTGCAACCTTTACTTAAGTGGCCTTTTGCACAGTAAAGAATCGTGAAAAAATATACAGTATATTTCATTGGTTCCACAAAAATATTAAGTTTTTTCAACCTTAATAATAAGAAATGTTTCTTGAGCACCAAATCATCACATTATAATGATTTCTGAAGGATCATGTGACACTAAAGACTGGAGTAATGATGCTGAAAATTCAGCTTTGCGATAACATTGACAGGAATAAATGGAACAGTTATTTCAAGTTGTAATAAAAATTCACAGTACTGTTTTTAGCATTCACTAACTACTCACATTCTGGTTTAACATGGTGCTGAATGTGTTGATGTAATGCTTTGTGAAAATTTTAAATGATGTTCATTCTTTCAGTGCACACGAGACAATTATTTTAAAAAAAAATTGTTTTCTCTTGATCTTGGAAGCAATAGCTCATCAAATGATGGAGTAGAGCATTATAACCAGACATATTTCCAAATATGTGTAAATGAGCGCACGTTCAGCATTTTAAAGTCCTAATCGTAACTAGGTGGAAATTAATTTATTTTTGTGCCACTGCAGGCAATGGATTCAGTTGCATGGTAGGCTCTATTTTACCCCTATTTAAACTCTCTTCTGAGGAATCACAGAAATCCCATGAGCCTTTGAAATGGTCTGCTTTGCAACCACACACTGAAGAGATTTTAGTAAATCTAGCCTTCTCACACCAAGTAATAAATGCAGGTATGTGTTTTCTGCAACATAAGTATGCACACACATGCTATGTCCAATCGAGCATGCACTTAAACATGCATGTATATTCATGTTTTCAGTTGCATACTGTACTTTTTAATTATTTTACGCACTCACAACACAAAGGCTGGCATATGATTCCACAGCTTAACATTGTTATAGAGCGGTTATGCACTGGTGTTTTATGATCCAACAAATTATATGCACAACAGGCTATAAGTTAGTGTATTACATTTCTTCTAGATTCATTAATGTAGCCATGTGCCAACACAGTTAGTAGATGCAAGTTATTAGGTTTGAAACCCTGTGCTGCAGTGACCGTGTTTATCTTTATCTCTGCCAGTGTAAGCATTCCTTTGGGTGCTCCTGGAGGCTAGGTAATACTCAGAAGCACAGCTTCAATAAAAGGCTGTTGAACTGCATGTGGTCTGCCCTTCAAGGAGAAGAAAGAGAGGTTACAAAGACCTGTTGAGCCTGCTATTTACTGCATCTAAATATCTTGCAGATTATCTTTTTTTATGGATACGAGCATGTGGTTTTTCTTTTAGCATAATTTTCTGGCAGTCAGTAATGATGCTACTAGCTTTTATCAGAGTAGTTCCTTTTTTCCAACATATCTCAGATTATAATTAACAAACATATGTATTGCGTTGCACACACAAATTGATCTCAATTTTCCTCCTGAACCAAAATAACGATCTTATGCTGCGTTCACATCATGTCGTAACCGTAATTACGAGATGACAACCCGTGATGTCCTCAGACTCTGATTTATGCATTTCTATGGCAACACTATCAACGCTGGAATTAAACTGCAGCAGTCAGGTGGTACAAGTCAGAGCTCTGAAAGTCACGTCTCTCGTGACGGTTTCCAGACTCTGCTCTGGCTGTGGGCATTCATGTTTTTTGGAGGAGGCGTGGTTTAGGAGACGCTCTGAAGGGAGGGTGGGATCTTATGCTTTCAAATCTAGCTGGCTATTGCTAGGCTCTCTGAAATGGCCTACTCTACCTTTATTTATTTTAATTAAATCAGATAGTTTATTGGATCAAATAGATAAAATAGAAATTTTTAAATATATATATACATATAAACAGTTGTAATCGAAATTATTCAACACCCATTGCAAATCAGATTTATTGGCAAAATGTACAAACTGTTTGCAATGAACAAATCAAACAAAAGTAATTCCTCAACACAACAAATGTTTAAAGTGGTTTTCCAAAATTCAACTGAAAATGCAACTTTTAAAGACTTCTGATGTCAATGCAAAACACCTGCCCAAACAAACCAACACTTATCATTCCCCAGGACAATGGGTCCCAATCACTATAATAATCACCTAGATTATTTCGTATTTGTACACACAGTATACCTTCTCATGAAAAACCTCTGCCCAATTCGCAACGCATTCGTTCACATGAATTTGTTCTTAATCTTGTTCTAATGTTAGTGAATTTGGAGTATTCTAAATGAGCAGACGCGTGCTAGAGGTTAGTCATTTGCATAAAACATGCTCAAACCATCTACCTGTAAGGGCTTTCCTTAACAGCGTATCATCTCTCTCGTCAAACATATGCCGCTCTCTGCAGATGCACTCTCACCAGATCCCCAAGCAATGCCAAGTGTGTCATTCTCAAAACTAGTTTAAACCCAATAAATACCTTTTATACTGACCCAGATACAGATATCTTGTTAGCCAGCTGTACATACGCATTAATTTGTGTTATTCAGGGAAATCTTGCAGCTAAATCTATAAGACAGCTTTTCTTACTCTTTCACTGTATGTGATGAAATATATCGTTAAGCATGGTAATGGATATGACAATGTTGATATGTTTGGTCTTGGTAGAATAGATCTGCTATGCTGCTGCTGTTGTTAGTTATTGCTGCTCTGCAGAGCAAGTATGGGACTTTCTACTGCCAATACATACATGACACATTGATGTGAGCAAGTAAGACATTCTGCTGCTGTACAATATAGTATACATGAATTACTCATAGCAGATCTATAGAGGTGAAGGTGGTGGGTTTCTGAAAGCATTTTGCACTGCTAAGGCAAATGCTACCCAAGTATTGTAAGATTGAACAGAAAGCTCATTGGCTACTGATACAGCAGGAACCAGTCAGCTGTGCTTTATAGAGGAATGATATGATTGCAAGCAGATTGAGTTAAGTTATCAGCCTGTGACATCTAGAGTTTCATGACAGAACGTTGTACTTAAGATGAAATTAAATTGTATTATTTAGTCATTTTATTATATAATTCTATATATTTATATTATTATTAAATTATATTCGTGTTAAGATAAAATATAATTGAACACAATTATATCTCTGCACAGAGAAAGCGCTTTTTGTGTGCGTATAGTTTCAGTTGTTCAGAGAGAGAGATGTGGATGCCCCGGGGATGTGGATCTTGTCAGAGTCTATGATGGATTCTTTGGCCTGCCTGAGATTAAGGTATTACTTACGCGGTTTCAGGGGTGGGTCGATACGGATGCACTGCCGATGACTGGATAAAGGAAAGTCTTTTCTGTTCTACCAGTCTTATATGATCCCTTTTTATTATTATTATTTGGTTGCAGCCTTGGTGTGTAGCAGCACATACAGTCTCTCACCTTATCATCCGCTCAAATTCGTGTTGTCAGGTTGTTGTACATGCAGAGGTGAAAGGTGTAAATTAGCCCATCATGCTGATGAAATAATCTAACCCTACAGAAGAGACTCCGTGTCTAATATCGAGTGCTGATGTAACAGATTTTATTCTGACTGGCATTTTCATCTAGATCGTAATAAGGTCACCAAATTGCTTTGGCTTGACAGAAAAACTGTTTACCACTAGCGATGTATACAAGCATCTCTCAGGTGATCTCATTCTGGCTCGGAGGCAGGAAGGAGGTGTTTATACTGAGAACAGACGAGATAATTTCAGCTTCCTGGTAACCAACCAACCTGAACGTTTTACCAAAAATAGGTATAGTTAATAAACACTACTAGAAAAGCGAATAAGAGCAGTGTGATTGAGGGAAACGGGAAACCAAAAACCAGATGGACACGACAGAGTATCAGCACAGTTATAGTAAATACTGTACATTCACTAAAATTAGCAACATTGACACTGAACTAAGTACCAATTGTTAAACAATATAAACAAATGTTCAACCACTGGTGAAAATACTTCTAATTTTTTATTTGTTTATAAATTATATTGTCAGTGTAAGAATTAAAAAGTGAATATAAAAATCTCAATTCATTTTTGAATGTCTTATTTTTTTGTTTCTTTTGTCTCTCTTGCTTTAATGACAGAAGCAATTGAGCTGCATGAACTACAAAAGTGTGCTTAAAACCTGATGATCATGTTCTTCAGCATGATTTTAAATTATCCAAAGGGCATCTTGAGCTACAGTGGAAAAAAGTCACAAATGTAATTATTTGGTTAATCATCTAGAAATAGTGCAGAATCTAAAATAATTCTTATGTAAGAATAGCTGATTTTATTGTGTTAATGTAAATGGTTTTAAATAAAACATATATAAACCATTTGTTGAAATTACACACATCACCTTCAACTGGACTGAAAAGGACAAAAAAAATATGTGTAGAATGTCAGATAGCAGCAGTAAAATGAGGAAAAGGAAGTGGCTCAGGGACGAATCCCTCACCAACACTTTTAATCATAAGAGATCAGTAAATAATCTGTAAGAGAGCAGTCTCTAATGCTTCACTGATCTCCAATGAGTTTCTTATTGAGATATTAAGAGATAATTATGGCTTCGCTTCTATAATTATACCCATGCCAGTGATTAATTCCAATTCCAATCAGGCATATTGATCAAGGTTCTACATGAGTTCGCCGCTGACATTTCTGTCGGCTAAAGGTCGTGTGAGGTAATCACGGATCTCCCTCAAACTCTGGAAAAGAACGTGTTGACATTTAATCATCATTCTTCAGAAATCCTCATTCACAGCACATGCCTTACACCGAAATACACAACACACACACCTCTAACTATACACACTCTCCTCACACTTAACTACCTCGCCAGGGGGGAACAGCACCAGACATGCAGTCTGTTTTACTGATAAGTGTGTTTTCCCACAGAAGACGTAAAACAAAAGCAGCCGTTGCGGTTTTCAGTCTGTTATCTTTACAGACGTATTTCACTTCTGAATATTAAGTATTGCTTGTGTTCATGGCATCATCAGACTTGCAAATACTTTTTAAATGCGGAGATGAGTGGTTTTGCACTCAAAAACTATGTTTGATGTACAGCATGTGTTTGAAGCCATGCATGTAAACTCCAGATGTTCATTGGATTCTCAGGTCTGTCATCAAAGGCTTCAGGCTGTGTGTGTGTGTGTGTGTGTGTGTGTGTGTGTGTGTGTGTGTGTGTGTGTGTGTGTGTGTGTGTGTGTGTGTGTGTGTGTGTGTGTGTGTGTGTGTGTGTGTGTGTGTGTGTGTGTGTGTGTGTGTGTGTGTGTGTGTGAGAGAGAGAGAGAGAGAGAGCGCATGCTGTTGTATGTACGTATGCTCTGTGTGTGCGGGAAAAAAGGAGGGCTAAAAAAATGGAAATCTATTTCTCTTATCCTGCCCTCTGACATTTACATTTGAATCATGTTACAGTTTAATTTTTCCAAGAATTTCACAGTTGACACTAACTATAGGTGTATGTTTATGTGTATACAGTTGGTTGTGCATTTGTCATTGTGTGCCCCTCACGCTTCCCTCCACATCCACCATAGTCACCATGACAACAGCCCGTTCATCAGCTGCTGTTTGCGGATCAACCGAAATTAAGACAATTCCCAAATTCCATGACTTAATGGAATTACGACTATGCGTGTCACTAGTTTTGTACAAAATATGTTTGCAATCCTCCATCTGAGCTTGTGTGTTTCAGGTCATAGCACAAATCTAATAGGATAAAAGCACAGAGCTGAACGCAGGAGAGCAGGGGCCCGAATCAGAACCCAATGCCAATTAGATTTGTCTCTGACTCCATCTTTTGTTATTTGATTCCCTCTCTGCCATTGATATCACACTCAGATGAATGAGGAAGAATCCTGTATTTAACATCAAACTTGAGGTTTTATTTATTGCATTGGATGCTGTGTGTTTGAGTCTTTACTTTAATTTGTTCTATTCACTGCATTCAGTTTATTTTTGCAGGACTTGTAAATGTGATTTTTCTTTTAAACATGAATCAAATCATCATTCTCAACGCTCTACACACCTCTCCTAAACCTTGTGTGTTCATTTCAAAAGTTTTTCAGGTCAGTAAGCAAGGATGGATTAAATTGACTAGAAGTGACAGTTATGGCATGTATAATATTATAAAAAAATATTTCTATTTCAAATGAATTCTGTTCTCTTTATTCATCAAAGAATCCTGAAAAAAAATCTATCATGGTTTCCACAAAAATGTTAAGGAGCACAACTGATTTCAACATGGATGATAATAAGATAATATGATAATAATTCTCAAAAGTTGGAACTGAATCTGTTTTCTGATTAGTTAAACAGATATTTCCTCTCGCAATGCCTGTTTTAAACACTGAGATATCTCTCATTGTTTATTTTCATGTATTAAAAACTCGTGTATTTTATAGAGATTATTTAAGCAAAACAAAAGCACTGTTTTTCTACTGAATGAAGCAGGCATCGAGTACATTTTTTCAGACAACCTTGATTTTTAACAAACCAGATTCTGTGACAGCTTTATTCCCTCAGTTTTGAACACAGTATCTATATATGAATTCTTGCTCTGGCTAATGGAAAGTAATTATCCCTTTGTTTCTGCTGTAGTAGAACTGCGATTGAGTCCAATAGCTAATTACCTTGGAGTCTTTGGTCTGTGTGTGCGTGTGTGTGTGTGTGTGTGCGTGCGTGCGTGCGTGCGTGTGTGTGTGTGTGTGTGTGTGTGTGTGTGTGGTGTGTGTGTGTGTGTGTGTGTGTGTGTGTGTGTGTTTGTTTGTGTGTGTGTGTGTGTAACAGTGGTCATACCCATTTGTTTTTCACTGTTTTAAGTATTCAAGCCCATATATGGTATCTTAGCGACAATGTGACATTTAGTAACGTAGGCCTGTTCAGCTGAATGATGCTTTATGATTGTCATCCTTCCTTTCAGAGCAGCGGTCAGGAGCCTTTTTGACTTATTCCTGAAGTTAGATCGTCACTTCGTAAGGTCTTTTTTTTTTTCAGAAAGAAGATGTGTGTATTTGTGTGCAAGAACTACGTATCATTTTCATCTGAATAGATGAGACGTTCAGCCGTCTTTGGCCATGAGCCAGTTACATTCTATTCTCTGCCTCTATCAATGAGATTAACTGTGCGTTTGTATGAGGCTGTCAAGGAACAGTGAGAAAGGACTCAAGTGCAGAATGAGTTTTAAAACAGTTTATTGAGACACACAGCAGGTGGAACAAGTGATGGTGGAAGAGGAGGTTGACAATCTAAGAGAAGGCAAGAAATTAAGCATAAAGACCAACTTGACTTGAATTTGACATTGACTTGACCCACACAACAGGAAACTTAGGCAGGAACAACATACATCAAAATCCACAACTTGGAACAATGGGCAAGAAAGCAAATGAGGCAATGAGTAACTCGGGTAGAACAACACACTCAATTACAACAAACTGGCAAAACATGAAGAAAAGAAAAACACGAGGAACGGGTGAGCACACTCAGAACATGAAGACTTAACAAGGGCTTAAACAAGGGGGCATGGTAGCATGAAACAAGGAGGCTGGACGAGAGAAACACGTGGACAACACAAACAGAGAAAGAGCCATGTGCTCAAGCACAAAACAAACAAGGAAACATTGAAACAAGACAGACAGATGAGAACCCTGACACGAGGCATATTGGGAAAGCTCTGCAACAACTTCTTCCACCTCGTCCATCTTTCTCAATGTTAACATTTTCTCCTGCGATTCGTGTGCCTGCTAGCTCAGAAACTGTTTCACAGATGGTTCTGCTTTTCACTGGAACATTTAGCCATTTTGCAAATGTTCTATAGAAACACTGCACAGTTTGATCTGCTAGTTGTTAGTACATGCAGAGGTTGTGCTTTAGCAAATGTACTCATTTTAGCACAGATTGTATTCTGATTTAATGGAATGTAATTAGTGTAGATTGATGGCGGTTAATATTTCTGTGAAAATAGCACAGTAGTTTTGTTGAATTTTTATAATAAACGTGGTGGTATATGTCCATTATCTCTTTAAATGATGATCTAGACCAGTGTTTCCTAACTTTTTTGTGTGTGTGAACCTCCACAGCCCCTTCAGTCTCTGGTACCATTTCATTGACATGTCAAAACATAAAAAAATGCATCCCTTTTGACTTGTACACAATATTATTTAACATTATCATTTATAGTATTAAAATGGTCATTATTACATGATTCACTTTTGAAATAAAAAATCACCAAGTAGCTTTTTTTCTCCATTAATATGAGGTACCTGACCTTGTTTGTGTTTAACAAGTTTTGACAGTTCTGGGTAAACTTAATTAAAAAAACAACACCACAGATTTAATCCACTCCGCATAGGACAAGTCATTTTCATTTTTGTACACTGGAATTAAAATTCCATAGAACCAAAATTTTAACTTTACTCGGTAACACTTTATTTTAATGTGTGCTTGTTACATTTATTTTTTATAGTAATAACCATAAATTAGGCATAATTACATGCAACTAACCCTTAATCCTACCCTAACCTAGTAAGTACATGTAGTTATTAATATTACTCAGTACTTACATGTATAATTACACTAACAGGGACACATTAAAATAAAGTGTAACCGTATTTTCAACTTGCAATGGGCAGCTAAGGCTACATGTTTAACAAAGCAAAATTAAAATCTTTCTGAGGTTACATTTAAAAATGTACAATTACAAACATGTTCAGTGTAACATAATATAAATAAAAGGGGGAGAATCTTTTTAAAAAACAGTTCCTTAATTTTGTATGGTACAATATATTACATTTTTTATCAGATATATTCCCATCAAAATAAAGTATTTCTTCAAGATTCAAGAACTTAATGAAATTAGTTGTTTGAATGAATCTTTTTTTTTTTTCACTGAAAGAACATATGGATTAATATGTCATTATCCTGGTGTTTTCAGCATCCACATATTTGGATGCAGTAAGATTCACAGAATATATCTTATGCTGTATTTGAAAATGGATTTCTTTCTAAGTTTTATGAAAATGACGGATCTATTGATTTAATAGATCAACATCGCCCTCTAGTGTAGATATAAAGCAGCAGTAATCTTACATCATTTAGGAAGTACTCCTACTTTGTATAGAGAGCACTTTCACTGCAAATATTTGACAGAAGTGTGAGATGAATAAACAAACTGAATATGTTCTCTTCTTGCTCAGAATATGCCCAGGCTGCACGATGGACTCCAACAACACAGAGTTGGGCCTGTACTCGGCATCCGACGCCCTGGGAGTGGGAATCTTCCCGGAATCCACTCTGTGGCCACTGCTCCAGAACACAAGCCTCATCAACCTCAGTGCTGTTTTCAAGCTCAATGGAAGTAATGTTGAGGTTGAAGGTCAATCCTACGATCCTCTGGGTGGACACTCACTCTGGCAGGTCATTCTCATCGTTATCTTTACAGGACTGCTGTCCCTTATTACTATTATCGGCAACATCTTGGTCATGGTGTCGTTTAAAGTCAACCGGCAGCTTAAAACAGTTAACAATTACTTCCTTACTGAGTTTAGCCGTCGCAGATCTCATCATTGGGGTCATCTCTATGAACTTGTACACTGCCTACATCATCATGGGCCAGTGGGCAATGGGAAACTGGGCATGCGACTTCTGGCTAGCCATAGACTATGTAGCCAGCAATGCATCTGTCATGAATTTGCTGGTCATTAGCTTTGACCGCTATTTCTCCATTACGAGGCCTCTGACGTACCGTGCCAAACGTACCACCAGGCGGGCAGGAGTGATGATCGGCCTGGCATGGTTTGTGTCTCTCATACTTTGGGCACCTGCCATTTTGTTTTGGCAGTATTTTGTTGGAGAAAGGACTGTTCCACCGGATAAATGCTACATTCAGTTTCTCTCCGAGCCCATTATAACATTTTGCACCGCAATGGCGGCCTTCTACCTGCCGGTGACAATAATGAGTGTTCTGTACTGGCGAATATACAAAGAGACGGAGAACCGTTCTCGGGAACTTGCAGGATTACAAGGCTCGGGTGCACGGTTTGTGGGTGTCGAACGACCGCGTTTCCACCTCCGCGCTACTGGGGGGAGCTCTAGAAGCTGCAGCAGCTTCGAACTGGGCCAACCTGGCCACAAACAAAGCTCCTTTCATGGTCTGAGCGGCCGATTCCACTGCTGGGGGTGGAAGTCGGGTGGCAGGGATAAAGGTGGCCCGCACCGGGAGCCGGATCAGAGCAGCAGTGACAGCTGGAACAACAACGACACTGGACTTTCAGCCGACCACTCGGGCTCATCTGACGAGGACGAGAGCGCGCCATCCACCACACGGGCCATCTTCTCCATTGTTCTCAATCTGCCTGGCATGAGGGCAGCTGTAAGCTCCCAGGTTACTTCTTGTGAGGATTTGGACACGGAGGAAGATCCGTTACAGTCGCCTAAAGAGAAGGACGGCAGGGGTGGCAGCATGTCGTGCTCCGTCACCAACGGCAACAAACGTTTTGTCGCTAGTATGGGTAAAGTTCCGTCAATGTCCTCCATACAGCCTTCAATAGATCCAAGCGCAGATGGTGGGAACACCACCATCAAATCTGCCTCAGCGCCCATAACTTTCAAAGAGGCAGCTCTAGCAAAGCGTTTCGCAGTCCGTGCAAGGACTCAAATCACCAAGCGGAAGCGCATGTCGCTAATAAAAGAAAAGAAAGCGGCACAAACTCTAAGTGCCATCCTTTTCGCCTTCATTATAACGTGGACGCCTTATAACATCATGGTACTAGTAAACACTTTCTGCAATGGCTGCATACCTGAGAACCTCTGGGCGTTAGGCTATTGGCTATGCTATGTTAACAGTACAGTAAATCCTATGTGCTATGCACTTTGCAACAAGACTTTTCGTACCACTTTTAAGATGATCCTGCTATGTCGCTGGGATCAGAAAAAAAGCAAGCCAAGCTTTCCACAAAGACAAGCTGTGAGGTTTCACAGAAGCATACCAACAGACTCTACATAGCAGCTCAGTGGTGAGGCTAAATTGCTAATGCTAAAATGTAAGTTGCAAGGGGAGATTCCTCAAGTATCTGTACTATATACTGTACCGAAGCGTTAATGTGTGAGTGTCAATGTGGATGTGTAGTTCGGTCTCTTAGGATCCCTGGTCACTAGATTTTAACATTACGGCACTGGTTTAGTGTACAAAGAGCTTCACACCTGAGCAAGTGCAATCGCCATAAGTACTTCCTGTGACTTTTATACTTTATGCCTTTAAAACGGCAGTGCCAACTTTCAGGAGTTCTGCAGCAACGTATAGAAAACTACATTTAAAATGGAAACTGTGTATCTTGAACCTCAGAGAGTTGATCGGATCCGACACTCTCAATTAATTGTTTGAATATTTTAGGGTTGAATATTAGATATCTCAATCTTGTCAATGAACAGAAATTAAAATGTGATTTTTTTTTTCAAATAAGGCAATGTATATCAAAGTATTTACGGTAAATAATAATAAGATATTTCTTTTTGTAAGTGAAATATTCTGATTTCTGTGAAAGCGTCCCACACAGAGGTTCAGTATATTTGCTGTCTTGGTAAGTGTAAGTGTTCTTCTGCAACATGTGAGCCACAGTTGAACACTTAGTAGGTTTTTCTCTCCTGTTGAGATTTTTGGTTATTCATAAACAGCACTTCCGTAAGCTGCTCTTGTATAAAGCGTGGTTGTTTACATTTGTTTTGCTACAAGTATTTCAATAGCTATTATGTACGTTTTCAGTGCACATTGAATATGTTTGTATATGTTTGGAATGCCTTATGTTTAAACTTTGAGATCGTGCACTGATTATACTGGGCTAGCTGTGAAATCATTTATGAAACCCTTAAGAATGTTTTAACTCTGTTTAATCGACATTCAGATTTTGACAGTAGTGTGCTGGGATGTAATTCAATTTACAACCAAACTGTTTGCTTTATCATCACCTTATTTTGGAGTGCCAGGTTTTAACATAACAAGCCAAATTGGTTAGCCACAGTAGCTACATATTTGCTTAATAAAAAGCAAACCAAATTTAGACCTATCAATCAAACATGCATGTTTCTTCAACTTTGGGCTCTGTTGGCCCTGTGTTAAAACACACACAGATTATTTAATTTACCCACTAACAATGTCCAACAGTGGACTTACAGTATGCATTTTCATGTTTCTAAAACATCATGTATATTTAAAACGCGATGTCATTTCCATCACATCTCAACTGATGTGTTGTTATTAATTACCTTCATTTATGAAATAACTGGTCTTCTTCTTTTCTTGCTAAGGCTAATTTCATAGCTTTTTATGTATTCTAAAAATACACAATTAAATAACATTCTTCAGACTTTTTGTCAAAATATATTGGAAAAAATGTAATAATCTTCGGAGTTTACTCAAATTTTACACTTACCATTCATTTCCAACCCTGGTGTTTTGAGGAATTACGAATACAGTAATTGCCTGATTTGTAACTTAGCTGTAATTTGTATTAGAGTAATGAAACTAACTTTTTGATATGTTTTTATGTTTTACATTGCAAAAAAGGCTGTAAGTTTTGTAAGGCCTTGTAAGATCAAAGTTAAAATTGAGCTTCTGTGCGGTGTTGTTTGTGACTGTGTTCGCGTTTTGTTCCAAATTGGCTGTGTACAAGTCAAAGTTTAATGATAGAGTTCCTGTCAAATTTGTAATAACTGTTGAATGTTTCAAAAATACAGCTCAGTTCAAAATGCATTTTTATCCTCAGATTGTTTCTCAAAATAAATGTAACATTTTAAAAATGCATCGTTGCTCTTAGTAAATACACAACATGTTTGTGGAAACTTGTTTGTTGGTTTGTTTTTTTAAGACATAAAGACCTAACACTGTCTGTTTATGAAAGATGATGCACCAATTGCTATTGGCAGCATGTAATGGGAAAAGAAGCCATGTGATGACAGTACTCATGTGATCTAGGAAAAGGAGCAGCACAGCCAATGTCACAAACACTTACTTGATCCCTCAATTTACTGGATACTCCATCGAGGCAAGTATGCATTTTCTTTCGGTACTTCTCTTTTTATGCTTTTCTGTCTTGTTAGATTAATTCACAGCAACAGGTTTACGGTTCGTTCTTGATGTCGGGTTAGATCAGTTCGGATTAGCAGAGAATTTCTAGACTAATCGTAGTATCACTGAGCTCGTACACTGACTGATGTGAGGAATTAATCTGAGAGAGATGTATCAGTATGTAATAAGGCTTATCAATAGGTTCATGGCATGCCTTATTGATGAAAAGGTTCCATTTTTATATATATATATATATATTAGTAAAGTTGCACTACTTTATTATGATCTCTGAAATTTTGTTCAGTACTTAACTTTAACTTAACTTTAATATGAAAATGTGACATTTTCTCCAGGCACAGATACGAGCTATGTTCTGGATTAAAATTGATATTTTATAAATCTGTTGAGAGCTAACAGAAAAGTGTCTGATACTACAAGGCTGGAGGACAACACTGATTTCAGGCCTGCTGGCCACAGTCGTACATCAGTTTATGAGATCAGTCTCTGTAAGCTCACATGACGCTGCTCTGGCGCACTCACACACACACAGATGAAATTCCTGTGCTATTTTCAGACATTCAGCGTGCAGATTTACATAAAAAGAAATTTAAAAAAATCATAATTTGATTTTTTGTTTATTATTATTATTACATAAATGAAATGCTTAATGAATGAGGTTTTGGGATTAAATGGAAAAAAATACCTTTTCAACTTTTTTATTGATTTTGTTCATGTAAAGCAAATATTTACCAGTAGGCTATATTAGGAGTTACTGTGTGTTATATAATCAGTACTTATGCTTTTTTCGAAGTAACAATTAACACTTTACTTAAAGAAATAGTTGACTTCAACTATTTACTCACCCTCAAGTTGTTTCAAACCTGTATGAATTTCTTTCTTCTGCTGAACACAAAGGAAGATATTTTAAAGAATGTCGGTAACGAGCTCCATTGACTTCCATAGTAGGAAAAAAAATACTATGGAAGTTAATAAGGGTACATCAACTGTTACCGACATTCTTCAAAATATCTTCTTTTATGTTCAGCAGATAAAAACTTGATGACAGAATTTTCATTTTAAAGTGAACTAATCCTTTAATTTGCTTTTCCTATGCAAAAAAAAAACACAAACTTCTTACTTTCCATAAAAAGTAACAATATTGTATACACTGTAAAAAATATTTTAGCAATTTAGTTATTTCAACTTATTTTTTTAACTAGATTGTCCAGACAACAAGAAATTTTAAGTTTTCTTGTCCTCAACTTATCGAAATAAGTTAGTTAAACTAAAAAAAAACCATGCAAAAAGATAACTCAAAATAATGAGTTAACTTTTTTTACAGTGTAGTTACTTTTTAAGGTGATATAGAATAATAAAACGTGCTACATTTAAAAGTAAATCCTAAATTCTGCTCTTTACAATAGAAACGGTCTTTTTTTGTTCTACTTTGTTTTGCAAATAGTTTTAATCTATTTGTTTCCTCCTCCCAGGTCAATATAGCCAGAAACAAGATGCAAAACATTCAGACGATAGAGATGCAGCTACCTGTCCTGCGAGAGAGTTTCCACTCCTCTCCCTTCAGAGAGAGAGTGAAAGAACGGAGGAAGAGCAGCCTGACAAATCTTATCAGAAGACAACAGCAACAGTTATTACGCCAGCAACAACCATCAGAATCGCATCAAAAGCAGCAGCTGTCCCCAACCTCACAGCACCACACTGGACATGCTCAGTTGGTCCGCTCCTCCAGTAGCCCGGCTGAGCAAATAGATGTGCTAGAGAAACTGAAAGAGATTGGGAGGCAGGGGGAGCTGTCTCTCAGACAGTCCTCAGCTACAGCGTCACAGCCAGCATCATCACGGCAGTTGCTCTCGGCGGTGAAGAGAGAGAGAGAGGGATTAGGAAAGGAGGGGGAGAAAGTGCAAGGGAGCGTGGAGAGGGATAAAGGAGAGAAGAGAGAGCAGCAGAGAGAACGAGAAAGTCAGTCTGAGCACACACATTCCCAGCATGGCCTGATTGCTAAAGGTGTTCGCCTTCTGAGGAACATGGGAAACCAGGAGGCCAAGCAAAAGAAGCCTACCATCACAACTGGAGTGGAAGGTGCTGGGAATTGGCGAGCACTGAGGACCGAGACCATGAGCATCTCAAGAAGATTAAGAAAAGTAAATTACTGAGCGACTCTGGCAAGAAGAAATCCAAATCGGAGGGCTCCAAAAGTTCTGTATTTTCCAACATCCGTATCCGCAAGGGCCTTTCCCGGAAAGTGTTGTCCAAAGAGGATGTACTGGATGGTGGGATTAGGATTAAGAGCGTGGATGCCAACGACAGCAGCAATGGTGGTATATCGGGTGATGACGAGCTGGAGAGTCTCACTCCAGACAGTAAGCAACTCATATCAGAAAGCAGGCAGTCGAGCCTGGACATGACTGAAGATGATGTTAAGAGAGAGACTGAGGGATCGGGGTCAGATACAGACCTCTACAGCTACCACTCAGCCACTGAGGCTCAGGATTTGCTATTGGATATTCAGAGGACCATCAGACAACAGCAGCAAATGGAGGGAGTTGCTGAGGGGCAAAACTGTAGCGATGCGGTCAGGGAAGGACAAGTAGGGTCCGAAGGCCAGGTCACTCTGTGTCTTACTAGTAGTAGCTTTGCTTGTATGGATAAACCAGAGAAGGTAGGAGGAGTATCTGCTTCTGACAGCAAAGAACAAGATCTTAAATGTAGTAGGGATACAGTTGGAGGAGTGATTACGACATTAAAGGTTGAGCAAGGTGGCGAAGTGACTGATATTGCAAATAAAGCTGTACACTTGACCAATTTGGCCAATGACTATAGCATTCAGGATACTTTTACTGAGACAAGTAGTGTCCAGAATATCTTAGCTGTTACCAGATCAACCAGTAACAACAGTATTCAGAATACTACAGAAACATCCACCTCCTACGAGAGCGCTGATGAGATCTTGGAGAGTTCATCTTTATCATCTCCTCTAGAAGAGTGCCATTATGGCAGCAATAGCCTGACCCAAAGCCTAGAAGTTGGTCTCAATGCAAATAATCAGACCAGCTCAACATCCAAAATCAGCCGGGTCATTTTCATACCACAGAAGAGCATTAGTAGTGTAGAGCTGAACATAGAGGGTGATGGTGGTGTAGAGGAGGCAGAGCAAGGGTGTTCCAACCAACAAAGAAGGAAAAGCAGTGCCGCGGCTATCACACAGTGGGCATCCGAGAACTTTTTAGGCTCAGGGTCAAGACCACGTAGAACTTCCAGTGCAAACCTTGGGGTTAAACCTTATCCCACAATACACACTTCTTATGTTAAAACAACCACCAGACAGCTCACTTCACCCATAATATCTCCTTCCCCAAGCCCCATGTGTCCTCGCAGGGTTGTCTTAGAGTTAGGCTCAGGTCAAGGGTCATTCAGAGCAGGGAGCTGGAGAGCACGGAGACAGCGGTCCTGTAGCATTGCCGGTCCAGTGGGTTGCCATGATGAATGGTGTGAATCAATACATGTTCAATCAGAGCTTATTGAGAGTGGCCTCCAGACCATCAGTTCGAGGTACACACCAGCCGCCTTTCCAGATGTGTTTTCAGGTGAGTCAGTGTGTGTTATGAGTTCACACTCATAGTCAAAGTGACCTGATTTTAATTTTAGAATACATTACATGAAACTTGCCCAGAATTTGCCCCAAAGCTGCCCATCATACACTACACAACTGTTTGTAAAAATGGTCAACTCTAACAGAGTCGACTGTTTTCACAGACAATCACATATTGTATGATAGGCACATACTCCTGATATTTTAGCTTTAGACTCTGATTTTATCTGGGACATCAAACATGCTTGATATTTTAAGCTGACTTTCAAACATTCATTAGTCACACATCTAGAAATCAGGAGCATGTTTCTGTATAAGTTTGTTGTGTACGGAATAACTTAAAAGCCAGGTAGGGTATGATCCTCAGTCATAGTGCATGATGCCGTTCTTCTCTATAACCATTTAAAAAGTTCCCAAGTGTTTCAAAATCTGTTCAGTGTTTCACATACATTTATTGTACATTACATTTAATGTACAGTGTTTAAATGTAGTGTGTTTCAGCCCTTAGTCAGATGCTGTTTAAATTGTGATTTTTGTCAAGTGAGATCCATGTTCCTTGATCAATATCCTTATTGGTCCTATGATTCCTATGATTTTAGGTGTACGGTTTGGGTCAGTGTTGATAGGGTTAGAGAAAGGATTTGTACTATGTTTGTTTGACAGGAATGTTGTGAAAGAAGATGTTGGAATTTATTTTCACTACACATAAATGTTAAAAATGTTGTCACAGACATTTGTGTTTTCAAATCAGTGATTCTCTAAACTATTAATGTGTCCATGTCATAGGAGAAGACAATATAACAGTTAGTTGCCTGGGCATGATATAAATCTCTTTTTTTCCCCTGTACTTTATTCTGGTTCATTCCCCTCAATGCTCAGTGAGCAGTCAAAAAACATAAAACATGGCTCTCAAATATGTATGCTACACACACACAATCCCACATAAACACACAGAGACACACATTAGCTGCTGGCTAGGAAAGCTCTGGCTTCTGCCTCATTGAGTCAGAGTGCCACAGGAAGTTACTTAAATACACACTTGTACAAAAGCCCACACAACACACACACACACACACACACACACACACACACACACACACACACACACACACACACACACCACACACACACACACACACACACACACACACACACACACACAACAGTTTTTAAGTGTTTTAGGCATAGAGACTGCTCTTGACAAACCATTCATGAAGGTTACACCAGGACAGATCAGATACAAAGGAACAGAAAACGATTTTTTAAAAACTTCAAAAGGGGGCATTTTTCATTTTTGTACCTGTTCACTTCCTGTCTAGATACAAAGCTAGCATCCATTTCTGAATGTGTTTACAAAGACTTGAAGATATTGTAGCATCAAATGCGAATTGAGCCAAAGGCTACATGTCTTTAAAACTCAAAAGCACAATTGTGCACAATAAAACATTGTGCACAATCTGAATATTATGCTGAATCTGCTGTTTACAAGAGTAAATATAGGCTAATGTTTCATAATCTGATTTTAATGAGATCTGTTAATGAGATAAAAGTATTATCAGGCTGCTAACTTTGTCTATAGGTCAACTAACAAAAATCTGAGACAGCCAAGCCATGACATCCGAAGTTCATCCTCAAATTTGCTCAATAGACGATACATGATGATTATCTAACAAGAACCACCCCCCCAACACACATGCTTTTTTCTTTCTTTTTTTTCTTCCTGCTTATTGATGTTGCACAAAATCAGCCTCTCTAACAGGGTGTGATATGAGACTCCAGGATGAGCTATTGAGTTTGTGTCCACCTGATATATTAGAGAGAGGAAGTTCAAGTGTACAGTAGTTTTATGCTTGGGGTGGAGAATTATTCCTTTTAGAAACATGCACACACATATGCTTCAGTTTACCAAATGAAATGGCACAATTTCTGCTTTATTAGTTTGTCTGACTCAAAGCGTCAGTCCCCAAACACTCTAGTCAGGGTCAGTGGAAAAAAACATTTTTATTCAATGAGCAGATTATAACAGATTAAAAAACTTAAGAACTTGTAGTTACATTCATGCAGTATTTTGACCTTCTATATTACTTTCAATATTAATCTTCTTGATTTCGTTCTTTTACAGGTCGTTCTCTGTTGGAGAGGTGTTTGGTACAGTGGGGTTGTTCTGAAGATGACACACAGGATGCTGAGAGATTCTGTTCCCGTATTCTGGCTATGGGGATTATAGAGCCCTTCAGTGACTGCATCAGGGAACTGCCGACAGGAAGTGATGTCACAGATAAGCCCAATTTCAATGTATGACCATCCAATTCTTGTCTCTTGCTTTATAAGGACACTCTTCCACATTTTATCATGCAGATTTCACAAAAACATCCTGTTTTCTTGCTGCCAGTAGTGCAAGTGAGGCATGGACTGATATGAATTCACACAGGTCCATTTGACCCACTTGAAGTGATATTTAATGTATAATTTATTCCAAATCACTTTTTTTTTTTTTACAGTGTACCAGATGTCTTTTCAGGCCAATGTGTAGTCCTCTTGATCATGTTGACTTGTTATAAAAAAAATGTTACATTGGTTTAAGTTTAGATGTAAGTTTTAATTATGCCATAAATGAAAGGGATAGTTGACTCAAAAATGAAAATTCTGTCATCATTTATTCACCCTTTTGTAGTTCCAAACCTGTATGAGTTTCTTTCTTCTGTTGAACTAAAAAAAGTTGGGGGGGGGGGGGGGGGGGTTACTATGGAAGTCAATGGCTTCTGTCAAACATCTGGTTACCAATATTCTTTAAAATATTATCTTTTGTGTTCAGCAGAAGAAAGAAATTCAGACATGTTGGGTGAGTAAATGATGACACAATTTTAATTTTTGGGTGAACTACCCTTGTATCCTTCCTGATTTTAATGATGAGTTTGACTAAATATATTAACACAATGTTCAAAACTGAATCCATACATCGTTCAGCACAGGTTTTGTCTGTGAGCTCAGTACTGATTTGCATTAGTAAGAAGCAGAAAAGCTGTTGATGAGTGTTACTAAAAATGTGCCAGATTTCACACATCTTATATCACTTCGTTGAACAACCCACAGAGTTGATTCTGCCTGAACAGATGTGAGATGAGCAGGGTAACTTTGTGCCATTGTTTGAGACAGAGGAAGAGAGGCACGTTATGCATTTATTATCTTATGCATGAGAAATTAGTGTGATTTAAAAAAAAAAAAAAATTATCCTGCTACGTTACACGAGGCATGTTGAGATTGTCAGTTGCATGTTGTAATACAGTACTGTATGTGAGAGTAATATGCTAGAAACTTGCAGCAATGTGGTCATGTTTCTTTGCTCGGCCACCCCATGTGACCTGAATAGAATGAATCTCTCTCTTTACTCTTTTGCTCCGCCATTCAAAGCAGATTTGTGTCTGAACAGATGAACATTTAACACCGCTTCTGCGACTTGCACTTCCCCCTTTCTATTTCTCCACACACATATACACACCTCCTAACCCGCTTTAGCAGTATGAACACATCTGCATGCATAAGCCATCTGACCAGGTTACATAAGATGGGTCACATGCCCTCTGTTGCTGCTCCATCTTTGTATTCATCTCTCTATATAGCAAACATATTCATTATCCATTTATCATTTATCCAGCTGTCTATTTGTGTATTTTTATAACTATATTCCTCAATATTTTGCTTTTACCTATCTAAATGCAGTGGAATCTCTTTAGTTACAGTAGGTTTTCGAGCAAAAACAATATCATAGGCTTCAGTGTTTGACTAAAGCTATTCAGCCTACAGCTACTCAGGCTGGCAGCCAAATAAACCTTAATGTTTCTTAAGGGCAGTGGAAATTAGACCTTTTCATTTAATTGTGCAAATGAGAATGTAAATGAGGAGGTTCTGTATTAATAATCATCTACTAATGAAACATTCAATTCTCATTATGCATCATTCGCTAAATTTGAATTAAGTAAAAATATATTTTCTGTTCCAAAGTATCATTTCAAAGTTCTTTAAACACTTAAACACACTCCTCTGGTAATTAATTTAATCACCAGTTTTTATACTTATCCCAGAGCAATGTTATTTCTCTGAATCTGTTCAGACAAGTGTTTCTCTTGACCCTTGTCCAGTCGGCATTCGTCATGTTTCAAATTCTCCCTTTCCATGTAATGGAACCCATTTCAATATTTTCTGTTCTGTTTCGTTCTGGCCTGTTGTACACCTTTCCAATATGGTGAGATACTGTACACTCAAAAACTGAAAATCTGTGCACTATTCGCATGCTGTTCCAAATTCATATGCCTTTATTTCTTCTGTGGAACACAAAAACAGAAGGTTTGCAAAATATTCATGCTGTTTTCTACAATATAATGAAAGCTGATGATGACCCGGGGCTTCCCTTTAACACACCCTTTAACACAAACTGCTGCTCAGTGACTGAAATAACTTAACAATAACCCTGTTGTGCTGGTAGATGGCAGAGCATGACCTAATACTGTGATTTCACTTGCTGTGATTTCAATAGGACAGCATAATGGCAGCATTACTGCCACTATTCACTCTAATGACTGTCTGACTGTTGTATACAGCCTGGACAGATTTCATCAACAAATTCACAGGTATGATGTAATAGATGCATGTTTCTATAGCCATTTCTGTCAGGACCACTATCGTCAAATATGATTGACAGTTAGAATACAGTTAGGATTGGCTGCATGGTTCTGTTCTGGGCAATAACTCCCTGTGCATCCATGGAGCCTAGCATGGATAAAAGCAGGGAGAGCAGCAATAACCCCCTTAGGGTAAACAGATCAGAACCAACATGAATGTATTGCAGATATCATTAAATCAGTATTTTAATGTACAACATAATTTGAGAATTTAGTCTGATTCAGGGAGAAACAGAATACCAAATCCTGACTGACGAGAGGAGGAGCTGGGGATGGAGGAGCTTATATATATATGGATACTGTAATAGACGTCGTATTCCTATAGGTAGACGTGTATCAGCTGAGAGTCAGCTGATGCGAGCTTGACTAACATGACCTGCCAGAACTGACGCTACGCTTGATGTTTGTGTATCAGGTAGTGTCGTAGTATTCAAGACCGGTCTTGGACTTGTCTCGGTCTCAACTCCATTTGAACTCGATGTCTTGTCTCAGAATAAGAGGATTTAGGGTTTTATTTCAAGACCAGTCAAGACCACAACTACAGAGATATCACTAAATTTCTGGTGCATTGTCTGATTTATTTGTTCACTTCAAAATTAATGTTCCTGGAAGTAAAACTTCTTGCTTAAAACGCAATCAATAACTTAAATACATTTCTAATTCGATGTCTTTTGTTTGTGTCAAAGATTTCACCAAAATTAATACAAATGCCCCAAAAAAATTCAAGATATGATTGCAAAAAGTAATTGTATGAGATCTTGTTTTTTATATTATAACATATGCTATAATTAAGAAATATGACAAAAGCAAGTGAGTGGTTTTCTCGAATATGAGCTTGATTGCAAACGTGAAATTGATTTTTATGCAATATGTTCAATAAAAAAGAAGTTAATATTAGGCTCTTTTCCTCAGCTATGAAAATAGTTCCAAACAAATCCATAGCAGAGCTGTTGTGCTTTTCTGAGCAACATACAGGGGTGTTTAATTACTGAATGAATCCGCTTCTTTGAACGAATCAGTTGAATAAATTATTCAGTGACTCACTCATTAATCTCTCTCTCTCTCTCTCTCTCTCTCTCTCTCTCTCTCTCTCTCTCTCTCTCTCTCTCTCTCTCTCTCTCTCTCTCTATATATATATATATATATATATATATATATATATCTGTCTCTATCTATCTCGCTATCTCTCTATCTATCTCTCCATCCGTCCATCCATCCATCAATCAATCAATCCATCCATTATATTTCCTTAGATAAAAAAGGCTGTTTTAAACACATATTTTAAGCAAATCAATTAACACAAAATTTACTATTTAGATATATTGTTTAAAATTAAGATTTTTTTTATGTATAATGCACTATTTATGCATGGACACTTTCTGATTTGGGACCACTGTATTTAAACACATGCACACCAATAAATGTATTAACCAGTTAAATGTTTTTTATAAAACAGTCAAGCCTGTTATACTTATACCCTGCTTGTAAGGTTTACCTTTAAATGGTGTAATCATGCAGTGCAACTCTGTGGCACGTCTTGATCGAATGACATGTTCACTGCATGCTTGCGCAACCCCCCCACTGATGTGAATGGACAGCCTTGAACAGCCTTTCAATTTGTATGTGTGAACATGCTGGCAGTGTCAGCCAGACAAATGCCATGTATTTGTTCTGCTCTGGTCAGTGGTGTTGTTTTTTTTTCATTCAGTTTTCCAGCAGAGGTCGCCCTTCACACAGTGCTGCCACAGAATCATACCTTTTTCTTGCTGTCTGATCAGGAAAGCAGTCCCAGGAACAGAAGGCTAATTTTAGATTCCTGTATGCCGTTTAAAACATTTCTTGCCATAATCAGCTCTTTTAATGCCAGCTCTCTCATTCGTTTGCACACTTACAGAATGAGCAGCTGTATACCTGGGCTCCAGTGGGACAGAATGAAATCAGAACACCTGGGCGGCTCCAAACAATGTGGCCTCCGACCCACACTTCTGTACAGGTGCAAGTATGTATTCCAATATGGTTTTGTATGCCCCAAAAAAGTATTGTGGTAATAACCATGGTAATAACATGTTTTTTGGACATGTAATAGGATCAAATATATTTGTATTATTTGAAGAACCTTGGAGTATCATGTATTAATATGGTAATTATTCAGTAACATGATAAATATCAACGTACCTTGGTATTTAATTCGATTACTGTACCATAGTACATTTTTGCAAGAACTATGTGTAATCAAACACGCATTTGCTTTTATCTATTGTCCGTGTATGTTAATGTGTGCAAACTCTTAAATAGTTTTAAATATTTCCCCAATAGGTTCAACACCCTCCTGTTACTCATAATGTAATTTACATCTCACTTACCATACGTGTCTTTAACGTTGCTATGAGACCTTCTGTAAACAGCATCTTAACAGCATCTTATCCTGATCTAAACATCTGTCCAGCAGGCGCAGTGCCTGCCATTGCGTTTTAAGATCCACCATGTTTGAGTTTTGAAATGATAAATGGCCACGTCTTGCATTCCAATGTTCAAAGCACTCACACCCAACACCTTATATTACAGTTTATTCCTCATGTTTCTTGTAGGAATATTCCTGAATGTGATTCGGAATGCAGATCTTATGGGGGAATATGTCTTTTTTAATTACATTAATAATTGTAATACTTAACATACTGTATATATTGCCCTGGTACACGTGACCATATCAAATCACACCAAGGATCTTCTCTGGCTACTAATGACTCTAGAATTCCTAAAGGGTTTGAAGGTCTGGAGCCAAAATTTACCAAAGCTCCCTGGCTGTGGAAAAAGGTTTTGTGAATGAAAGCGTCTCCCCAAACCCATGTCAGTCTGACAGGGCCCAACATGTAACCAGACTCCATGTGTGTGATATGTTCTCCGTCCCCCCCAATCCTTCACACAGACTCACACAAACTCTTTGAAGCCGTTTGAAGCTGTGTAAAAGAAAGGCACAAACCCTTCCCTCCTCATTCCCAGAGACTCTGCGGCTCGCCTTTTAGGAGTCCTCAGAGACGACTTCTGGAGTCTAGACTTGTTGGACTTCCTTGACCCTCGCTGCCAGATTGTATGTGTCTCTCTGTATGTTATGTGTGTTTATCACCATGTTTGTCTGTTCGCCAAGTGCATCCCTTGTGTGTTGTGTGCCGATTTTTACACGTTGGCTGTGGTTGTTCATTCATTTCCCTGGGTTCACTCTCTTCCCTTCATCCAGGAAGCACCGCTACGTTTTTCCATGATCAGCCAAAGTGCTTTTATTGACTTGTGGGATGCCACATGCGTGCCTGGTCTTTGCTATTAAGAAACACGGCCCCTTACTTACAAACACACACTCACTCATACCATTCCTCAAAAATTTTTGTCTCGGAGGAGAAAATAACATCCGCTAAAACAAGGCACTAACTCATGATTGTACGATCGCATGTGACAGGAGGTGTCTGTGTTTTTCATTCCATGCTGCTGTTTCTTTTTAAAGACGTGAAGTCTCTCTTTTCTGTATCCTGCTCTCCACAGGATGGATCCATGGGGCAATCTGGGATTGTTCCAGAAGGGACTTCCATTTCCATTCAGGAGCTAGAGCGAACAATTGAAGAATTACTTAAGAAAATATCAGATATGGAAAAAGACAATAATGTATTGGATGGCACAAAGCTTGGAACAAGGGATCAAGAAGTGGGTTATAATCAAACCATTAAACAGTCTAAAGTAAATGAACAAAGAGTTCTGCACCACGTGAAAGCCATTCAGACCTCACCTGTCGAGGAAGCCTTTAAAATTCCAGTGCCTTTTTCAGACCAATCACAGACTTTCAAATTAAGGGACAGCGCCACTTCACCAATTGGACTGCCCTGTTCCTGCAGCTGCCAAAGAAAACAGGAAATCAGTCCCCCTGCACCACCCCTACTTCCTGTTGTTTCAGGTGTATCGACACCTTTAGCACCAGATGTATCAATACCTCCACCTCCTCCACCTCCACTCCCAGGTATTGTTCCACCCCCTCCTCCGCCTCCACTTGTAGGTATGGTTCCGCCCCCTCCCCCACTCCCAGGAATGACTCCGCCCCCTCCACCACCTCCACTTCCTGGTATTGTTCCACTATCTCCACTTGTGGGCATGGCTCCACCCCCTCCTCCCCTCCCAGGCATGGCTCCACCCCCTCCTCCCCTCCCAGGTATGGCTCCACCCCCTCCTCCCCTCCCAGGTATGGCTCCACCCCCTCCACCTCCTGGCTGTGGACCTCCACCTCCCCCTCCTCCACCTGGTTTTGGGCCCCCACCACCCTTTGGTCCCCCTCCACCCTTCATGGGGTTTGTGCCGCCCAGCATGGCTCAAGAGTCCGCCCCCCTGAAAGCTGTCATCGAGCCTCCAAGACCCATGAAACCACTCTACTGGACCCGGATTCAGCTATATGCCAAAAAGTAAACTTATGCCTCATTGAATGAATGCTACAAGAATTTGCAATATGTATTTTGTGTTTGTGTTTCACCTTATTTACATTCAGCCAAGGTTTAATTATGATCACACATACAATAAGACAAACTGAATTTTTTTTTTCTTGCACATAGGGATACCAAAAGTGCTCTGGTATGGGAGAAGGTTCAAGAGCCATCTGTAGACTTTGACGAATTTGTGGAGAAGTTTGCCAAAAGCGCAGTTAAGGAAAAGAAGAAACCTATCTCAGATACCATAACTAAATCAAAGGCCAAACAGGTAAGAAGACTTTACTACACCCACACTGATTGAAATCACTGGAGCCCAACAAATAGGTCATACCCTAGTGGACCTTTGTATGCCCACTTAGTCTCAGATCCCGGGACAACATTCCCGGTTGTCTGCCCCTGAAGATAGCTCTGCCCACACCTCACCACACACAAAACCATTAACAGTGATTTCACACGCACAGCTTGTGAATAAGAGCCTTACAGACGTTCAGTAAATGTTATAAGCTCTACTTAATGTTCCATCAACCAAAGTGTGACTGTGAGACTCTTTGATAAGTTTTTTCTGTTTACCATCAGAAACGATCCAGGCATCTACCACATCTGAAGCTAATCTCTCTCTCTCTCTCTCTCTCTCTCTCTCTCTCTCTCTCTCTCTCTTCTCTCTCTCCTCTCTCTCTCTCTCTCTCTCTCTCTCTCTCTCTCTCTCTCTCTCTCTCTCTCTCTCTCTCTCTCTCTCCTCTCTCTCTCTCTCTCTCTCTCTCTCTCTCTCTCTCCTCTCTTCTCTCTCTCTCTCTTCTTCCTTCCGCTCTGGTAGTGGTGTGAAAATTAGTCACTGGTGAGAATTTTGTGGGTCCTTCGTCTGGAGTCGAATAGATTTCTGATAACAACACAAAGCTCCACAACAAGCACATAACAAACTGCATCACAAAACAAAAATTTATTTAATTGTCCTGCAGCTGTGTTCATCAACTATGAATTACATACAGATATTTAGTGTTGTTATCATGAAGATAATTTCCAAATATATATACCATCCTTTATAAAGAGTAATGTGGTTCACTTTTGTTCATGTTTTTGTACATGTACTATGGCACCACAATGTTTTTCTTTGAAATATCCTGTAGTGACACTAAAATACCATGGTATATGAATAAGTTAATCATTCCCAAAATCATTGGTATTCCCATCCAATACCATCTTTGTGCCATGGTACCACCACTTTTTTATATAAATGTGGGTAAACAAGGTTTTTATGAACACGTTTTGAGAATACTCAGTGGTATTGCCTACAAATAGGATAAATGACGAACTGGATGTTTAACCATGTAAATATTGAGAAATTCACAAGACTTTTGAAAGTGTTCTGTTTGCTCTTTTTCTCTCTCCCCCTCTCTCTCTCTCTCTCTCTCTCTCTCTCTCTCTCTCTCTCTCTCTCTCTCTCTCTCTCTCTCCCCTCTCTCTCTCTCTGTGGTCTGTAAGATCTGAGGAATGGGAGGGGGGGTCTGTATTGAGTTAAAACCCACAACCCTCAAACCACCAGCCAACCCAGCGACTCCAGTCAGCCTAGTGTGGTCATGCCACACTTTATATGTGTGTGTGTAAGAGAAAGAGAGAGTGGGTGTGTGTAGCATTGTTCACAGAAGAGTTGCTTTAGGCCTATGGTTACAGTTTGCTCATATCAGTCAAAATTACAGTGCTAATCTAATCAAATTCCCACCTTTTACATGAATTAGATATATCAATTTAAGCTCCATTTGAGCCTACATTATCATGTTGATTTTATGAATCATATTCATTTTATGGCCCATTGCTTTGGCAGGAGTTATCTGGTTCTTTAGCTAGTAGTTACTGTACGACCACCGAACCTCCATCCTCCCACATACAGCGACATCCCCGGTTTCCACCAAGACAGTGCTAAAGTATGGAATCAATTCTCATTGGTTGGTAAGCGTCTGGTTTTAGATCCAGCTCATCACAGGCATGAGTGTGTTTCCCACATCATTAACGTAGCACACCACTCTGCAGTCGGGCTGTATTTAGTGGTCATGAGCCCCGTGGAGATAATGGGAGCCAGTGGCTTCCTGATGATCACACTGAGCCGCCATCACACACTTTCAAGTGTGGCCTGTACTAGAAGGTTTTCATGGCTCCAAATTCTTTCCAACAATCAGAATTAGCATGTTGTTAATGGCGGCAATGAAAGAAGACATGTTTACGATGGCACTCAATGTATACGTGTTAATGCACAGAAGACGCTAAAGCTACAGCGAACAGAAGGCAGAGCTCAGGGAATGTTTTCTCTTTCGAAAAACACAGAGAAAATTTATACAGAGTATGTGAGGTATTCCATGCATCCACACACGCATCCACTTGTTTAGAAATGCCTGATTTGAAGGGGCTGTCTGAAAGTGTCAAAATCTAACTCGGTTTAATTGGACCAGACAGGTATGTCATTTGCATAATTACTGTGGTGTTCTTTGACAGAGCCAGAAACGGGAGAAAGTAAATTTATTTTGATATATGTGGATGCTATGCATGAAAGAATGAGACGAGACCTCTCCATAATGCCATATGAGGAAACAGTCATAAATAATCATACTTTGGCTTTGTTTTTGGTTTCCTTTTTAGGCCAAAGTACCTCTCTGTGCTATCAAATTTATGAGGGCAGCCTGATGAAATACTGTGTTTATGTTAGTATTTTTTTGTAGTATAATGTGGCTGATGTTTTACTACAGTAATGAAATAATACCCTCTGTCTCTCTCAGGTTGTCAAGCTGCTGAATAACAAACGTTCCCAGGCAGTGGGGATTCTAATGTCCAGTCTTCATTTGGATATGAAAGATATCCAGAATGGTGAGCAACCCAAAGGAGTGTTCTTGCACTTAGTATGCCCATTGTTAATGTTGTTTGTGTGTATATGTGCACACTTGTTCTGCTGTTGACTACTTGTCATGTTTCTGAAAAGCAGTATATATATATAAGCACAATCTCTATAGGTTTAGCCAAAAACACACACACACACACCAAATATATATTAGGTGTGTTTGTTTTTGGCTAAACCTTCTGAGATTGTGCTCAGTCTCCTGCCAGCATGTGACCTCTCTAAGGGGGGAAATATGGTGTCACAGCCAATTAAGATGCATTGTTCGGTAATGTTTATACAGTTACTGATTGTGTTTGAAAGCTGGAGAGAGAGGGTTGGTTGCGTCTCAGGGTTCAAGAGTAGGTTGATACTGTAGATCTTAATGAACATGATGATTAGAGTTGCATCCTCTTTCTCATTCTGTTCTATTCTTTTACTGTAGTAACAGTTTTAATCTGTTTTTGCATAAACCCTCAATATTTCTTTGCTTAAGATATTTCCAAATCTGTCTCTGGAGTCTTTTTCTCTCTAATTTGTCTCTTTATATCTCGCTTATTGCTATCATCAATCTGTCTGCTCATTCATCCCCTTGAATGGACTATAAAGGAAATAATGCAATTTCTTCTCATCACATGTTTCGAGAATGTTAGTCCTGTCTCGCAGCGCAGAACTCTTGATTGTGGATTTTTATGTGGTGAAGGAGTTACTGAAATAGAATACAAAGGAAAAGGTCAAATACTAAGACAATTAATTAGTAAAAGTAGGAAAACGTTGATTATTTCACACATATATCTTCAGCCTGTCTACACTTATCTTTTGTTCCTTTTCTCATCCAGATGATGATCTGTGCACTTTTTCTTTGGATTAAAATGAATGGGATAACCTATGAAAAGCAAGAGACAGTAGTGAACGTTATTATTAAATTTCACTCAGCGTCTGTGAAGTAGTGCAGGACAACGTCCCACCATTCCTTGTTTCAGACTCTCATCCACATACGGTTTTGGGCGTGGGGTTTTACTGCGTTATAAATATAAGCAGCACGGCAAAACGGTTCATATGCTCAATGTCTCCATTGTCTCATGACCAGAGATGGATAAATATTAAGTCTGCTGTTTAAAACAAATAAATAACCAATAGAGGAGAATAGTTATTCGCGAACAGCGGCAGTATATTCGTGCAGTGTGCGCATGTCTAAAAAATTGTGATTTTGTAAACGTAGCTACTGTGAAACTAGTCTTTTTGCATTAGTCAATTAATTCTTTACTCAAACCATTCATTCGGATCCACTGGTTTATTCAGGAACGCTTGGATACGTTCAACGGTCGATTCTGCTTTGATTTTGGAGTCGGTGCAAAAATGGACCCATGTGTGGATACTTAGTCCTGGATGGATAAATAGTGTATTCTTCAGCAACATGGTCTAAACAATGTGATTTTTTTTTAGTCATTCATTGGTTAACAGGCGGCAGACAAGCTGAATTCTGTTTTCTTTCAGTAACATTTTCCATGCATAATTTCCCTCCAGTCTAATCCACTGTAACAACAACCCTATTCTATTTTTCTTTCTTTGTTTTAATGAATCAGCAAGGCTGAATGCAGTTTTAAAAACCACATCACATTATGTGAACGGATACCTAATATTTTACACACACACACACACACACACACACACGCACGCACACGCACACACCTCAACACACCACCACACACCACACACACACACACCACACACACACACACACACACACACACACACACACACACACACACACACACACACACACACACACACACACTTAAACGCACACACACACGACACATCCTTTAAACCGGCGGTATTTGAAGAAATTTTTACTGGCTCTTTGAGAATTTACAGGCACAGTCCCCATCTATTATGCAGCTCAGTACCCACAATTCAGCACTGATCGAGTCTCATTGGGTCTCGCTGCAATACCGCCCAATGCAGTTTGGCCAGAGTAGACCACCAAATAGAAACAAACAGTTTATCTGACAGAGCTATTTACCCAGAATCAATACATTCCTCAACATCACGCTTCACCACACTGACCTGGATCAGGCCCTTTGAGGAACTAGGAAAGAATTTCGTGAGTTGGTTTAATTGCAGAGTTTAAAGGTTCATGCAAAGTTATGAGGCATTTTTTACAGTCAGTAGAAATGTTACCCGTCTGTCTCTCTTTACTTTCATTATTCAATTATCAGCCATCAAACAACATTTAAAAAAAAACTCTTCTCAAGATTACGCCTTGTTGTTAGGGAACCTAAACCTAATCTGGTGCAACTCCTCTGTGGATTTCCACTGAATCGCTCCCTTTGTGTCAACTTTCTTGTTTCCCTCAGCTGGTTTTCATAAGATCTCATGTTTGAGCTCTTCACAAGCTGAAAAACGCTCCTGCATGACTGACTAGAACACAGGCTGCTCTTGCACCAACACACTTGGTGACAAGCCTTTGATTTCTACCCATAACAGTCTCAGAGTTTCACAAGTCAGCTCGGTGTTTATGCGTATGTGAGATTGGATTCCTCAACGTGTGACGCCGACCCCCTCCGGACCTTTTGTTTGTTATGTTTCTTTAGTGACTCACACACTTGTTCTGCAGTGCCGTCTGTTTGGGTCTTCTAAGCTGTCACAGGACATTGTTTTGTGGAAACATTCTGAATCATGGCAGCGATCACACAGAAAGCAACAAGGAAACATATGTGTATGATCATGTCCTTATATAAAATCCTTCTCTTCTCTTTGTTAGCCAAACATTGTACTTGTTTTATAGTTAGTGGCGTTTAGAGAGAGAAGGTGGTATGTGTCTGTACAGCTGAAGAATGGTAAACATGGTAGCATTCGCTCGACGTTTAGAAGATAGTAATTATGGAAGTTTGGCACGAACTGAACTTTGTAAACCTGAAAAGGACTAACCAGAAACTGCTTTAAATGTTTGGATTATGAAATATGTAACAAGAACAGAAATGTAGAGTAGCATATCTAGAGGTATAAACCTGAGCTAGCATTGTTCACTTAAACAAGGCATTTAATCCAAGGTTGCTCCAGGGGGATTCCTCATGTAATTGGTGTTATTTGGATAAGAACGTGAGCTAAGTGATGAGCTGTATAACAGTAAAAGTGCACGAATTTCAGGTGATTATAGTCATTGTGGTGTAAACCGTATAATTGCGTTTATAGTTTCAGAAATGTGAGAATTGTTTCACAGATACTCCTTCTACAATTTCCATGGATCCTTTCTGGTTATATACTAATTAAAGTTCCTCTTAATGGACCAAGATATTAGGTGCCAACCCCCTCCACTCACTTGTTCGCAGAGCATGTAATACATTTATTATATTATATCAAATTGAATAATAATAGTATAATATTTAACACGTCTTAATTTATCACAATAGCACATTTTTATAATAATAATTGTATTCTTTTTGTGTGTGTGTGATGCCGACCCTCTACGGTTTGTTTTCTTCAGTGAACTCTCACTTGCAGCATATATTTTTATAGCATAAAGCTTTCATAACCATTTCTTCCTCAGATTTTAAATCAAGACCACCACACTAAACTACTGCATCAGTGTTTTGGGGAAACACAGACCACATCCCTGGACTTCAAGAGACTAATTCTTTGTTTGGAGACTTTGTTGTGGGGGTGTGGGGGTTACGCTGTTGTTGTTTGTGTATGTGGTGATTGGGGTGTAGATCTGGTGGTGTCAGGTTGATGACAGGTTAAACTACTGAGTCATGGATTGAGCATACTTTTTTTCACTCTCTTTCTTGTCTCTCTCCCTCTGTCATGAAGAGATTCCCTCTTCCAATCTCTTCTAAGGCTGCAGTTGTTCTCTTTGATATCTTTCTCCCATAACAGAAGGAATGCTTTGCTGTCTGTCTCCATTTTATACATCTGAGCATTGGCCAGATATGGATGTTTTTGTTATTTTTTCTTGTGTGGTTTCTGGAACGCGCCAATGATCAATTTCTCAATTCCCCAAATGTCTGAACACACAAAAGTTAGCCCATAATAGCTCTATTTAGCACAGACAAAAAGTGTTCAGTCAAGCCAGCTCAGTAACAGCCCTGCTAGAGATTCAAATGCTTTTATTATGTAAAAAGAACTCGGGAAAATAAATGTTTGATGCTGAGTAAACACATTTTGATTGTTAAATCATATAATGTTTTTATGCCATACTACCTAAGTTTGGGTTTGGTAAGATTTTTTAATGGCAATGAAAGAAGTCTCTTATGCTTACTAAGGCTGGATTTATTTAATCAAACATACAGTAAAATACACAATACATCAATAGTAAAATATAAGTGCAATTTAAAATATTTTAAAAATTTAAATTACAATGTCATTTATTCCTGTGGTGGTAAAGCTGAATTTTCAGCATCATTCCTCCAGTCTTCAGTGTCACATGATCCTTCAGAAAATATTCTAATATGCTGATTTAGTGCTCAATAAGCATTTATTATTATCAATGTTGAAAACAGTTGTGCTGCTTAATATTTATGTGGAGACCGTGCTTATTTAATAAATAGAATTTTTGAAAGAACAGCATTTTTTTGGAATGGAAATCTTTTGTAACATTAAAAATGTCTTCACTGTCACTTTTCATAAATTTAATCCATCCTTGCTAAATAAAAGTATTAATTTCTTTCAAGAAAATGTATTTATTTAAAATAAAAAATAAAATGATACAAATAATTTTATTAAATTAAGTAAATGAATATATTGTTTTTATATATTAGATATTAAATTAATTGTTTGTTTATAAATTGTGGAACTTATTGTTTTGATTTATGGACATATTATTGTTATGGATTTTTGAAAGTATATAAATTACTTTTATTTTGGTATTACTGAAAAAAAATGTGTTTTGGTATTTTAGTTCTTTGGAAAATAAATTAACATCAATTCCCAGACAGTTGTCGATCAGTATTCCTCATAGTGTTCCTCTGTCTGAAAAATCATTTGAAAAGATCTGTATTCTTGATTGGTCAGCCAGTGATGGATTCTCTCATTTTTCATCTCTCTCTGACAGCCATCTTGAACATGGACTGCGCTGTGGTGGATCTGGAGACGCTCCAGGCGCTGTATGAAAACGTAAGCCCACAACATGACAGGACGTGACAGTCCAGATAAGCAGATGTGATGAATCCTGGCGATCCTTATGAAGTATGAATTCCATAAGTGATCATTTATCATATCATTAAACTCTTAAACCTCTCAGAACTGGACATGATATACCCTGAGATCTTGGAGCTCTGCCTTGACGCGGTCCACTCCAAAAGAGAGCTGCGGAAATGTGTGTTAAATACCAAAACAAACATGCAGACCACAAACACCGCTGGAATGAGTAAGGTTTACCATGGAGCCAGGGTGCGTGTCACTGTCTGAGGGAAAGAGAGAGAGAGGGAAACAAGACGATGCAGACATGGAACTGACAACAGACAGGAAGACAAATGGAGACGATGAGGTTTTCCCTCTCAAAGAATAAAAAAGGACAGTTCAAAAACTTGAACTGAATTGCAAGAATTGCAGCTAATGTAACTTTCTGGCAGTTGCAATTATGTCAGTTTGACATGGCGGCATAAATTAAACCTCTTTCTTGGAAGATCCATGAATCGCTCTTGGATGATTGGCTGCTACCAAATACTGATTTTATTTAATTCTTTAAGTGTGTGTGGGCGCTGATGAGTTTGCACACCATGATTCGCCATGTGTATTGCAGCAACAGTCATAACTCTTGCTGTCAACACAAGAGGTCCTTTACATGTTTTCTGTGTGTGTGTGTTAGTGTGAGCTGCACTTCATTATAACGAAATAAAGACCGGGAGACGTGAGTCGTAGCCACACATCATGACACCATAACATTTCTCAAACAAGTCTGATGATATCTTGGCACTATTCTTGCTGTTTTGCTCTGTGTATCATTTTGGGTCATTGCATCATATATACGTATCTTACTAATATTTCGGCACACACATGTGATTCGCAGATTAGTTTGCAGTGTTGTTTAAAGGGGTGGTTCGGAATTTTGGACATCGGGCCTCATTTCCAAGTGAGCTTTAGTGTTATTTATCAGTGGAGACAGTTTTCAAAAATTTTCATCCAGTCATTCCAGTTGCATATTTCGCCGGTGCTAGGCTAGCGCGAGTCAACGGTAACTGTTAGCCTGCCATTAAATACAGTTTTACCCACTCCACAGTACACCAAAAGCAAATAAATTATAACGCCAGACTATCGATGTAAATGTCTGTTGAGGAGAATAATGTTAGAAATCAAACTACTGTAGAAATCATTTACCCGTGCGTTTCACGTAACATCCGTACAGAGCGTAAAGTAGTTCCGGCTGTGTGTAATGTGGAGCTAAAAATGGGAAGTCTACGTGGAATCACTGGTTGTAAAAACGAATAAAAAGCATATTTTATTTTGTCCGTCTGCTCTGATATGATGTCCTGTATTCATGTGTACACCAGTGGCACTAACACATGCATCCACACAGAGCCGAAGCACAACCAAAACAATGTTCTCCAACAAGACGTATGCGCTTTTATTTTTAACCACTAGAGGGACAAAAGTCTCATAGTGTAGCATTAACAAATAAGAATGAAGTTATGTGTTTGTGTAGAATTGTGTGTATGTGTAGTAACTTTCTGCTGAAAACTATCTTTCCTTCCATCCCTCTGTTTTTCCTCCAACCCACCCACCCGTTCCTGCTGTAGCTTGAGGCAGTGTTGTTGAGTTTAAATGTTGAGGTTGTTTCTCTTTAGTGTGCGAGACTCCACGATGTCTCTGACTCCTTCAACCAAAACCACAGAACACACACACACACACACACACACACACACACACACAACACACACACACACACACACACACACACACACACACACACACACACACACACACACACACACACACACACACACACACACACACACACACACACACACACACACACACAGACAGAGTATATCCCCACTTTCTTCTCTCCTACTTTTTCTCTCTATTCTTTGACTCAAGCACAGTCTAAAGTGTGGATCATTCTTTGTATGTTGGTTTCTTAATCAAAGGTCACAAAGCAACACATACATGTGTAAAGTATATAAATGTGTTTTCCCATTTTTAAATCACATTTTCCCTCTCTCAGTGAACTTTCATTCTATTCTTTTGTCAACCTCACAGAGAGCTCAAAAAGAAGAGATGGATCAGATTGAGAAACATATCAAGTCTTCAAAAAACAAAGAAACTGCAAAACCACTAGACAAGCCTGAACAGTATGTATCCATCAGTCCATCCATCCATCCATCCATCCACTTATTCTCCTTATGTCATTAATTTGCCTCCGTCTCTTTGTGTTTGTTTGTCTCTGTCAGGTTTCTTCTGCAGTTGTCAGAAGTTCCTCAGTTCTCAGAGAGGGTTTTCTGTATTCTCTTCCAGTCCAGCTTCACGGAGTGTGTTACATCAGTTCAGCGTAAACTAGAAACACTTCTAAGAGTCTGTACGGTGAGAGAGAACGTGAAGCACACTAGTAGTCAGATTGCACTTAACATATATTTCAAGTGGAAAGGTCAGATAGAAAGCAGTGAAGAAAACACCCTGTGCTTCATCATCTTTCTCTTCTCTGTTTACAGGCTCTAAAGTCAGGTCAAGCCGTCCTGCAAGTTCTAGGTTTGGTTCTAGCATTCGGGAATATTATGAACGGGGGCAACCGAAGCAGAGGACAGGCAGACGGATTCACCCTTGACATCCTGCCCAAGTTAAAAGATGTCAAGAGCAGTGTGAGTAAATATGAGATCACTGTCACCAGTTTAAATAGACAGTTCACCCCAACAAGAAAATACTGTCATTACTTACTCACCTTCATGTCATTCCAAACCTGGGTATGACTTGCTTCTGTGGGACACAAAAGAAGAATGTTTCTGTCTGTTTATGGCCATACAATGAAAACAAAATTGGATCCCATTGACTTTTATTGTATGGAAATATAGGCTATATATAAGTAAGTCATACAGGTTTCAAGGAAATGAGGAGTCAATGATGAAGGAATTTTAATCTTAGGTGAACTATCCCTTTATGTTACAATTTTGCTGGTCAACATCATGCTAGACCAGCACAGAACCAGCATAAACCCTAGTATGAACATGCATAGAAATTCTCATAGTATAGTTTAGTGGTCTCCTGACTAAGTCATAAACAGACCTTTTTACAGAAACAGAAACATTCACAATGAGCAGTCTATACAGTAGTGTCAAGTACTGCAGTAGCCTATCTCCTCATCCCATGCGTTCTGTGTGTCTGCACACATGTGCACGTGAGCGAGCGCCTTTGCAGGCCACCAGGTCTGGCCTCTTATTCACAACCGCTTTGAGCTAAATGAGTGTATACAATCCTAAAACATGAAAAATGATTATTCTCCTGTGTTTATTTCCATCTCTCGTCTCCTTCTCTCGCTCCATCAGGATAATTCTCAGAGTCTCCTGTCCTACATAGTTGCTTACTATCTGCGACATTTTGATGAGGTAGGTTTGGCCAGCTGTTTATTTCATTGGCTCGACTAACAGACCCCTGGTCTCTTAGAATCACCCTTCATGTTAGACAAAAATGTGGCTTTGTTTTTGGTTTCATCACTTTGATTTGTCTTTCTTTCCCTTCACCATATAGACAAACGGCTGCTCTGAACGAGCAGAGCCCTTTGATTGCTTGATGTCCTTTTTGGACGCAGATTAAAAGGGCTGTATTGTAAATACCGTCAGCAGTCAGTCCAGATGTTGTGATTGCCATGTCCAAATTGACAAAATATGATCCACAGGTTGTTGAAGTGCTTTTAGCGTTTAGGCAAATAACAAGAACGCGTGCATGTCTATCTATGACAGACGGAGCGCTATTGAGATTGATTTGTTGTGTTTGATGTTTTCATTGTTTTTGGAACCAAAATGGTCTTTACACACCAAACTATTTGAACAGATTTCGCATTCAATTATTTTTCAAATCAACCAATGGCACAGATATGATCTCATAAGCACAACAGCTGTATGATTGGGCTTTTTTTCCATTGTTTGTGTGTCAGGATGCAGGTAAAGAAACATGCGTGTACCCACTTCCAGAGCCTCAGGATCTGTTTCAGGCGTCACAGATGAAGTTTGAGGATTTTCAACGTGACCTCCGCAAGCTACGGAAAGATCTGAATGGTGAGATGTGGACACGCACAAAGTAAATAAATGAATACACACGTGCTTTTACACACACTTCCATGCAAACAGTATATGAGATCACATACATGCAAACACATGTGGACACAACACATGGACATACAGACAAACAAGAACTCACATACAAGTGTGTATATACAAAAACACACAGACATGTTTAGTTTGTATACATCAGCACCAGTGACCCATGTTCTCCTTTAGAAGGCTCATTGATTTTCAAATGGCTGTTTTTATTGAGCCCCCAGCTGGCTGCCACAATGATCAATACTGCAAATGTGGTTTGTTAAAGTAAATAAATGAGAGAGGGGTCATTTTTTAGCACTTTTCCTAGGACAGGCCTAAAGCACTTAACTCCAGTTAAATCCTATATGTATACACTACGGTTCAAACAAATATTCTGTGAGGATGCGTAAAATGTGTTTGATAGTTTAAGTTTTATATAACATTTAAACATTCTGGTGACAGAAATTAAAAGTTAGTGATTACAATATAAATAAGCTCAAGATTTCGATGAAGATATTTGTTTGAAAAATATATAAATGCATATATTCAGTAAATACATTTCAGACCCTCTTTTTACCCTATTTTTAGGAAATGCCATATGTTCTGGTGCTTTTAAAAATAAACTAGAGGGCAGGTAGAGGGCTTAAACTGCCTCTTAAGAACTGTCTGCTTTGCTCCCTGACCAGTAAAGCAATTTAGCAGGGTCTTCAGGAGGTTAGTGAGATTGGTTCAGCTTTGCGCCGCAAGTCAAAGGTTGTACGACCCAGCTTAAAGTGCACGACGGAGTGTGAATGAGGTGTAAGAATCCGATTACATGCTCAAAGCTGAGTTTAAATCCCTGCAAACATTTTCATTGCCACCCCAAAAACACACACACACACACACACACACAGATGTGGAAGTTCTCACATTCCACTGTTGGTACGTTTGGCTTGTTGGCTTGAAAAAACACTGGTGGATGTTGATGTGGTCAAAATAAAACACTGACCTACATCAAAAACACATTTACAATCAATCAATTATCCGGAGTGAGATATTCTACCACACACAAATAATAACGTCCAAGCATTTTGAGTTGCACGTGAGCCAGTCAAACATATCAGATGGATTTGCATTTGGCTCATGGAAATTTCGATTGAAGGATGGTCACTTTGATGCATTGCTATACATCCTATTAACTTCGCCCCTGCTGTTAGCCATATTTTTGCGTGCCTTAGCTTGAATCCCTAGTCAGCAATTTGCATTGTTAATCTTTCAAAAGCTTATTAGTTAGGCCCACTATACATGTGTTTGATAAATTGTAAATGTACTTTTCCAGAGCTTGTATGCTTAGCTAAATGGTTTTGGCGTACACCTGCTGAACAGATCAAGCCTACATTTGTTTAACGCAGGCAAATATTTCTCCTCTGGCAATGTTCTGTGGATCTCTGAATCCTTAACAGTTCACGTCCCTGAAATCTCCCCGCGGCCCAATAAGCATGGCTTCTCTCTTACGCCAGGTTCATACAATAAATGGATCATCACTACATTAGCAAGCTAAGCTAAGCGCTACAGCAGATGTGCGACACTGACAGCTGGAAGGGGCACAGAGTTATCCAGGCGGCCCGGCAGGTCTTCGCTTTTACAAAGCCCATGATCCAGCTGGCAGGGACATTAGCATGTGTGTGTTTGCATTGCGCTGATTGGCATGCAAGGCTGTGATCCATCACCGAATGTAGTGATGGAGTGTGACACGGTGAAGCCGTTCGGGCTGTTGTAAGACTCTAGGTGTACAGCGAACTGAAGCGAAGGAAAGGTTCATGAAATGGGATTCATTAGCATCTGTTAGCACAGGTCACAAATAGCACATTTTTCGTTATACTGTTACATCTGTGAAGTGCAGGAAGACGAAGCAGAAGGATTGAATGTAACAAGCTTCCTGCTAATACATGGCAATGGTAGCTGCTTTAAATGCTAGTTTGTTGCTGGTCTTAGCAGTTTAGTCGGTGAAGACTAGTTGTCCTGAGAATTTTGGCCATATGTTGAGGCCATTGCTGTGCTCACTGCTTACAAATAATATGTTCTAAGAACGTTTTACTAAGGTTCCCATTAAAGGGACTATATGCAACTTTTTCCCCAAAATAAACGTAACAATAGCTTTTTTATTTTACCATTTATGACTCAAACATCTCCTGTTGAGCATACTGACACCTTGTCCGCTCACAGTGAGTGCACCTATAAGCCTGTATCCTATTTAGGGGCCAAGCACCGAAGGTGCGGTGGCACCTATTGTATCTGTTCCGGTTCTTATTATTAGGGGCCAAGCACCGAAGGTGCGGTGGCACCTATTGTATCTGTTCCGGTTCTTATTATTCTTCCGTTTCTTCTTCTTCTTCTTCCGACTGGGTGTCTATGGCAGCCCATAGAACCGTTTGCGGGAAAGTTATGAAATTTGGTACACTGATAGAGGACAGTCTGAAAAGTCAACAGAGCAAATTTGGAGTCTCCAACTCAATCCCTCTAGCGCCACCAACTGTCCAAAGTTTCACTTTTATTATGCTAATAACTTTTGAACCGTAAGGCCTATCATCAAAATTCCTTTTTCCCCTTGTTTCTGAGCTAATGCCGATTCGATTGCACCCTATGACGTCATTTTCCGTCACGATATTTTGTCCGCCATTTGTAATTATCTGAAAAAGCTACTTTTTCGAACTCCTCCTAGGCCGTTGTTCTGATTCTCACCAAAATTGAACCAGATCATCTTCAGACCATGCTGACAAAAAGTTATGGATTTCATAAAAACGCTGCAAGTCGTTCTCGAATACCACGCAAATTAATTTTACGTAGAGCTTGCGAAAACACACATAAGGCTGTATCTCCGCGACGCTTTTTCAGATTCAGACCAAACTTGGTCCATGTCATCACAAGCATGACCTGAGGCTACATGCTGCGTTTCGGCGCAGCGCCACCTACTGGTCCAGAGATACGAAAAAGTGCTATTTTCCCCCATAACTACTGTACTCTTTGTCCAAAAATCATAAAAGTGGTCTCGTTAGATTCAGGGCGTCATGCCGAGTTGTCTGGTATCCAATTTTCCTAGATCGGCCATTTTGTTTGTCGGCCATTTTGAATTATGTGCTAAAATGCTGTATTTTCTGAACGCATGAACGAATTGTTACGAAACTCGGTATGGGTCATCAGTACGATGCCTTGAAAGAGCCTGAGAATTTTCGAAACAGCGCCACCTAGTGGTGAATTTTTTTTTTCAAATGCTTATAACTTTGGGTGTGGTTGACTTATTTTCACGAGAGTCATCTTTTTGAGTTCCTGAATCGTTGCCGAGTCCAACGATGCCAAACATGCTGGGTTTCGTTTTACGGTTTTGTGTAGCGTTGTGATTTAGCGCTTAAAAAACATTTGCCGATATCTTCGAAACCGCTTGTCCGATCGAGACGAAACCACCGCCAGAAGTTTGGAAACATAGGTCGATAGGCTAAACGCTAATGCCCAAATGCGAAAATATTGATAGTAAGGGGTAGTAAAATCCAATCAAAGTCACGTGTCAGTCATTTTTTATGTGTTTATACACATAAATGTATATAACTCCAAAACTAAATGAGATATTTTCACCAAATTTTACACACACTTGTATGGGCTCACTATGAGGTCACATAAAAAAAATGGTGGGATTGAGCCTATTGGTGGCGCTATAATAGAACGTAACATGCTATTCTTAACGAATGCATTGGTGTAACATTACAAAACTCAGCATGTGCCATCAGCACCATGCCCTGAGAAGTTTCACCATTGTGAGAGCAGCTGTGCCACCTGTCATTAAAATAATATGTTCTAAGAACTTTTAATAAAGTCTGCATTTAAAGATGGACTATATTGCACACTTTTATACTACCCAATTAATAAATTCTTTAACAATAGCTTTTTTAAATTAGTTATTTATATAAACATTTCCTAATTCATCTGACACCTTATTGCTCCTACCAGTGGTCCTATACTGACCTATGTTAGGGCCATGCCTTGTGTCTGCGCTTGGCCCTATTGTCTGTTGCGGTCTATTTTTTAGGGGCCAAGCACCGAAGGTGCGGTGGCACCTATTGTATCTGTTCCGGTTCTTATTATCTTCGTTCTTCTTTTTCTTTCCGACTGGGGTCTATGGCAGCCCATAGAACCGTTTGCGGGAAAGTTATGAAATTTGGTACACTGATAGAGGACAGTCTGAAAAGTCACAGAGCAAATTTGGAGTCTCCAACTCAATCCCTCTAGCGCCACCAACTGTCCAAAGTTTACTCATTTTTATGCTAATAACTTTTGAACCATAAGGCCTAATCAAAATCCTTTTTCCCTTTTTCTGGCTCATGCCGATTCGATTGCACCCTATGACGTCATTTTCCGTCACGAATTTGTCCGCCATTTGTAATTATCCTGAAAAAGCTACTTTTTCGAACTCCTCCTAGGCCGTTGTTCGATTCTCACCAAAATTGAACCAGATCATCTTCCAGACCATGCTGACAAAAAGTTATGGATTCATAAAAACGCTGCAAGTTGTTCTCGAATACCACGCAAATTAATTTTAGTAGAGCTTGCGAAAACACACATAAGGCTGTATCTCCGCACGCTTTTCGATTCAAACCAAACTTGGTACATGTCATCACAAGCATGACCTGAGGCTACATGCTGCGTTTCGGCGCAGCGCCACCTACTGGTCCAGAGATACGAAAAATTGCTATTTTTGCTCATAACTACTGTACTTTTGTCCAAAAATAATAAAGTGGTCTGTTAGATTCAGGGCGTCATGCCGAGTTGTCTGGTATCCAATTTTCCTAGATCGGCCATTTTGGCTGTCGGCCATTTTGAATTATGTGCTAAAATGCTGTATTTTCTGAACGCATGAACGAATTGTTACGAAACTCGGTATGGGTCATCAGTACGATGCCTTGAAGATCCTGAGAAGTTTTCGAAACAGCGCCACCTAGTGGTCAAATTTTTTTTCAAATGCTTATAACTTTGGTTGTGTTCGATGTATTTTCACGGAGTCATCTTTTGAGTCCTGAATCTTGCCGAGTCCAACGATGCCAAATATGCTTAGGTTTGTTTTACGGTTTGTGTAGCGTTGTGATTTAGCGCTTAAAAAACATTTGCCGATATCTTCGAAACCGCTTGTCCGATCGAGACGAAACCACCGCCAGAAGTTTGGAAACATAGGTCGATAGGCTATACGCTAATGCCCAAATGCGAAAATATTGATAGTAAGGGGTAGTAAAATCCAATCAAAGTCACGTGTCAGTCATTTTTTATGTGTTTATACACATAAATGTATATAACTCCAAAACTAAATGAGATATTTTCAACCAAATTTTACACACACTTGTATGGGCTCACTATGAGGTCACATAAAAAAAATGGTGGGATTGAGCCTATTGGTGGCGCTATAATAGAACGTAACATGCTATTCTTAACGAATGCATTGGTGTAACATTACAAAACTCAGCATGTGCCATCAGCACCATGCCCTGAAGGTACTCAACACATTTCGAGACAGCGCCACCTTTTGGTCAAAAGTTATAACATAATTTCTAAAAACTTTTGAATAAATCTGCATATTTTAATGCCACTGGTCTTAAGGTTTGTCATTGTCACTCGATTTAGTAACTACGCCACCTATTGGTCGAAAGTGATAATTCATTAAATCATATTTTTAGTTAATTAGTGTGATTTTAAAGCCATTTTGCCTAAATTCATCTGACAATGTCTTTAAATTGCTCCTTACTGCAGTTGGTCTGACACATGTTGGCATGTCTTGTCGTCTTTGCGCTTGGCCCCGGTTATTGCTGCTTGCAGCTATATTTAGGGGCCAAGCACGAAGGTGCGGTGGCACCTATTGTATCTGTTCCGGTTCTTATTATTCTTCTTCTTCCGACTGGGCGTCTATGGCAGCCCATAGAACCGTTTGCGGGAAAGTTATGAAATTTGGTACACTGATAGAGGACAGTCTGAAAAGTCACCAGAGCAAATTTGGAGTCTCCAACTCAATCCCTCTAGCGCCACCAACTGTCCAAAGATTTACTCATGTTTATGCTTATAACTTTTGAACCATAATGGCTAGAATCACAAATCCTTTGTCCTCTTATTCCTTGGCTCATGCCGATTCGATTGCACCCTATGACGTCATTTTCCGTCACGACAATTTGTCCGCCATTTGTAATTATCCGAAAAAGCTACTTTTTCGAACTCCTCCTAGGCCGTTGTTCCGATTCTCACCAAAATTGAACCAGATCATCTCCAGACCGTGCTGACAAAAAGTTATGGAATTCATAAAAACGCTGCAAGTTGTTCTCGAATACCACGCAAATTAATTTTAAGTAGCGCTTGCGAAAACAGACATAAGGCTGTATCTCCGCAACGCTTTATCGTATTCAAACCAAACTTGGTACATGTCATTACAAGCATGACCTGAGGCTACATGCTGCGTTTCGGCGCAGCGCCACCTACTGGTCCAGAGATACGAAAAATTGCTATTTTTGCTCATAACTACTGAACAGTTTGTCCAAAAATAATAAAGTTGGTCTTGTTAGATTCAGGGCGTCATGCCGAGTCGACAGATATCCAATTTTCCCAGATCGGCCATTTTGGCTGTCGGCCATTTTTGAATTATGTGCTAAAATGCTGTATTTTATGAACGCATGAACGAATTGTTACGAAACTCGGTATGGGTCATCAGTACGATACCCTGAAGGATCCTGAGAAGTTTCGAAACAGCGCCACCTAGTGGCAAAATTGATTTTTCAAATGCTGATAACTCTGGTTGTGTTCGATGTATTTTCACGGGAGTCATCTCGTTGGGATCCTGAATCCTTGCCGAGTCCACAGATACCAAATATGCTTAGGTTTTGTTTACGGTTTGTGTAGCGTTGTGATTTAGCGCTTAAAAAACATTTGCCGATATCTTCGAAACCGCTTGTCCGATCGAGACGAAACCACCGCCAGAAGTTTGGAAACATAGGTCGATAGGCTATACGCTAATGCCCAAATGTGAAAATATTGATAGTAAGGGGTAGTAAAATCCAATCAAAGTCACGTGTCAGTCATTTTTTATGTGTTTATTCACATAAATGTATATAACTCCAAAACTAAATGAGATATTTTCACCAAATTTTACACACACATGTATGGGCTCACTTTGAGGTCACATAAAAAAAATGGTGGGATTGAGCCTCTTGGTGGCGCTATAATAGAACGTAACATGCTATTCTTAACGAATGCATTGGTGTAACATTACAAAACTCAGCATGTGCCATCAGCACCATGCCCTGAAGGTACTCAAAACATTTCGAGACAGCGCCACCTTTTGGTCAAAAGTTATAACATAATTTCTAAAAACTTTTGAATAAATCTGCTTATTTTAATGCCACTGGTCTTAAGGTTTGTCATTGTCACCAGACTCTGACCACATCACATCGTTTTTGTAACTACGCCACCTATTGGTCAAAAGTGATAATCCATTAAATCACATTTTTTGTTAATTAGTGTGATTTTTAAGCCATTTTGCCTAAATTAATCTTTAAATGTCTTAAATTACTCCTTGCTGCAGTTGGTCTGACACATGTTGACATGTCTTGTCGTCTTCTTTGCGCTTGGCCCCGGTTATTGCTGCTTGCAGCTATATTTAGGGGCCAAGCACCGAAGGTGCGGTGGCACCTATTGTATCTGTTCCGGTTCTTATTATTCTTCCGTTTCTTCTTCTTCTTCTTCCGACTGGGTGTCTATGGCAGCCCATAGAACCGTTTGCGGGAAAGTTATGAAATTTGGTACACTGATAGAGGACAGTCTGAAAAGTCAACAGAGCAAATTTGGAGTCTCCAACTCAATCCCTCTAGCGCCACCACCTGTCCAAAGTTTCACTTTTATTATGCTAATAACTTTTGAACCGTAAGGCCTATCATCAAAATTCCTTTTTCCCCTTGTTTCTGAGCTAATGCCGATTCGATTGCACCCTATGACGTCATTTTCCGTCACGATATTTTGTCCGCCATTTGTAATTATCTAAAAAAGCTACTTTTTCGAACTCCTCCTAGGCCGTTGTTCTGATTCTCACCAAAATTGAACCAGATCATCTCCAGACCATGCTGACAAAAAGTTATGGATTTCATAAAAACGCTGCAAGTCGTTCTCGAATACCACGCAAATAAATTTTACGTAGAGCTTGCGAAAACACACATAAGGCTGTATCTCCGCGACGCTTTTTCAGATTCAGACCAAACTTGGTCCATGTCATCACAAGCATGACCTGAGGCTACATGCTGCGTTTCGGCGCAGCGCCACCTACTGGTCCAGAGATACGAAAAAGTGCTATTTTCCCCCATAACTACTGTACTCTTTGTCCAAAAATCATAAAAGTGGTCTCGTTAGATTCAGGGCGTCATGCCGAGTCGTCTGGTATCCAATTTTCCTAGATCGGCCATTTTGTCTGTCGGCCATTTTGAATTATGTGCTAAAATACTGTATTTTCTGAACGCATGAACGAATTGTTACGAAACTCGGTATGGGTCATCAGTACGATGCCCTGAAAGAGCCTGAGAATTTTCGAAACAGCGCCACCTAGTGGTGAATTTTTTTTTTCAAATGCTTATAACTTTGGGTGTGGTTGACTTATTTTCACGAGAGTCATCTTTTTGAGGTCCTGAATCGTTGCCGAGTCCAACGATGCCAAACATGCTGGGTTTCGTCTTACGGTTTGTGTAGCGTTGCGATTTAGCGCGAAAAAAACATTTGGCTATATCTTCGAAACCGCTTGTTAGGTCGAGACGAAACCACCGTCAGAAGTTTGGAAACATAGGTCGATAGGCTATACGCTAATGCCCAAATGCGAAAATATTGATAGTAAGGGGTAGTAAAATCCAATCAAAGTCACGTGTCAGTCATTTTTTATGTGTTTATACACATAAATGTATATAACTCCAAAACTAAATGAGATATTTTCACCAAATTTTACACACACTTGTATGGGCTCACTATGAGGTCACATAAAAAAAATGGTGGGATTGAGCCTATTGGTGGCGCTATAATAGAACGTAACATGCTATTCTTAACGAATGCATTGGTGCAACATTACAAAACTCAGCATGTGCCATCAGCACCATGCCCTGAAGGTACTCAACACATTTCGAGACAGCGCCACCTTTTGGTAAAAAGTTATAACATAATTTCTAAAAACTTTTGAATAAATCTGCATATTTTAATGCCACTGGTCTTAAGGTTTGTCATTGTCACTCGATTTAGTAACTACGCCACCTATTGGTCGAAAGTGATAATTCATTAAATCATATTTTTAGTTAATTAGTGTGATTTTTAAAGCCATTTTGCCTAAATTCATCTGACAATGTCTTAAATTGCTCCTTACTGCAGTTGGTCTGACACATGTTGGCATGTCTTGTCGTCTTCTTTGCGCTTGGCCCCGGTTATTGCTGCTTGCAGCTATATTTATTATTATTCTGCTTCTTCTTCCGACTGGGCGTCTATGGCAGCCCATAGAACCGTTTGCGGGAAAGTTATGAAATTTGGTACACTGATAGAGGACAGTCTGAAAAGTCACCAGAGCAAATTTGGAGTCTCCAACTCAATCCCTCTAGCGCCACCAACTGTCCAAAGATTTACTCATGTTTATGCTTATAACTTTTGAACCATAATGGCTAGAATCACAAATCCTTTGTCCTCTTATTCCTTGGCTCATGCCGAATCGATTGCACCCTATGACGACATTTTCCGTCACGACAATTTGTCCGCCATTTGTAATTATCCAAAAAAGCTACTTTTTCGAACTCCTCCTAGGCCGTTGTTCCGATTCTCACCAAAATTGAACCAGATCATCTCCAGACCGTGCTGACAAAAAGTTATGGAATTCATAAAAACGCTGCAAGTCGTTCTCGAATGCCACGCAAATACATTTTACGTAGAGCTTGTGAAAACAGACATAAGGCTGTATCTCCGCGACGCTTTATCAGATTCAGACCAAACTTGGTCCATGTCATCACAAGCATGACCTGAGGCTACATGCTGCGTTTCGGAGCAGCGCCACCTACTGGTCCAGAGATACGAAAAAGTGCTATTTTTGCTCATAACTACGGAACTCTTTGTCCAAAAATCATAAAACTGGTCTCGTTAGATTCAGGGCGCCATGCCGAGTCGACTGATATCCAATTTTCCCAGATCGGCCATTTTGTCTGTCGGCCATTTTGAATTATGTGCTAAAATGCTGTATTTTCTGAACGCATGAACGAATTGTTACGAAACTCGGTATGGGTCATCAGTACGATGCCCTGAAGGAGCCTGAGAAGTTTCGAAACAGCACCACCTAGTGGTGAATTTTTTTATTCAAATGCTTATAACTCTGGCTGTGGTTGACTTATTTTCACGGGAGTAATCTTTTTGAGTTCCTGAATCGTTGCCGAGTCCAACGATGCCAAACATGCTGGGTTTCGTCTTACGGTTTGTGTAGCGTTGCGATTTAGCGCGAAAAAAACATTTGGCTATATCTTCGAAACCGCTTGTCCGATCGAGACGAAACCACCGTCAGAAGTTTGGAAACATAGGTCGATAGCTATACGCCAATGCCCAAATGTCAAAATATTGATAGTAAGGGGTAGTAAAATCCAATCAAAGTCACGTGTCAGTCATTTTTTATGTGTTTATTCACATAAATGTATATAACTCCAAAACTAAATGAGATATTTTCACCAAATTTTACACACACTTGTATGGGCTCACTATGAGGTCACATAAAAAAAATGGTGGGATTGAGCCTATTGGTGGCGCTATAATAGAACGTAACATGCTATTCTTAACGAATGCATTGGTGCAACATTACAAAACTCAGCATGTGCCATCAGCACCATGCCCTGAAGGTACTCAACACATTTCGAGACAGCGCCACCTTTTGGTCAAAAGTTATAACATAATTTCTAAAAACTTTTGAATAAATCTGCATATTTTAATGCCACTGGTCTTAAGGTTTGTCATTGTCATTCGATTTAGTAACTACGCCACCTATTGGTCGAAAGTGATAATTCATTAAATCATATTTTTAGTTAGTGTGATTTTTAAAGCCATTTTGCCTAAATTCATCTGACAATGTCTTAAATTGCTCCTTACTGCAGTTGGTCTGACACATGTTGGCATGTCTTGTCGTCTTCTTTGCGCTTGGCCCCGGTTATTGCTGCTTGCAGCTATATTTTTCCTATTTTCTGTCGGGTCGGATTTTTCCCGCGCTGTCTGCGGATGTGACGTCAAGCACGTTCCAATCACTGGATTGTCATGTCAAACGTTTCAGATCACTCTGCCATCACCGCTAGTCAGCAAGTAGCCTACACTCGCAAACTTATCTCAAACAATATATGTTTTTGACTGTTCTTACCTCTGTAAACATAATGTTGACCTCCTTGCAGGCAGGAGATGACTTGTGAAGTGTGCACGCACGTATGAGCGCTGCGAGCAGTGTTGCCAGGTCCGTATGCCTGCACTGTTTCCGCGGGTTGTTTGTGTAGTGCACGGGTTGACGCGATTGTTTTACTCACTGGAACATGAATGTTATCAGGGAAACACCCGGGAACGCTATTTGACTATTTTTGGCCGTGATTGGGTTAGTTTTGATGAGCAATTGGGCTGGTTTTGTTGTGCAGACCTGGCAACCCTGGCTGCGAGAGCGAGCAGAAAGGAAGAGCAGTTCTGTTTTTTGGCCACAGGTGTCAGTCGCGAGTTTAAATTTCAGAAAAACGCATATAGGCCCTTTAAAGGTGCTCTAAGCGATGTCGTGTGACGTCACTTCTTGTTGACGTTCAAAGTATTGTCAAACAAAACGGAGGCTAGCTAGACCCTCCCTCCTCCTCATCCGCGCACTAACCCCAAACCCCACCCCCAAATACTTCTTGTTGGTTATTGGCTGGAACAGTTTGTTATGTTTAGTGGTGCGGGTTAGCCCAGTTTGTTTTTGTTGCCGTTTTTGGAGACTGGGGTGTCTGCAGAGACCGCATTTTTTAAAAGTGTGTTCAGGGGACAGGCAGCTAGCAGATAATGAGGAGATGTTTGCTGATGTGACAAAAAAATGTTTTGGCCTAAAAAACATGTGACATCGCTTAAGAGCACCTTTAAAGGGTAACCAAACCCCTGGTCAGAGCCTGACTCCACCCACTGGCAATATTTGAAAATGCTGGAAAAGTGGGCGGAGCCTAGCGGAGATAGAGGGGATGAACTGAGGGCAGTTAAATACTCTATCCTGATCGTTTTCAATACTTTCAATTCCAACTCCTGACTCACTACAGTGGTTTTGACGAAACAATATGGTTTTTACACTGCCAAGGGCGTGGTAGCTCGTACCAAGAGCATGGTTAGCTGGAACCTGCTTACATCAGCTCTCACCGCTTACGTCATGAACTACCGGAAATATCCAATAGGAAAATTCAACTGCAGTAGCCACTGTTCAACCTGAAGAGGGCAGCACTCAGACGTTTTTACACGATATATTGTAGAATTAAAACACTTTACACCCAAATGACAATAAAGTTACTTGAATCAATGATCAGCACTAATAAAGCCCCAGTCTTACAGACCATTAACTAAAAAAAGTTGGTTTAGTGTTTAGTTACACTTTAAGCTATGAAAACGTTATTTATGAATGTTCTCTAAATGTAAAAAAAAAAAATCCAGTTTTTAAATGTTTAAAAACTTTTTTCTTGGTTATGCAAAGATTAAGGGAACATTACATTTAATAATTTTGCAAACATTTTGGGAATGTTACTGTTACTGTTAAACAAGTAGTAACAGTAAAAAAAAAAAAAGTTAGATGAATGTCTAAATAAACGTTCCATGAACAATGTATAAATAATGTAATGTTAACGTTTTGAGAACTTAATTTAAGACCCTGTAACTTTGAATGAACTTTCTGGAAGAAAATGTGTTTATAACTTTCCAGAATGTTAGCCAAAGTTCTGAGAATGTTCCCTGTTGGTCATGTCTTTTTTTTTTTTGACAAGGTTGACTACTGTATATTGCAGTTTGTATACAAAGACTTGAGGTCATCAGTGCATTCCAAAAATGTGTTTTATGAGAGTTATTTAAGTGGCTAGTAGTGGTGTAGCCTAACATACGATGTTTTCACTGTTTAAAATAAGCTGTTCCATGATTGGTTTTGTTTGTTTCTTTCTCACATCTGTCTTCCTGCTCTATTTTACAGCCTGTTCAGCAGAAACAGAAAAGGTGTGTAATGTCTCGTCTGAGGAGCACCTGCAGCCCTTTAAGGACAAAATGGAAGAATTTCTCACTAGAGGTAAAAAATACATGGCATACATTCAGACGGCTATCATTTTACATGAGAATGTGCCATTTTAATTGGAAATGTCAAGATTTTTTCTTTTAGCATCTCACGGATTTAAACAAGAAACTAAAGTAATGTTAGTACTCAGAAAATGTATTATTAGAGGGAATTCCTGCAGTGATTCCAGAGACTGCATTTATTCGTTTTCAGGGAGTGCATTCCAAAGGCAGTTTTCAGCATCTCAAAACAGTTTTATTTGTTAACTGTGAATTTGCTTTCTATATATATATATATAGAACTAGCAACTAGTTAATAGTGAGAATTTTACCCTAAACTAGTGTTATCATATGTATTTTTTAGCTTTTTAAAATGAGTTTTATTTTTTATAAAAATGCATTACTCAACAAAATCATGTCAATCATTCTAAAATGATTAATTATTTAATAGCTAATCAAGTCATTGGTGAAAATGCCTTTATTTTAAATATCGCAACATATTTTGTAATGCCTGTATAAATAAAGTGACATGACTCCCTCGTCCGAATAGTTTTATTATAGAGGAGCCATGCAAATGTTCTTTTACAGACATCACCCTGGGAAACAATTAAAGTGTTTTGTGAATAATGCTGGGATGGATGTACAGTGACCCTGTGTGAGAGGACAGATGAGGTGCTGAGAAATAAATGTGACTGAGGCTCTGTGACGGCCTCTGGGAGCCAACAAGGATTCTGGGAAATACATCTGACCTAACCTAGACCCGATCACTCCAGCATTATTTGTGTAAAGCTTGTGACAAGAAAAGCGAGAGTCCTTAATTTCATTATTTTCACTAATTTCATCCACATTCCGCCCCAACGTGTTAATCTCTGATTAAACCCTTTCAGTATTTTGTTTCTCTGATGAAGAAGAGCTGAACGATCTGGCGATTGTGTTTTATTATGGTTTCTCTCCATCTTGTTTATTTGCCTTCTCTATTCTCCATCCCGGCTTCGATCCTTCTCTATTTGATATGGTTTCTGTTCTCTTGTTTATTTCCTCTAAGCGTGTCTGAGTCAACCTGCCTGATCTGTCTGTAGCACTGAAGACTGTTTCTGTCGGCACTTTATTCTCGTCAACGTTTCACTGGCCTCTTTTCGTCTTTCACAATCCAATCATTTCAATTGCCATGTCGTAACCTCCTTTTTCCATCGCTCAACTTGAAGTTAGCTGGAACGTCTCTCTATAACTGTCTTGCTATTTTTTATTCTCTGCTTCAATACAGGCTTTAGTAAATGCTAAATATGTTGCTGTCTCTCTTTCTTTGTATTCAAATTGGTCTTGGTAACAAAACCCACATGTGTTCTGGCGGCAGGGGTAGCAGGGTGGGGTCCTCGCTGAGCGTCCCCCTTCTCATCTCTACCCCTTTGATCTGGAGACTCATGGGTCTCCTTCGCTGAGCTCTTAGATGGGTGACATGACCACGGAAAGACCCCCTTCATCCCTTGATACTGCCTAAAGTTAGAGAAACAGACAGACCTGGTCTTATTTTTTATTATTTGTATGATTTTGAAACTCCAGGAGAGTAACAGTCTCTGGCTCCAGCGCTTCAACCACTACTGTTTATTTTTCAGAGCATGAAATTAACTACAGAAAGGAGGAGAGGAAGAAAAAAACTGAGTGAGACAGGCGTGCGTTTATGTGTATGAGCGATAGAGACTGTCTCTGTGCTGTTTGGTCTACGCTCGTTCTACTGATACCATGTTTAATTCTGTACCATTTCCGCTGCCCTGGGCACTGAGAAGCAATGTGATAATGCATTTAAAGGTACAGCAGGTACAGCAGATTTTCACAGCACAATTATACAATAGCTACCAGATGAGCCATTTTAGTACCATTAGACCATGCTTCCTTACAAAAGAAGTAGTGGGAGTAGCATGGTACAGTTATGGTGTGAGATGACGAGTTATTTGATGATTCCTTGTGCAAAAAAGCATGGTAATTCCATGGTATCTTTTTGTAAGAAAAAGGGGTCCATGCTAAAGTGGTCCATGCAAAACTCGCAATGAAAATGTGGTGTGGGGGGTTGCCAGGGTGTTGCTATGTGGTTTCTAAATGGTTACCAAGTGGTTGATATCATAGGGATTCTACGTAGTTGCAGGATGTTGTTATGTGGTTGCTAGATGCTTCTGAGGTGGTTATTAGGGCGTTCTAGTTGATCTGGATAGTTGCTATGTGGTTTCTAAGGGGTTACCAAGTGCTTGATATGATAGGGATTTCTACATAGTTTCAGGATGTTGTTATGTGGTTGTTAGATGCTTCTGATGTGGTTGTTAGGGCTTTCTAGTTGGTCTGGGTAGTTGCCAGGGTGTTGCTATGTGGGTGTTCTCATTTGCTAGGGTACTTTTAGGTGTTTGCTAGAGTATTCTGGATAATTGCTTATGGCCCAAGTCGGTATACTATTCTAGTACCCCGATATGGCTTCTAATAGAAGTTCTAATAGATAAAGTTCTAATATATTGTTTACCTGTTTAATTTTCTACCAGGCAATAAATCACTTAAAACAAAAAAGATACCTGAAATTGACTTGTTGAGGAAATAACAAAATTACTTTTTTCTATGTCCATAGCACAAACGGTGTTGGAAGAGTTACACACCAAAATGTAACACTTCGAATGTGTCTGATCATTCAGTATCTCCAACCCCAAGTTTGAGCAGTTAGTAATAGTTAAAAAAAAAAAGCACAAATGAAGCACCACAAATGCAATATTTTAAGTCAGTTTAATGAATTGTAGATCTCATGTTGGGACCAGAAGAGGTGGGAACTGAAGTGATCTGTGTGTTGGGGATTCTCTGGTTCCACAGAATTGTAGTGGTGAGTGGTATGCAACTGTGTAAGAACACTGGGCTCGCCATTCAATTTATTAGTGGATAACAGGAGACTCTCCAAGCAGAAGTAAATGAAGTGTCATTGGTATTACAGCGGTAACGCCTTCAGAGACCAGCTTCTCCATCTGCAGTCATGAAATGAAACCTCATGAAATGCTGAGAATATTTACAAATATGATTTTACATCGATTTGCTCCTTGAAATTTGATGTCAGCGGATTACAACTGGCTTATGTGTAACCAGATTCTAAAGGGTTTATGTTTGTCATAAAGATCATGACCTGCAAGGACCTATACATACATGTATGTCCACAATCTCACGTAAATTAGTTATCACTTTGACTGAAATAAAATCATGTGAGAGTATGTTTGTTTAAAACTGGAACAAATCTCTGATAACCTTCTTATGATAACCTGTGTCATTCAGTGACAAGCAGTGCATTTTAAAAGTATAAAACAATAGACCATGTCACATTTACAATGTCTCTGTCCAATTTTTATTCCCATAGCAAAAGCAGAGCAGGAGCTCCAGGAAAAACAGCTCGCTGACACGCAGAGGATGTAAGTTATCATACTAAGTTTATCGCAACCCTGTATCACATGAAATACGTTCTGAGGAAACTATTTTGCAAATCGAAATTACGTTACATGCCAACATATAAGCAGTGCTATTACGTTGGTCCTTAACGTAATATAGCATTATTGATTACGTTGGTCCTTAACCTAATATAGCAGCCTGGTCTCATTGTTAATATGTAGGTATTAATACGTTATTTTCAAAGACAGAAAACCTAAACATATCCATTTTATACAGAATATAAAAAGGATAAAACAATTGGACAGAGATGTACGTAAATGGCAGTTTTATTAACAATATCATTATATTTTGAGCCACTAACCTGCTCCTACCCCTAAACCTACCCATAACCATTCCTTAAAACTACGTAGGCTAACACAATTATGAAGAAAAAAAACATAACAGAGACAAGTTATACATTTCACAATATTTTATTTATTGCGAAAATGTCAAAACCGGTAACGTTAACATTACCAAAAGTCCACATGATGCGTTGCAGTCGCAGTCCTCTCTGGCAGTATTATAGTAGTTGTGTATGATATGAGGTACAGATCAGAATTTAAGTTATTAACGTTAATCCATGAAAATCTTAACCCGATTTCGGTTCGCTCTCTGAAGACGCGCGCGCTTCTCCATTTCAAATGTACTACACCGACTGAAACACGGCATGTCGCAATCTTTGACGAAGCAGGCGAGAGCCAATGAGCGTTTGATATCACGGCCGTAAAACATGTCGTAACGCTTCTTGAAGGCGCAATTTTTGAATTTGAATTCATCACCAGCGCCGGATAGATTTGACGTTTGCGGTCGCTGCTGAGAAATGAAGATGAAGATCGCTGGATAAAAGGCTGAATTTGGATCTGTTTCTTGCAAACAACGTATGGATTCTAGGATTTGGATTACATCAAGCTAATAAAATGTATGTCTTTTGTGAATGTATCAGTAGTAGTATGTTGTGTTTTATTGGAGAAAATGCTTTTTGTGTAAATACACTATAAATACTACAAAATTGTTAAACGATTAAACAAGGTATTTTTAAGGTTAAAAGTGTATTCCTTTTTAACCACGCAGGCTAGTCCTCCGAAACGAGTTTGCTGCAGAAGGCACAGAGCGAAATGTTAATATTTATAAGTAACGTAGGCCTATTATATTAATAAATGCGAATGAAAACTTAATTGATAAGACAGTTGGATGCAATATAGTCAAAACATTAATACCACGATTATGCATTTAATAGTAATACGTATAAATTTCTACGTCGGTAGATTTCTTCATACGTAAATAAATTACGTTGTGCTGCTACGTGTGAAAAGAAACCTGCTTTGGATGTATTATGTTCAGGACAAACGTAATAGCACTGCAATAGATTAGGTTAAGGACCAACGTAATAGCACTGCTTATATGTTGGCATGTAACGTAATTGCGATTTGCAAAATAGTTTCCTCAGAACGTATTTCATGTGATACACGGTTGGTTTATCGTGCCAAGTGTATTGTTCATTTATTACTGTCATTGGTTGTCTCCTCTAAGTGTGTGTGTGTGTTTGTTGTGTTTATATATTAAACATCTGAGATTGATTGACAGTTAGTAGATTGTCTCCTTTAAAAAGTTCTAGTTTTAAAACCTTGGATCTTGGAGTGGAAAAAAAAAGAGAGCAAATTTGACACGTCAATTAATTTTAAAGGACTTTGTGTTCATTGTCTGAATATTGCAGTTTCTTCCAAGTACTAGACTTATGCATACCAAAAGATTGCTGTGGGCGAAAAGAAATTACACTTGTCATTCTTTATGTAAGAGCATTATTTTTATAAGCTAAAATTTCACATTTCACATGCTTGAAGTAAGCCGATCAATTTCACAATTCCTCAGTGTAAACTTTCTAATCTTATTTTGTAAAATTTTGTTCATAGTGTCATGCTTTTCTTTGTATGCTTTCCAGTTTTGTGGAGCTGAGCATGTTTTTCTCGGTCAAGCCTAAGGCGGGAGAGAAAGAGGTTTCACCGAGCACATTCTTCACAGCGTGGCACGAGTTTTCGTCAGATTTTAAGGAGCTGTGGAAGAGAGAGAACAAACACCTACTGCAGGAGCGGTGAGGAATAGTATGCCTTTTTTGTCATTGTGTTTGCTGAATCGCTTCACTGTAATATATTGAATTTCATTGGTATATTATTTTAGGTTGAAAGCTGCAGAAGAGACATTCAAACAAGCACGAGAGAAGGCTAACTACAACGTAAAACCTAAACATGCATCGGGAATAGTAAGTCTTTCAAAATTCCTCAATTCATTACAAACAATGAATAACACACACTAGCAGTGTTAATTTTAATTGCAACCAGGATCTTACTCTGTTTCTTCACTCACTCAGAAAGCCAAGCTGGGACAGAAGATGTAAATTTCTGCTGTGCCGAATCCAACAAAACTCATTGTTTCCCCTGTTATTTAATTCCTCATTTTTTTAATTTTTTTTTTTTTTTACTTTACAGTTACTTCAGCATAAACGTAATAGCCATGAGATTTAAAGGCCTTAACCTATTTTAATACATGGACTTGGTCAGGATTTTATCTATTTATTTATAAACTTAAGCTATAAAATGAAACAAATGCTTACAAAAGCAATTTAGTAGAAATCAACAATCAAGCCCACACATAATCTGCACATTTATTTTCATATTTTATGCCATGATAGTGTACTGAAAGATCTACCCTCTATGTATTTAAATATCGTAAAATATGTTCTTCACTCATATGTGTAGGAGAAAGCCACAATATGTAATAAACTAGAGCAGATAAATAGCAAATGTCATGCAGGTCGACCAATGAAGAAGACCAATGCTGACCTTGTTGTCATTGACATTTAAGAAAATGGAATAACTGAATACATAAAGAATCTCCAGATATAATGTTTGACAGTGTGTATTGGTTCATATAGGAGGAGAAAGAGCCATCAGAAGAAACCAACCTATTCTTTAACTACTGGATAATATTCTGCGTCCATAGTTTCCTCTACATGCGTTTACCTACTTCAACCTATGAAATTTACACAGTGTTGAATGATTTGTAGTGAATTTCTCTGTTACAACTGAACTGTGAGGTGTTTAATGAACAATTGTTGAAAACATATGCAAATGTCATTCTTTATTGTGTGTGTACAGCTGTTATGAGTAGTTCACTGTGTGCAATAACCTTTCAGATTTACCAAAATGTATTTTCAATTAAAGCTGACAGCTTTGTATTTCATGTGTTATCATTTTTTTTGTTATTTATGTATGTGCTACATGGTTAAGAAATGAAATGGAGCAGCTGCATATGAATTATGTGATGTCATTTCCTTATGGAGGAATTTGTAGAAGATAATTACAAACACAGAGACGCATAAAAATACTGAAAAGCAAAAGTCGTATTGTAATGTGAAATAATAGATTTATTTTTTAGAAGATATTCATATATTTTACATATATATATATATTCATAGATTTTCTATGGTTGATTTGTCATAAATTCCGTTATCTACACAGTTTTGCTATTTTGTTAAATATTGTCATTAATGAGTGTGTCTGTTAGACTTTAAGGTATCTCAGTTTATGTTGGGCACATTCTGAATTATCATAACAACGGCAAGGCTCAAACTCTTTACCGGCTTGATCAAAGTCAGCCCATATTGGATGAACTGAAACCAACGGCATCATTCCATTGGATACAGCGACCAAGTCCAATGGCAGCACCAAGTCAAAATATAGTTTTTCCACCACTGATTTCCTGCTTAGTCAAAATATAGTGAACCCCCTCTATTTTCCCGTCGATAAGGTCCACAGTCCCTCAGCATTCTTGCATGTCTTCAACTGTCCTTCATTGTTGCTGATACATACAACAGCTGGGTAGGTAAAACAAAATGGTGAAGATATATACTGGTCAAACAGTTTCCACAATTCTCAAGTATCAAGACCAAGGTTGCATCCCAAATCGCATACTTCCCTACTATATAGTAGGCGAAAAACAGTATGAGAAGTATGTCCGAATTCACAGTACTCAAAAATGAGTAGGCAAAAAGTACCTGGATGACCTACTACCTCTGTGAGATTCTGAAGTGTGTATACCATGGATTTGGGAATGACAGTGAAGCAGCGCAACTGATGCTGGTAGGTCACATGATAATGACAGCATGGTAAATGTAGTGTGCATTATATTCATACTCCACACATAACATATAGGACATACTTTTTAAGTAGCCGTGATTTAACCAAAATAATCAAAATAATACCTACTCAAGAGAGTGTGCAATTTGGACGCATCTTAAGAGTGCAACAGTGCCCACAATTTTTTTCGGCCTCATTTATAAAATAAAAACGATCCTACATTTGATCTTGCAATCATTTTTAAAATGTGCGTACGTGTGATTCAGAGTACTAAATTAACGTATGCCACACTTTTAGATGTGAAATTTATAAATTGCAAATGATTTAAAATGTTTTTAAATATCTGCCTTGTAAATGCACCTAATTAATGTCATTAACATATAAAAGAGCACCAGTCAACATCCAAATCCTTTTCTTGAGAATGCCGAGCGGCAAGAAGTGATTTATACTTCTGCATCAAACCTACGCCGTTGCTATGTCATAGGCTGTGTTATTAGTACTTGTAGCCTTTTGTGCACCTCTCAAAAAATGTAACAATGTGTCTATTATATGCGGACCACAAGCACTATGATTGGTCTGCTGGTCTTCCTCAGGTCCAAAAAAATATTCTGCGATCGTGTCGCATTCCCTCGTACGCATTGATATTTAACAACTCAAGCTGCAACAAAACTCGCTGTCGATTTTCCGACATCGCTGCTGCTGCTTCTCCGACAACGAACACAACAAATTGTTTCTTCTTCGGCTTTTGCCTTGATACTGTGGGTTACACCATCAACATGCCAGTGGACAGTGCCTACTAGCAGTCTGCATGTGTAACTGCACGTCGACCCGGACAACGATGCAGAAGTATAAATGAAGACTGACCCGTAGCCTACAGCGTAACGGCGTAGGTCCCACTCAGAAGTATAAGTACCTCTAAGCTGTTAGCACTTACACTTACAGCTTAGAGGTACTTATACTTCTGCGTCGAACCTACGCCGTTACGCAGTAGGCTATGCGTCAGTTTTCATTTATAACTCTGCATCATTGTCCGCGTTTATGTGCAGCTACACATGCAGAGGGAGCATATGAAACCTGAGGGAGGGGTTCTAGCAGACCAATCACAGCACTTGCGGTCCGGGTAGAATTGACGTGTTGTTACATTTTTGGAGAGGTGCACATCAGTATACCCCGTAGGCTACGCATGCTACACACAACCAACGACGGGAGTTTGACGCAGAAGTATGAATTGACCCTGACGTGGCGCTAAGCACTTTTCCACGTCAAAGACCGTTTATATAATTATGAACGTTGGCATGGATTTTTTTTAAATAAGGCCCTTGGTTCCAGAAGTATTTAAAAAAAAAATTAAAGAGTGTTAAAGAGTTGTAAGCCATAAACTAAACCACACAGCAATGAGGTGAATCACATTGGTGGAATGTTTTTGCAGAATCATGGGTAGAAACTACATAATGTAGTTTCTCTTTAGGAATTCCGCAGTTTGATTATTTCAATAAGTTGAAATAATGTAGATTAATGGCTTCAGCTGAAGCATTTACCATTGATTAACAACCTCGTAGATCACAAAGGTTTGGAAGTTCATCAATTCTTCTATGGATAAAATGAATAGGATTTTTACTTCTGGAACCCAACTGTTGCACTCTAAAGAATCAGCATTGCTGAGGTAAGGCAGGAGAACGCTGGGATCCATTTAAAAAAAGAAAACTTTCAAGAGGTCAAAGGTCAAACATTGTTAATTTAACACAAGAATGTTATTTACTGTTTCAGTCTTGTATGTAGTTGAACTCTCAGGTTCTCTATATTTGTCAAAAAAGAAGAAAAATCCAGCATAGTTTCCACTGCTGTGCTGCTCGGCAGCTATTAAGCATTCCCGTAGAGCATAATGCGGTACAGTCCAGACATAATGAAGGTGGCCAGTCTTCTGATTAGGTGTTGTCTTTGGCACGTTTCACACATTGATTGTTGGGACAGCCCCATTTTTTCCAAAAAGAACACCCAAAAGCATTGTTTCATATGTGCGCCTTCTCAGTATGCAGCATTGACATTAACAGACACACATTTGCACTGCTTGATCCGTTGCACTTTCCGTTGCCGGTATGGCGGCTGCAGCCCAGGGCAGTGAAGCCGTACGGTGACCGTGGTTATCCGGCTTGGCCGACAGAACGCACAGGACTGGAATGAAGTGTGGTGGTCTGGCGTGGATGCTGTTTTTTCGACTTCGATGTGAAGCTTGAGACGTCAGGTGGCGTGGGATGTAGAAAGAGTTACACTGGCCATAGCAGAACCGGTTGATGACAGTTCGGCTCAGACAGCCCTCCAAGCTCACTGTTTGACGTAATGGCTGTGTTTTGCACCAGTCGCTCTTCAGGTACTTCCTCTCAGTGACTACCAGGGCCTCGCGACTCGACGACAGCATGTCGTGTTTACCCTTCTGTCGTTGTGCTGATGTGTGCTGGGGCAATGACGCTAGTGTGTGGGATGGGGATGACAAATCATTGCCTTTTAGCTTGTATGGGGAAGGGATGGAACCTTGAGGGCGGGGCTTCTTGGTCTCCGTAGACACAAAAAGGGTCCATGCCAAAATGGCAGGTATTGCCAGCTTCCAGAACATCCTGAGGAAAGATTCAAAATAGGGAAACCTTTAGTGAATCTGGTCCTGATTCAAATGTATACATTGTCAAATGAATGGTCAGTCAGTACCTATATATTGATAAATGTTTAAGTGTAAACAGTGTACGTGTATAAACCTTCTTACTATCATTTACTCAGAAATCAGACAACACTGGGTTAATTGGTGTGATTTTAATTAACATAAGTAGAAGGCCGATAAATAATCAGTACTTTGGCTATTACTAAGAAATATTGCGCTTTCACTTGACCTGCTCATGTGACATATGAATTAGTATAATAATCTCCCCAAAAACATGATCATTCATCACCACTGTGGCAACCCCCAACAACTATATTATCAAAATCTCTCTTTTACTAATTTTCATAAGAGTCATTTGTTCGGGAGTCGGTCTGTTCACGCTGTATGTTTTTGATTCGTATTATGTAAGTATTAAGTATTATGTATTAAGTATTATAAGTATTATGCTCATAGAGTCATTTCGGTAACACTTCAGTTTGATGGTCCCTTTTGAACATTCTGTGTGTTGACTAACTTTGCAACTACATGTCAACTAACTCTCATTAAGGTATTAGTAGACTGTCTGCTTAATACAGTGGTGTGAATAAGTGTTGGCAAATTAGAAAAATGAGGAAAACTCCAACCTTTAAGGACACACATTTTCTTTGTGAATGAATAATGTATCATAAATAAATAAATGTTTTTCCTTAAAATACAGGGTGCATAAGTCAGTGCCCCCCTATGTTAAATTCCCATAGAGTCAGGCAGATTTTTATTTTTAAAAGCCAGTTATTTCATGGATCCAGGATAATAGGCATCCTGATAAAGTTCCCTTGGCCTTTGGAATTAAAATATCCCCACATCATCACATACCCTTCACCATACCTAGAGATTGGCATGGGGTACTTTCCATAAGATCATCTTTCAATGCAAATCAAACCAGCTATTAGGCTAACTGAAGAAAAACCATGCCAATCTCTAGGCATGGTGAAGGGTGTGTGATGATGTGGGGATATTTTAATTCCAAAGGCCAAGGGAACTTTATCAAGATGCCTATTATCCTGGATCCATGAAATAACTGGCTTTTAAAAATAAAAATCTGCCTGACTCTATGGAAATTTAACATAGGGGGGCACTGACTTATGCACCCTGTATTTTAAGGAAAAACATTTATTTATTTATGATACATTATTCATTCACAAAGAAAATGTGTGTCCTTAAAGGTTGGAGTTTTCCTCATTTTTCTAATTAAGGCATTAAGATCAATATCCAAAAGATGATTTTTTATTCCTCTTTTTAGGCAACTTTAGCATGGGTGCCAACACTTATTCACACCACTGTATCTGCTAACTCTTGTTATGTGATTCTCCTCCAACAGACATTCTACTGACTATAAGTAAATGTACAGTACATTTCAACTTATTCAAACCAGAACCCTGCAGTCTAATAATACTCTAATAACACTCTAAAGAGAGCTAGTAGACATGTAGTTGCAACTTTACTTACTCAACAGAATTAGTTAAAGGGACCATCAAAATAAAGTGAAACCGTAATTTTTGCAGGAATCAGTGTCTGGTTCGAGTCAGAGTATCGCTGTTGCAGCGTCACTGAAGTAGTGCAGGAAACCGGTAAAAAGTAAAGTAGTGTGAGTACACGAACACTACAACGGTCGTGATATGACGTCAGACATGTAACATATAACAAATAATAATAAAAACAAAAAGTAAAAATATACAACCGATTTACTGCAAAAAATGTGTTCTTTTAGTTCAGGCGAGAGGTCAAGTCGTAACAAGTGCATGGTATGAACGTACTCTTAGATAAAGGGGTTTGAGTATTTAATAATCAGTATCTAACCTGGTGAAAATATTTATTCATTGTTACTCTCATTATTTTCATCTGCAACAGCATTGTGAACGGTAGGAAATTCAATTAAACTTAATGTGGAGGATGTGACAAAATGATTGACTGGGCAGTTTAAACGGTTACAGGCTGCAACTAAGCGACAAAGCAGTCAAAGACTCAATTATGATGAAGCAGTATGTCCCACAGCTTGCCTACTCTTCTGATACACACACATGCACAGCATGGTTTATCCATGGTTGTGTCATGATATAACCATCCAACCATGGTGATAACATGGCACTCTCGGGTTAAAAAGACCAGCGAGTGCAGTTTTACAGCAGTTTGTTTATTCTTAAAAAGCAGAGTGGTTCTTATGTAATGCTGATAAAGTTACTTTGGTCTGAATCCTCAGTCCTGTTAATCGTGGTGCCCTGTGTCCTTTTTGCTTTAGATAAACCTCTGATAACCCTTTGATATTTCAGATACTTTACAACCACTGGCATTGTCTGTTTCATTCATGCTCTCTCTCCGTCCTTTCTCATAGCCAGCATCCGCTTTCATCTTGTCTGCTGGGTAGATTGAGAATGAAGCACAGTTGTATTTCATATATTTAAAAGACACTGTCTTTCAATAGATTTGTTTTTATGTCCCAAAGGCTTTTTTTTATATGGATGTTTTTCAGGACAGACCAACCAAAAGAGCTCACAGAAAGTCTGGAGCTAAACAACACCAGAAAGCTATTATGACTATTACATCCTTTTCACATGATAAAAAAAAAGAGTTAAGCAACATTCAAGTCGAGAAAACGTGTGAATCTTTCTCCAAAAGATAGAAAACACACACATGCACAGACATAACACAATCTTGCTCAGTCAGGTTTATCTTTAAACATTAACTTTCTTTAAAAAAAGAGGTTCTTTTGATTGCATTTAAGAAATCGTTCATCCAAAAATTAAAATTCATCATTTACCCCCCTTGCGCCATTCCAAATCTGTATAACTTTCTTTTCTCCACAAAGGACTAAAGCTTTCAGACTTCAAAGAACCATTTAAAGTCTTCTGAAGCCAAAATATATCTTTGTGTGAGAAAGACTTTGTGTTCAGACTGAATTTTAATTTGTTATTCACTGAAAATTTCGACATCTTTGCCTATTCATGAAAGACAGAGAACTGGATGTCTGAATCATGAACAAATTGTTCTTTTGAGTCAAATATTTTTTGTGAACCATTAATACCATGTAGACAGTAGACACTTTCATGATGTTTTATGGTGCGTTTGCTCCTTTTCAAAGCTTGAAAGCTTCAGTCCCTATTCATTGTAACTGCATGGAAAAGAGCGACCAGAACATACTTCAGAATTTCTTTTTTTAAAACAACATGAGGAGGATGAAATTGTAATATTTTGGGTGAACTGTCCCTTTAAGCTCTATAAATCTGGGTTACTGGGGAGAATTGGCTACAGTTAACCGTGACTCACACGGCGGCAGAAAGGAATGAATTAATCATCCGTATCTCCCTCCATCAGTGTCGCTGGCAGCCATTAATGCTGTTTACTTTTACACCAGTCCCAGAATGCTCATGCAAATAAACAGGGCCGACCCATCAAAAGGGAACGCTACAGAAGCCATAAGGTTACAAGGAAGTGGCCTTTACGTCTCTGCTGAGGCAGGGTTAAATAATAAGGGCTTTGCTTATGCCGGTGGTGAGATATGCAGGGGACATGTAAACAGTGGGGAGAGCACCATGTGAACATTATTAGATCAGGATGTGGAAAGTTTAGCAGACTTGGGTTTCTCTCCTTCAGATGACCACAGGCTGACTAGAGGGTTTGGTTTACTGGTAGCTCAAGATTATGTGTGAAGAAACAGGGAATGCTGGGATGTGACAGTGACTCAAAAGGCTGCGACATACTGTGCATGCACAAGCATCACAGAGCTCAATTGTCCATACCTGAAACTGATTTCAGATCTGTGGAAGTGAAAGTGAAAGACACACACACACAAACACGCACGCACGCACGCACGCACGCACCACGCACGACACGCACGCACGCACGCACGCACCACGCACCACACACCACACACACACACAACACACACACACACCCACAAAACACACACACACACACACACACACACACACACACACACACACAGGCCACAAATCTCCCCTGAGAAAAATTGTGGTTTGGAGATAATGACAGTGTCTAGTTGGAACATATGCAAGTAAATAAATACAAAACCTTCTATCTCTCTCCCATCTGTCTGTGTATGTGAGAAAGTCAGCGACAGATCATCCACACTGTAAAAAATTGTGTGGATTTACAGCATAAACTAATGCAGTTGCTGTACTTTCACTGCCATTGTTATCGCTAGGATTTCTACACTTTACTATAATTGAACTGTGACTTCACAGTATAGCAGAATTGCTGGTAGCTTTTGTTTATTTATTTATTATAATGTAGTAGTATGATATCCACAGTAACTTAAGAGTCAATTAATTAAGAACAAATTTAAGAAATTAATAAATATTAAAAACTTGTTAAAAAATATTACTGTGAAAAAAAGTACAGTAACTTTTTACAGTATTTTGTTTACAATGGGCAAGCCATTTTCCCATCCATTCCCAAACCGCTTATTGTCTGTGTAGGGTCATGAGAGGGCTGGAGCCACAGGAGGGAAAATCACTCTGGACAGATGGCCAGTCCATCACAGGGCTCACTCACACACACACGCAAACACACACAATTTAGCATCTCCAGTTCACCTGCTGAATGTCTTTGGATTGTAGGGGAAACCCACATGGAGACAGGGTTAACATGCAAACTTCGGGTTCAGTCAGGATTCAAACCTAGGACCTTCTTGCTGTGAGGTGACAGTGCTTCCCACAGAGCCACAAATGGCCTAGCCATTACTGTTAAATCTTGAAAAATCTTGTGAAACGTTTAACATTTCACATTGCTCAAACTGTCATAATGTGCATGACAAAGGAAAAAAATTAAGAAATATATAATTTGACTGATAAGATACATTAATCCCCTTTCTTATTTCATGTGTTTTACACTGAAACTGATATTTCACGTCGAAACTTACCTACAAATCCTGTTTCCTCAGCTGTTAAAAACAGTTTGAGACAAAGGCTGATATAAGAGAAGCAACGTAGCGTAAAATAACCAACCGCAAGTACCAGCATCTCTCATTGAGCAGACTCAGCATGCTCTCCCACACAGCCAGTGATACCAGCATTTGACCAACCACTGTCAAAACCCACAGCGAGCCTTCCCTCACACTTCCATAACATCTCCAACCCAAAACAACAAGTCAAACCCTGAAGCTCTCTCGCTATCTCACACCCATACACACATTAAACACCATCGCATGCATAAACACTAACTGGCGCCACAAAATTATGAATTTGACAGGAGTTATCATCACAGCAATTATGTACCTCCCTCTGCCACAAGAAAATCTCTTTACATTCTCATGCAATTTATACACGCACATACAGAGCTGAAGTGTTTTTCCAAAAATAAGGATTGCATTTGAACACATTTCCCCAAACATGCCTCTATCTGCCATTGGTTGTTCAAACAGAACAATCTTTTGATTGTCTCAAGGTGTTCACACTTTTGAGGTGAATTAACCTACACTTGGCGCACTTGGTGCACCCTGAAGTTCTTTTAGTTGATGGGTCCCATTGAGAAAATACTATGGGAGTCAATGGATCAACTGTTTTGTTACTGACATTCTTTAAAATATCTTCTTTTGTGTTCAGCAGAAGAAAGAAATTCATACAGGTTTGAAACAACTTGAGTGTGAGTAAATGATGACAGAATTTTCCCTTTTGGGTGAACTAGAAAAAAGTATTTTACTAAAACTTGAAAAAAAAAAAAAAAACACGACTTGAAAAACAGCTTGAAATTAGCATTACACACAGTTCTGAGTCAAGAAAAGCTTTAACATGTCAAATTAATTTATTCAAATCCAGCCCTCATGCTGCCAAAAAAAAAAAAAAAAAAAAATCACATGTGCAGAAGGTATATCATTTCTGATTAAAGAAATATTTTAATGCTATAACACTGCTCACGTTTTTTCCAGAGACATGTTTAATAATTTCACTTGAACAATGTACAAATATCTGCAATTTTAAGTGTATTCCTGCAAAGATGACAAATTTAGTGACCGGTGGGCACATATCTCTATATAGAAACTATGGCAAAGATTGAGATAATAAGAGGTTTTGCCCACCAGTCACTAAAGATGTGAAGTGCGTTCCTGAGTAAACACCTTGAAATGGCAGGATGAATTAAACTTCACCACATGACAAGCTGTCAAGCTTTGCCTCTAATATTAATTCCACTTTCAGTTGTTTTTAAAACATCTATATATAGTCACCCCAGAAATATTTACAGATGGGGAAAAAAAATCATAGAACACACGAGAAAGAAACTTTTATTATAAAATAAATTTTCTTTCTCTCTCACATGATGGTGATTCCTCTCACCATATGCAAGAGACTTTCCATGGATTTTTTTTGGCAATGATTTTTCCAGGGTAGGTTGCCATGTCTTTCCCCAACCCCTCCCCATTACATGGCTTGGGACTCACACACATGCATTCACACCTACGGACAATTTAGCGTTTCCAATTCACCAACACTTCATGTTTTTGGATTGTGGGAGAAACCGGAGCACCCGGAGGAAACTCACACAGACACAGGGAGAACATGCAAACTCCACACAGAAAGAACTCCTGGCTCAGCCGGGACTCGCAGACCTGGGACCTTAACCTCGCTGTGAGGCGACATTTCTACCCATAACTCAACAGGTAACTGTCTTGTACAAAGTATTCATTCCACACCATAGGAACAGAAAATAAAAAGCTGAACACAAGAACATGAATGCCACCTGTGAATCACACTGTTTACCAGGAACCGAAGAAAACAAGAAGTAATACAAAAAGGTTCCTAAACTCCAGATGAATCTAGATTAGAGTTCAGATAAAGCACAGGCTAAGGGTTCAGTATAAAGTGCTTCCATGGTGTGATTTTGTCACCATGTGGTATAAGGGTATCTAGATCACTGAGAGTAGATGGAATGTCTGTGGTTTAGGACTGTTGGGTCAGACTCATGTTTCAATACTGTAGCTGAGGTTTAAAGTGTGGTCAAGCAGTTCAACCATATCAATGACTGAATTCTCTGATGGCTGTCGTCACATAATGCTTTGAGTCTGACTTCAGCTCCCTAAAACACATGCACAACACACAGTCAAGTGTATTTTCCATTCACATCTACTGCTGTAAATGCATGATAATTACAATTATAAGAAATATCAAAAACCTCCCCTAATATTAACCATTTTATAGCCCTATCCAACTCCCAATTGTACTCTAGCCCTCAAGGCACACACATTGCCATCATTCTTGATAGTATTGGTTTATCAAGGATTGGTGGGGATTTACAAGGTCACTGGGAAACTCAAAGGCTGTCAGGCTCAAATCCGCTTGGTTTAATGCGCTCTGAGGGGCAGTCACCACTTTGAACTGAGTTGCGGCTTATCCTTTTCCATGGCCTTCTTTATTATGCCAATCATGCATTTCAGTCGCAAACACACATGCATGAGCAGGACTGAAGCCAAAACTGTCACACAACCTCACACGCTCTCTCATGCACACGTCCCCATCAATAAATATACACTGTCAGACTCACTCAATCCTCTTCAAGGTGAACATTGGTTTCATTACATTATGGTTAGATGACCTGCATTATGAAGAACTATAAGTGTAAGCACAAAATAATACAACATCAGTAGTCGGTTTAGAGTAGGATTTGGTTCTAAAAAGCACCAGGTTTCTTAGCAGAACCGGTTCCAATTAGAACTCATGGTTTTAAGGTTCTATGAAGAACTAAAGAACCATTCCAGCATAAAATAGTTCCTTACACACTTAAAAGAGTTCTTTATTAGAATCTATGGTTCCACAACAAACCTTTAACATCCATGGAACCTCTCCATTGCACTAGAGGCCCTTTATAGTGGAAAACGGTTCTTCAGATTATTAAAATTCACACTAAGAAAAAAAAAAAAAAGTATTTTTAAAGACTGTTTACAGAAAGGTTAATTGTGGAACCCATGATGGATCTTTTATGGCATGGCTGCAAAAACTCCCTTTTGGAAACAATAATAAAAAAAGTAGATATAATTGTAAATATAACTTATAAAACCATTAAATAATCTTTCTTTTTAGAGTATACCTGTAGATCTGAAATCCAGAATCACGTTTTACTGCTGTGAAGAGGTCACTCAGAGGTCAAAGGTCGAGCAGCAGGTCAGAGATCGGCCAAGGCTCAGAGCTCCAGACGTAGAGAATCAGCGTGGATATCCATCAGAAGTACAGAACGTTTCTCAAAGTGTTTCTGAAGATCGTGCCGTTTGAGTCCAGCTCTGCAGAGGCCAAACTGAAGCAGTCACGCTTTATGGCTCATAGTTCCCCAGTTTCACTCATTTATGTGGCATCCAGCTCGCATTCTGTTTCATTGAGTCCTTCCCGGTGAGTCTTTGCATCATATTCTCCCTGATTTACTGTCACATCCCAGTGGCTCTCCAAAGAGAAGTGTGTGAGTGTGAAGAGAGCAGAAAGAAAATCATCAGTTGCACACAAGTTACAGAAAATTTCATCTACCCCTCTCTCTCTCCCTCCCTCTCTTTTGGTCTAGCATTCTCTGATACCTCCCCCAGAAGTCCACTGTTAATCAACCAGTCCTGAAAACATATTGTCTCTCTCTCTCTCTCTCTCTCTCTCTCTCTCTCTCTCTCTCTCTCTCTCTCTAGTTTCGCTGCCTCTCTCACTCCCTCAATTGCAGTTTGCATCCCTCGTTTAACCCCGTCCCTCTTGACTGCTGCAGTTCTAATGCTCACAGTTGCAGTTTTACAGTGAACAATCTCTGTAAATATAGAAAATACATCAATAAACCAATGGATTTGATCCAGACGATCATTTTATATATATTTATATTGGTTCAATCAAAAAAGTGTGGGCTCGGTTTCTGGAACATTTGGGACATTTTCACTGTGGCTTTATTGAGGTCCTGCCTAAAGTTTTTTCTCGAGTGTCTTTCCAAATGCAAAATGGTTTTATAAACAAGTTTTGACAGCACATCAAGGCAAGGCAAAGCAGATGTGTTATGTGGCCTTAAAAGTCCAAAGCTTTTAGATGCGAAACCATTAATCTTTCACTCTACAGTTTATCATTTTTCAGTTGAAATGTGTGTACCCATAAATCTCCATTTGGCTTGGGAGGTACACAGTACTGACTGTTCTCCTTTTGTTTTCTTTGCTTATTCTGTCATTCGTTCCCTCATTCTGTTGTTTGTGTGGTTTTGAACTCATCTCTACTTGACCACATAGAATAACCCCCCTCTCTTATTCCTTTTATTTTTCTCTCAAACACACGAACCCACACAATCCACGGTACGAAGAACATATGAAAACAACAAAAAAGACATGTTACACAATGATCAGACACACACATAGCCTATAGACTGTTTTGGTTGAAATGAAAGAAAAGTACTCAGATGGCATGGTAAATTCCTCATTGTATTGATAATAGCAAACTAGATTGTTCTGCTCAGAGCAGACTGTTAGTGTTGGATAGGTTAGTTTGGACCTCAAGATTTAGTGCTGTTCTCACCAAACTGACCAAATAATCAAATACAAACAGTAACTCGAAGACTCTTGAAGAAAATGACCTGGTGGATGGAGCCATTGCCCTCTAGTGGTTAAAAAAGAAACAGCAATCAGCTAATTATGAATGTGGGTAGTTGACAATCTAGTTCACAGAATTAAGATTGGATTAATACATATTTTTAGAAATGTATTAAAAAAATTTAACTGAAAAGGTAAAGTAATATATGTATGGTAAACCGTTTAAACATTTAATCCTTAACAAGTATCTATTTTCATGCGACAGTAGTAGTAATATCTAAAAAAATAAGTACTAGTAGCATGAAAATATATACTAGTAGGTTTTAAGAATTAACTGTTAAAATGGCTTGATATAGTATATTAAGTCATGCAAACTGCAATTATGATCATTACATTTAAAATTATTTTAAATACTGCAGATACAAGTAACTAAAATGCTAATGATCCGATTACCATCAGCTAAAAGATATGAGTTTATTATGGTGTTATTTTACAATTAATGTATTATGTAATAAAATAATTATTATCCTGCTCCATAACCGGTATGTATTATTAAAGCCCCACCAAGTAACGCCTAAATTCAGGACATATTGTAGTGAATTCTGCAGTCATACAATACTGTTGGCTTTTAGCCCTGTAATAGACCGGAAAGTGACTTTGCCAATGGAATGAGCACATGATGCAATCTAGACTTAAACCTGCGTTCCTTTGGGAGCACTACAGCTCAAATCTGTCAAGAGTAAATGCTCTACCACAGCGTAACAGCTCTGGCATTCTCAATGACAGCTATACAAGTGGCACCGAGAAACAGAAATCACTGCATGGCTTTCAGACAACGAATTGACTTTAATACATTTTTAAGTAAAAGTGTTTACATATGGTATAAAAAATAAAGGAGGGAGCCAACAAAGAAGAACAGACGAGACAGATTGCAAGACCAGTCGCTTTCAGATATATCCCATGCGACTTCACATGTGCGATAAGCAAACGTGTGCTAAATCCTTTATAGTGCAATAAAATCAATGCAAAAAGAGATGAAATGCGAGTAGGAAGAGATCATCTCTGTGTCTAAAGCTTCTCGATTTTACACAATGTGCCTACGCTGTTATAGTTAACTGTGGTTTTTATTACTTTACATTTTCTGGTTTTGACATCATTTGATCAGTCTACAGTTGGAGACAGTCCTGACAGACAAAAGAGGAGAGGAGAAGATCATTTTCCTCTTTAGAAAGACATCGCTGCTTTTCCCAAATATTTGAAGTCCACGTCTAACTGTCTTAAAGACTGAAACTAGCAAGTAGCAAGTAGAAACTGATGTAAAAATTCAGTCTCTTGGACATGCACGTGATTTGGTCCGTTGTCCAGGGTATCTGGAATCAGACGACAGAGATGAAGATGACAGCGTCCTCATCCTCGGTGGATTGTTTGAGGCTCAGCAAGATTGGACGACAGCAGGCAGCCTCTTCGATATCAGAGATTTCCCCTGAAAAACAAGACAAAAAGGGGAAGACAAATGATTTTATTATGATTCAACATATCAATCATTAAGCATGCTAAACATAAAATGACCCCTTTCAGAAAAAAATTATATTATAGGGATAGTTCATCCAAAAAAGAAAAAGAAAATTGCCATCATATACTCGTCATCATGCTGTTTCAAACTTTCTAGTGTGAGGTAATTTGTTATTCACTAAAACTTTTGTTTTCTACTGTAGCTCTCAAATATCGAATAGAAAATATATTAAAAATTATTTATATTTGAATGTACTCTCCCATTTAAAAGTTTGGGAAGTTTGACATTTATTTGATCAAAAATACAATTAAACAGTAATATTGCGAAATATCATATGATTATTTTAGACAACGGTTTTCCATTTTAATATTTTTTAAAATGTAATTTATTCCTGTGATGCAAAGCTGAATTTTCAACATCAGTACTCCAGTCTTCAGTGTCACATGATCCTTCGGAAATCATTTTAATATGCTGATTTGCTGCTCGATAAACATTTCTAATTATTATGAAAGCTGAAAACAGTTGTGCTGCTTAATATTTTTGTGGAAACCATGATACCTGTTATTGTCAGGATTCTTTGAAGAACAAAACATTCTAAAGAATAGAATTTACTACATTAGATCAATGTAAAATTCTTTACTGTCACTTTTGAACAATGAGTTAATGATGTTTAATAAAAGTATTAAAAAACTTACTGACACTAAATTTAGTTTAAGAATAGTATACAGTATAAAACAGACTTATAAAACAGCAAATATCGATGACTTGTATGATGCTCTGTAATAGTTTTGCAGCTTAGCCTCCCCATTCACCTTCATTGTATGGAAAAAAGCAGCTTAAACATTCTAACATCTCCATTTGTGTTGAATGGAAGAAAACACATTTTTTGGGTGATCTTTTCCTTCAACAGAAACATCAGATGTATCCCAGACAACTCAAGTGTTGTTTACACTAATGCGTTTTCGTTTCAAAACAGCTTTTTAAAATGAAGACGATCCTCGTCCATACTGGCGTTTCCATTGTATTTCAGAAAAAATCTCCATTCACGCTACACGACTAAAACCCCATGACCATTCCTGCATACTTGGCATGTGCGTAGTGTAAACAGCTGCCAATTGCTCTAATAATAGCTTGCTTCTTGCGTATGTAGGCAGCTGCAGTATTATTAAATGCAGAGTTTAACTGCACAATGGCTGCTAAAAAGGACAACAAAGTCAGCAAAGCTTGCAGTTCAATCTCAATGTTATTGTTTACACGGTCGTCGAAGCTGGTCTGTTACAGAGCCATTGAGAGAGACAGCTCTGGTTTGTTCTAGTAGAGTAATGTGGGAAGATTTCAAACTAAAACAGGGCCTGCAGCGTTTCCAAAAGTCTCAGTTTTCGAAGGTCGAAGAGCAGTGTAGATGCCAGGTGCAACCGTAGCAAAAGTTATGTATATTAAAACGAAAATGCACTAGTGTAAACAAGGCCTTAGACATATACGAACAGGAGCAACACACACAGGTCAAGGAGAAGCAGGGTTACCTGGAAGAAATGCCTTCCTTCAAAACAAGTTCTTACTTTTCTGTGGACAAGATAGAGAAAAGTGAACAGGTACACATTTTGGCAGCTGTTGCAACAGAAGGCCAAAATGCAAGGTCATGCAGAGTTACAAACCACAGCTAAACACTTCATTTAAAGATGACACATATAACAAGAAGAGAGCTTGCTTAACCCTGTAGGAAAACATGAATTAACATGACATCACAAGGTTCGGGGGGCGGGATAAAGGACCAAACAAGCTTCATCTGACCAGAGCTGCTGTCTGATTGGTCAGGTAAGCCATCACTGAGGGGGCGGGGCCACTAACACTTACCACATTACGAGTGAACTTTTCAAATGAGGTTCTGCGATCCTGTATGCTTCCCGACTTCAGTCAACAAGATAAAGAGTGAAAAAGGGACTACAGCATGGTGTGTCTGAATAAGTATGTGTATATTAAATAGAATTAGGCTAATATATCCGTCTATTTGTGTCAATTCAAATTTAACACTTAGTTATTTCCACAGATTGTCTCTTTCTTGAGCTTTTGCACCACTATTGTCACTGTCACCAATTTATGTTTCTGTCGGTGCGTGCATTACACATAAGCAATAAATGCCCCTTAAAACATTTTAACATTCTCATTTGTGAGTAATTAATTATAGCCTACAGTACAGTTTTTAAAGGGTAGGCTACTGTCATTTTTCCGTTCAATGGTGCGCTTGATGAATGAATTACACAAAAGTTATTTGTGTCCCGTGAAGAGAAATGCACGAACTACAAATGCATTACCAACCAAAAACAAAAGCACATTCTTTCCATTAATGTTATTGTGGCGAGTCGCTCACTGATATAGCGTATAGGCTACTACTGATGATCAGAAGCAGTTCACTAAATAAAATACCTATTTATAATAAGCACTTAACTCAAAAACAACTATTAAATAATAAAATAACTTGCTGACTAAAATCAGCTTGAAAATACTAGGCTACCTCATGAAACAAATGTGAATCCGTAATTTATTTACAATTTAAAGGTACTCTATTATTTCATCAGTCAATTGTGAAAGTCTGGTGGTTGAAAGCTTTTGGCAACATTAAATCCGGGAGACAAGAGAATTCGCGAGTGCACAGGACAAAGTTTGAGAGCACATATCAAATCTGAACGAGAGCAGAGCCATGAGATCGCTGTATTTGTTTTGTGCTAGAGTGAAAAAAATCTGCCGGCGAGCAGAGGTATTCATCACATGGATGTGTTCTCGCATTACAATAATACTCTCTCCACATTCATCATTAAAATAAAGCCATAGAAACTGCCTCAAATTAACTAAAAACATGTCCGAACGCTGCAAACAAACAATACAATCTACATTCACTGATTTATGAATCTGACACAAAGATATACAGCAAATACTTCTATAATAGATTAATTTCACATACAATATGATTCAAAAGTTTGGGGTCAGTTCGATTTTTTTATTATTATTATTTGAAAGAAATTAATACATTTATTCCACAAGGATGCATTGAATTGATCAAAATTGACAGTAAAGGCATCAATAATGTTAAAAAACATTTCTATTTCAAATAAATGCTGTTCTTTTAAACTTTTCTATTCTTCAGTGAATCCTGAAAAAAAAAAATCTTAAAAATATTTTTTTCTTGGATAACAAATCAGCATTTTAGAACGATTTCTGAAGGATAGGAATAATGACTGCTGAAAATTCAGCTTTGCCATCACATTAATAAATTACATTTTAAATATATACTAAAATAGAAAACAGTTATTTTAAATAATAGTAATGCATTTTCGAATATTGCTGTTTTTACAGTATTTTTGATCAAATTAATGAGACTTAAAAAAAATCGTACCGACCCACACTTTTGAACGCTAGTACATTTACCAATCAGGGCATGTAGATGCAGTCTTACAGTATTCAACATGAGTTATTCTATCCTGTCAAATTGCTTAAAACATTTTACCTTTTTCTTAGCCTGCAGAAGTTCCTGGTAGGCACTGGATCTAATGAAACGACTATAAGAGTCACTCTTCATCAGCTTATAGATGTGTTCCTGGGAGACACACATTTACATGGCTTATTTTCATCAAATGTTCTGAAAAAGAAAATCACTGTAGCTGCTAAAAACACATAATCCTCACCTGTGCATCTTCAAAAGCGTATCGTCCAGGGTCCTTGATGTTCTGTGTGGTTTTGTCGTAGCTCTTCGAGTCAACATTGATGGCACTGGGGGCTCCAGGAGCCAAAAACTCCTCCCAGATCTCCTGCACCCGTGTTGGCACCTCACGGATCGGCCTCCTCTTTAACTCCTGCGCTGCCAACCAGAATCTGAGTTTTGGATAACAAAAGAGAATCAATTTGCAGAATAAAAAGACAATGCATGCAGCAAAAGTATAATTGCCCAGTGGAACATCTGGCTGCGAGACTCCTCACCCGCCAGCAGGGGGCATGAAAAGGATGTGTAGGTTTACCTGAGGTTTTCTGAGCTGAATTCAGACTCCAGGAACTTGAGAAACTGCTCTCGCCCAATGGGATCTTTCAACACTTCGTCGATTCTAAAACCCCAGCGTCGAACTCTTGTCTGACCAGGTTCCTTACTTTTCCAACACACACAAAAACACCATATACATATACACTGATTTGTAAAATAAATAATAGTACTTAGTGTGTATTTTTGAAACAGACCTGGCCTCCATCTCCCAGAACGTTGTGTCATCTGATATCCAGGGGTTGGAGGGATCAGAAGTGGACAGGAACGGGTCATAGTCTGAATACTGCTCAGTATAACTCAGCAAACTACAAGTCCATCACAAACAGAGTTAGGGATAAAAGAGGAAGAAAAAGGCCACTAAAGGGCATTATCTATTAGTAAACCAAGCATGCCAAAACATTGTGACATATTCAGGTGTAAGTACATGCTAGTTATGAGATTCAACAAGAAATTAAAAACATTGGTGTTGGGAAATGTTTCTTTTTGATTGTAATGCCTACTTGTTTATTTAATAATTTACTTGATTTTTATTATCACGATATTATCATCCTATTTTATTGTCCATTATTTTGCGAGCAAAAATATCATGCCCAATATTGGAAATATTATTTGAGAATTTATGTCTCAAACCCTAGACATACATTCACTACAGAAAGTGAAAATAAAAACTGACTGAGCTTTTGACATCTGACACTGCATTAACGGTGCATATTCTCTCAAAGACAATGAGAGCTGCATCTACTTCAATATGTGCTGATAACTGTCTTAATATTTTCATAATATTTCACTTACGGCCCATACGTATAAGTATTTCATGTTAAACAAGTTGCTTTGAAATGAGGAGTAAGGGCAAATAAATTGTTATAGCCTATTAATTTAATAATAATAATAATCATAATATTAATTTAACCCTTGTTCGACCTTATGGACATTTTTGTCTTTTTCAGTTTAGTTAGTTTATTTTGCCTGTGTTAATGCCAACTGTATAAAATGTGCCACATGTGTGAATAATTGTACTATTTCACTAGGTATTTCTATTTTTGAATATTCTCTATTTTTCTATTATAGTTCACTATTTTGCACTAGGTACACAAAACAGTTCCACTCAGGACCTTAAGAACAAAAATGTCCCCATTGAAACCCATTAAAACTGCAATTTGTGATCCAAGTGCCATTAAACTATAAAGTAATGCAATCTTTGTTAATAGGCTTTCATTCTGTTGGCAAGGCTTAAACATTTTAATTTTTAAACATTTTTACCAGATGGTGCCATTTTCTCAGGTTTGGCCTATAAAGCAAATACTTGCTTCACTGGTCACCAAAATGTGACATTAAAAAGTGTATAAATCACTTGTTTTTCTAAAATAACACTGTTTATCCGCGACACCCGCAGGTAAAGTTACAGCGGGAGGCTTGCCTCCCCTGAGCCCATTGACTTTTAACAGACCCCCTGAAGCGTGTGGTGAGTTTGGTGGGGGGTAATTGAGAATGAATTGGGGAAAGTCACGTGAGATGAGGCAATGCCTCCATCATGATAGGATTGGATTTGACTGGTTATAATTGGTTTGTCAGATAAATCTTGCCTCTTGTTTTCGTGCACGTTTGAGAATCGGTTTGAATGACACACACACAACACACACACACACACACACACACACACACACACACACACACACACACACACACACACACACACACACACACACACACACACACACACACACACACACACACACACACACACACACACACACACACACACACACACAACACACACACACAAATGCGTTATGCTTATCAGCACAATGCAACATTATAATGATTGTGAAAACAAATATAACCCTGATCCCAGGTTTCCCATATTGATTATTTGCCAGTTGGATATTAGAGTGTGCATTTAACGCACGCTACTTCCTCAAACACTGATGTACATTTTATATTTTGGACCATCATTTATTGTTGCAAAGTCAGATTAATTTCACGCTGCACTAAAATCTTAGTGCTTCAAGATGTTGTGGCATCCTAATAGAGCCATTGATCTCACAGAGGAAGTAAATTTGAGGACGAGAAACAGAAACATGCTTGTCAGCATGAGCAATATCTACACAGACTATTAAAAGATCGATAAGAAAATGTTTAAGCACTGTAGTATAATGAAGACCTGTGGATCGATCACAGCACAGACGTTCTCTCTCTCACACTCTCTGACTTACCTCTCTGCAACTTTAGACATTTTCAATCGATGCCGGTCTAACTGTGCTTGCCGAAACTTGATCTGGAAAGACATAAGTGGTAATAGTCAGGGTGAGTGTGTGTGTGTGTGTGTGTGTGTGTGTGTGTGTGTGTGTGTGTGTGTGTGTGTGTGTGTGTGTGTGTGTGTGTGTGTGTGTGTAAACAGGTGGCAAATACAGCCATGGATGAACTAAAATTTGCAGTTTTCCACACAGCTGCTGAAAATAAAAACAGCCAAAGGTGGTTAGGTTTGAAAAAGCGTTGGCCAATTTTTTTATAGAGCCTTGCACATGCCACGCAGAAGTAAAAAAAATGGATCTTGTGGCCATGAATTAGGAATTTGTCACCATAACTTATTAATTCATGGCCACATGTTAATTCCTTCCCTCATTTTACTTAAACGGTGGCTACATTGCACTAATTTGATTCCTTATTTTAATTTAGTTAAATCATGGTCACAATTTAACTAAAACAAGGGACTGAATTAGTATAATGGGGCCAGTATTTAATGACACAAAGTGAACAAATTAATTTGTCATGGGAACGAATTCCTAAATCACAGCCATGAAATCCAACTGGCCAGCCAGATAAACACCAGCTTGGCTAGGCTGGGAGTCCAGCTAGAGTAGACTATCTTAAACCAAGTGGAATACTCAGATACGTTTAAAATTCAAATTCAAAAATGTTTCATTTAAATACTCTGTCTATAAACACTCAGAACCAATCAGGCGTTACCTGTTCCTGAAGCTCTTCCTCGGTTGGTTGCTTGGCCTCAGCGGCTGGTGTGTGGGTCGGGCTATGGCTGCGAATGTCATTCTGAAGGCCATACACAGACTGTGGAAACCATCAGAATAATTTACAACCATGTTTCCATAAATTTTAATCAGTAATTAGAGAAGAGATTTCTGTGTGATTGCATCAGTGATTGGGGATTTCACTCGGACAGCTGCGCGATTGTTGAGGTGAGCTGTTCTTGATTGGTAAAGTGTTGGATTTTGTTAGGCTGTCTGATTGGTGGATTGGTTTATGTCTGATTTGGTATTCTGATTGGCTCAGTGGTTGATTCATTTGTCAAATGCAAAGGTTCCATAATATAATGAGTGGGATAACTGCTTTTGTGATTAGTCACATGGTTTAGGAGATTAAAAGGTGAAGTACTTTGCAAGTGGGTGTTATTGCATCACCTTTCTTGTTTTGTGAGGGTTCTTCATTCTGGATGATTTCTTTATGTCCACTTCTGTTGTGTTCACACACCCTGGCTGAAACACACACACACAGTCAATATAACTGTCAATTCTCTAGATGACCTATAATTTATGGTTGCCAGGCAACCATGTTGCTTCGACCACCTGAGGCTTTGCAGATCATACATATACATACATAGATTCTTCATTAACGACTATACGTACAGTAAGCCGGTTGCCATATTGGAAAAGTCAAAGCTGGTCAGTGAACATTAGAGATTAAGTTAACTGTGCGTCTGCAACCGTAGTTATACACATGTATGAAATTCTTGATCTACAATAGACTTTAGTAAATGACTTTACAAGACGAAGGCGTCAGCTAACATGACATTAAAAAGTTTTCATAGTAAAAGTGAAAACATTAAAAAGGACCATAGTAAAACCTGTAATATTGAGTTAATACATTTAACAACATAATCCAACACATTGTCCCCTGTTAAAGATTATCCAATTTCTTCAGGAATTAAAATCTCTGCGGTTTTACAACCAGAAGCTGTGCAAAGTTGTGGCATCATTGATTCTTACTGTGACTGACGACACGCTGACCGTTCCAAGATGGCCGACATGTCTGTAGCGGTCGAATATGGCTTCTATGTATACATATCTATATCTAGGGTGCACCTTACCTGTATACTCCCTACTTTTTAAGGAAACTGAAGTGATTTTTATAACCGTTTCCTGCGGGTTGGACTCAAAAGGGACCCAATGTTTCTACACTCAAATATAGGACGTGCTTTAGGTCCAAGCCTCCAATGTATGTTGAGAGAGATAAAACTATAGTTACTATACATTTCATTAGATTTTTCTTAAATAGTTTTTGAAGAATATATTATAGTATTATTAGTATTGTATCATTCCACATTTTTTTGAGTGTTTATATGTGTGAATCACCTGGTGTGTATTGCTTTATGCCTCGTGTGTATTTGAGCTGTTTGTTTTGAAGGAAGCAGCAATTTCTCCTCAATTACACTTGAGTTGATCCTTCTCATTAGCAATTTCATGCTAACTTGGCTTGATCTTTCAAGCTGACATACAATAGTGAGATGCTGCCGATCATGTCCATACTTAGCCAGTGTGGGTTCAAATGGGGTTCTCTTATAAAGAACTCTTTATGTCTTGAGGCTGTTACTACTGTGGAACTTTTATTAGTAATAAAATCCTAGTAAATGTACATTAATTAATAACAATAAATAGTACAATAAAATAAAATAAATTCATAATTCATAAAATCTAATTTTAATAAACATATTAAAATATAATATAGGATATATCACACATATATAATATAATATATAGCATTATAAAAGTATAGCTCAAGTAAGAACATCTCTTTAGGGGACAACTGCACATTTTCACTTTTTACTTTGTAGAATATTGTCTAAGGAAATCGATGATATATGGTTGTTAGAATGTGTGTTTTAGTTTTATGGCTAGCTGGCAATTTTGCAAGCTCAGAGGTTATTCCATCAGCACAGAGGTGCTTTAACACTGTTGTGTCATTCCTCTGTGAGGGAAAACTTCAAACACTTGAGAACAACAAAGAATAATTCTGAAGAGGAAAAGAGAATAGCCGCATTGTTCTTCCATGGACTTGCCTGCCTTTACACACACATTCACTCACCACTGGTCTGTGCACGTCCCAGAAAGCTCTCTCCTGACTGTCCAGTATTTTCCTCTCAATTTTGTCTCTTTTCTTATCGACTCTGTACAGACAGAACACAGAAGCCAAAGCAATTAAAGCATTTAACTTCCAAAAGAAAAAGCAAACATGCAATGAACCGTACAACAAAGCTGAAAAGTCACAAACTTGCCTGTTTTGGCACTCAGAGGCACTATAGTGCTCACACAATTGCCTTGAATTTCAATTTAAACAGCAGAAGTTACTTATAAGACAAGTTCTGTCCAATCCAAAAACTATTTTGCAGTGCAAATTATGTCCAAGAGACTTTTAAAATCCTTTAGTACAGACAACATAAGAACAACCCACAGCTTTACAGATATTTCAAGAGATCCAGTGATTAATATTTTAATTCTTGCTAAGTAAAGAGTCACTTTACAATTTACGAGTCTTCTGACTGGGTGGCATGCTTTTACAAATGCACAAAGAAAAACAGCCAATAAAGAATGGAAAAGACCAGAACTGATCACAATCTGAAAGATACATACTTTGCTTGAGCCTCTGCTTGCATAAATATAAACTCCCATTTCCTGGCGAATGCCCGCTGTAGTCGCGCTAAGCTCTCCTGGAAGAGAAAAAAAGAGCATTTTAAACGATCAACAAGTATTTGTGGAGATGTAGAAGCCATTTATTTAAGAATACCTGTTACGCCCTTTTACAAAGTCTTGATTTTGGTTTTGGGGTCTTCTAGAATATGCTTTCATGCTTGATTTTTCAAAAAACTAATTATTTTTCACATATTTTACATTATTGCTGCACCTCTTTTCCCAGTCTGTCTGTAACTCTCTGTTCAGTTCCTGTCTCTATTAAGCCCCGCCTTCTGAAAAGTGCAATGTGCTTTGATTGGTTGATTGTCTGGACCAGTGTGTTGTGTTTGGTCAACCACTTAAAGTGTGCTTCAGAAATGTCAAGGCCCTTACCTTAAAGGGATACTCCACTTTTTTTGGAAATAGGCTCATTTTAGTTATTTTTTAACCGATTTTCTGAAATTTAGAAGAATATCAGTAACTAGACAGTGTCTGGTCTCATTGACTCCCATAGTATATTTTTTTTCCTACTATGGAAGTCAATGAGACCAGAAACTGTCTAGTTACTGATATTCTTCTAAATATCAGAAAATCGGCTGAATGGATTGAAAAACGGTAAAACTCAACTGTTTAACTCTGGGGGAGTTGTAAAATGAGCCTATTTCCAAAAAAAGTGGAGTATCCCTTTAACTGCAAGCTACTCAACAAGCTACTAACGCAACTCAAACTCATTTTTTAGGCGGAAATTAAATGAGCAATATTGTGACCTGTACCTTCCCGTAAGAAAAATCAAGGCTACAATCGAGGTGTTTCAGGGAGTTCAGAAACAGTGTTTACTGATATATACAATAGTTTTGTAAATTTGCAGACTTTTTTCATGCTCAAAAAGCAACATTACACACTAAATGAAGTTGAAAATGTAAAAAAAAAAAACATAATAGGACCCCTTTAATAATAGAAAAAGGAAGAGGAGGCACAATGATTACATGTTTACAGTTCTCAGTTCAATACGAAAAAGACGTTGGTGGAGAGGGCTCTATCTGCACAGGCCTACTGGAGAGCTTACATGGATTATTCAAACAAAGCCTGACATTTCAAACCCAGCTTGGATTAGACATACTTTCTTTTTAAAGATTGTCATTACCTTATTATCTTCTATCTAATAATGTCTAAAGTACAAAGCATGAGATAAGCATTGTTACAATTAAAAGAGAGAGAGAAGAGAGAAAAAAATAGGAGATTACTTACAGCTTCATAATCAGCAAGTTCCAGACGTGCTTTGTTCTGCATTGTTCTTTTGCACAAGTACACAGCTGCAGAGAGACGCCAAGAAGTGTGTGAGAAACACTGCTCGCACGTCCTCAAACCTCAGCAGCCCTCAAGGCTTTCAAATGAGTTGTACTAAAATATTTAGTAAACATTTAACATATTTCACACTAGCTTGTACCTAATCGCACCTGAGCGTTGCTTTGTTCTAATTGCTGAATTCATAACAAGCATAATTTACCGGACCCATGGCACACTCATGCACACAACCATAATACAGGGTAATCTCAATTGTGTTCATAGGAATTTCTTCATAAAGTATAATAACGTACAAAAATGCCATGAACTTTCTTTAAACATTTGTACGTACATCCACTAGATCTATTAGCTCTATTGTTCCCTGCTGGTAGATGTTGTAACTACACAAAGCATCTTTCTCTATTGACAATCATTCAAAAGTAGTTGTGTATTGTGAAAATTAACCTTTTTGCAAGAAACATACAGTATACAAAAAAGTTTGCTGTCAGTAGAAAAATGTAAAAACGAAATTGATACATTTATTTAGCAAGGATGCGGTAAATTGATAACAAGTGTCAGTAAAGAAATGTATACTGAATTGGTCAGAACAGGTCAGATGTTTTGCAATGTGACCTCAGTCTGAACAGACATATCAGAATTCATGCGACTTTTACTTCACTCTAGAGAGCAACATTCGTCACACTTCGGCCTCATGTGAGTCACTTAAGTATTACAGTGACCGCTCTATATACAAGAAAAACATAAGGGCTCGTATCATAAATGTTCAAAAACTCTGCTCTCTCTTTTCTGCGCATGAATTCGTTGGCTTTCGCGGCAGATTACACTATAAATAAACGTGTAATCACTTACTTTAATGTCCTCCATCTTTACTTCCGTATGAGAGCTGATAGCGTGCTGAGTGATGTCATTTTATCGTTCTTTTGCGCATGCAGGTCAGTTAAGGACCATGGGTTTCCATGTTTTATGGGGACTTTCCATAGACATAATATTTTTTATACTGTGCAAACTGTATATTATATCCCCTTAACCCTAAACATAATCATAACAAAAAACTGTCCCACAAGGACAAGGATTTCGGATATCAGCATCTTTATGGGGATATTTTGTCCCCATAACATTAGGTTTACAAGGACCACACACACACACTCATATAACTCACCGTAGTCAGTGTTCTCGGGCTCCCAGCAATTTGAGGGCCAGAAATACGGAGTCTAACAGAAAAAAGAGCACAATATGAACTACATTACTCATAATGCAGTGTAATGTGAAAACTGGCGTATACAAAAGAAACCAAGACGATTGCAGTTATTTGTAAAGAAAAGTGAGCTACATTCAACATTGATTACAGTGATTATTGTATATTTACATTAGAAAGTACTGATTAACAACTTAATGTGTAATTATTTGATGGAGCGATCAGTATCCGAGCTTGCAACTACATGTTATTAGTCTACTATGTGATTAACTTCAATAACATGCACTATATTTTGCATGGGTGCTATATTTTAAAGCGTTTTCAAATGTTCCGTTTCTATTTTGTTTCTCAAATTAGGCAAAACGACTGACCTGAAATCTGTAGAATGTGCCATCGTCTTTAAGAGTGAGCACATGGTCAGAGATGGGGAAGAAGTAGCCATGAGCCGCCATCAGTGTGCCCAGATGAAGAGCCTCCACTAGAGAAACAATTAATAGTATTATTAGTGGTCTAAATATGAAAGGGCAGCCCAAACGTTTATGTCAAGATAATTATGATTATGTATCCTGCGCTGAAACTAAATAGAACAAATGGTATGACGCGGTAGGAGAATGTATCCTGAGATGAGAATTATTTTAGTATTAAAATAAAGTTGCTCTATGGTCTAAGGTATATCGTAGTTCATCAACAAAGTGCTGACAACAAAGCCTTTATTATTTCATGGCTACACTCAAAACAAAACTCTCCTCTTCGGCGCATGTCGTCCGCAGGGAGCCATGAAAAAATAAAGGCTTTTTAATTGAAAAGAGTGCAATGGTCATCCCAGAACTTTGTTGATGATGCTTTTAGGTATGTTTCTCATTCCATAAAACATTCCAATCTATAAGAAGTTTCTTTCCCCATTCTAATTGAATAATCTATTTTGAAATGTAAATGATACTCTAAGGTAACTAGGTTATGATGGGACCTAGGGGTCTCAGTCTACAAGAGGAAGCATGGAAATAACATTCTACTGCAACATACTGAAACAGCACCACAAACTCCTCTGCAAAACCTGTACCAGAGGAAGTTAAGCATCAATAAATAATTATCTATTAAACTTTTACAATAGTGTTTACTGTGAGTGTGCACGTTAGAGTATGTGTCTGTGCTGATTACAAATTAATATCCCTTTGCTTTCAAGGGTGCAGTATGCTTTTTGCAGATGCTGTTTTGATGAGAGCTTCCCACAAGGCATGTTCATGAGGTAAATTCCACTAATCAGCAATATATAAGAAGTGAAGAGAGTGAGGAGAGAGAGAGGACAGAGAACTTTTTTAAAAGTTCTCGTTTTATCTCTCCATGGTTCCAGTCTATTGAGTATACTGAGAGTCAGTGCACTTGCTCTTTTCCTGTCTGAGAAGAGCCCCTGTATCACACACTTACTCTTCACATACCTGTCATATTTGTCAGAGGAAATCTAAAGTAGAGGGATATTCACCATACTCAGAAATCCAATCTCATTGCTGTGTTTCCTTCCTTACTAAAACCAACTCCACCTTCACAATACATCTATTTAGGTTTAGACTTGAAAAGCACCAAATGCAATCAAAATTGGCTTTGACGCGTAAATAAAACATTGTCGGCCAGTAAGTTTATTAGGAATTGCAGCAATCAATGGGTTAAGAACAAATGTATTGTCCAAAAAAAAAAAAAAAAGTAAATATATTTTTAAATAAAATAAGAATAGCTTTAGTATTACCTACGTAGTTAAATTACTCATGTATTGCTTGCTTCACAGGCTACAGTTTCAAAGTAGATTTCCCATTCTTGTTTTTGAAGAAGTACTGTATGCAAGTAAAAACATTAGCTGTTTGCCAACTTGCAGTATAATTATGATTATGCAAATCCTGAATATATTACCCTGTGAGCTGAAGATATGATTTTGACTTTTAGAAAAGAGTGCGTGTGAATTAATCAAAATAAAAGAAGTAGATTTTTATGCATTTATGCACATCACAGCTGCAGCACTGTCATTAAAGAAAAGACTGCATCACCTTGATCCTCGATACATAGATTTTTCAGCATCCACTGGACAATGTCTGAACCTGGAAAAGAAGTGAGGATTATTATTTAAAATGTTGGTCGGTCTATCAAAATTCTATCTATCAAAATTCAGCAGAATATTGTGTCATGGTTAGTAAGAAATGTTCGCCATTCACCTGCCATAAACTCATAATCAGTGGAAAAATTGGCCAAATTACAGATGATGATAATAAAAAATAGTCTTTGTATCAACACAACAGCTGAATAGTCTGCGATATAGTCCATTCAATCAATTTTTCTAGCTAAACTTTATCTTTTATTCTTTTCTCCATTGCATCCATACATTGCATTCGCCATTTTTGATACATATCGATACTGAAATATCTGAAACGCTTCCAATACTCAATTTCCTCAGAATAGATTTACGATACCAGCTGCACTTTCTCGCTCTCTCATCTCTCTGACAGCAAGTTGACACACAAACTCGCTTCCCCTTAATTCCACGTTTCATTTGCTCCAGGTGAATATTGTTGGTGTTACAGGGCTTGAATTTCGGCATGTGATTTGCACGTATTGCCCATACTTTTACTCATTCCCACAGATTTTATGCTCACATTTTATGCTCACACCCAAAGTGCGCGCACATAAAACCACCTCACAGTTTTTACATTTAGTTTTTTTCTGTTGCTTATTGCGCTTAAACAGTCAAATACACACAAAATAATGTCAAAATGCGAGTATCTTCGTGAGTATGTTTTAAGTGAAAGAAGACAGTTGAGAAAAAAAACATGTGTAACAGTGCATCAGGTCTTAAAGTGACAGCAGCCTAATTAACCTCCTGCGAAATTCTGAGACAGGGCTCCAGACTGCGACCAAATGGTCGCATTTTGCGACCAAAATTTGAGAGTGTGCGACTGAATTTTACATCCAGTCGCACATGTGCGACCAGTAAATTTGTCCCCCTTTTTTTTTTTTTTACACGTTAAACGTGGAAGAGGCTTATCAATGATTCCGGAATGTGTACCAATGAGTGTGAGAAGAATATGATGCAAGTGTAAGTGGCTAATGTGTAGAGGGAGGGTTCTAGAGATATTTGAGCGCGCGTTTGTTTTAAACGTCTGTGGGAAGGAGACGGAGACAAATATCACAACATGTCCGTCTGAGCAATGAGCAGGCAAACCAACTATTCTTCCGACCTGCGGCTAGTGTGCCAGTTAAATTCACTTGCTGGCTTCCAAAATAATACATTACAACAGCGATAATCAAAAAAACATGAACAAAATGACTAAACACTGTTCACGTGAGTGCCAAATGCTCGAACATGACCTGTCATTTACGCCGTCATCACCCGGGAGTTGATAGCGCACGAGCGCAGGCGAGACCTGAACTGCAGACGTTATCATCGGTGTTTAAACTAAACTCATTTAAGATTTGCCAATGTAAACATTCAAGAGCAAGACGCAAAAGAGAACTCGCGTATAGAAGATTTGTGTGTGTGCGTGTGTGTGTGTGTGTGTGCGCGCGCACGCGATCATGTGTGTATGTGTCTGTGTGTATGTGTAGGCTACTCATCTCAGACAGCTAGATGTATGACAGCGCGCAAATATTGAGTTCTCTTTCAAGTTTTGCACTTGAATGGACAAATTCACATCAAAAAGTATGTCAACATGTCCGTCTTGATGAGTAGCCTATCCTAGCAGACATAGTCTGTTTCTGTTATGCCTTAAGTGAACTTACTGAATCAGCTCTGAATTGAATAGCTTTTGTAACTTTAATAAGGATTATTCTTTAATTTATACAGTCAATTATGCAATGTTATTTTACATTTGATTATTTTTATTCAACTTCTGTACCTGAAAACTAATGTTAGATCTACCTGAAAAGCATAAAGTCATAGTTTATTTTATTAGTATCTTTGCTCTATTGTATTTATTTGTGCTTTCGCTTGTTGTTAGATTATTTGTTTCTTTATTTTATTTGACAGCAGTCTTTTTTCCCCTGAACATACCACATACCGAATCATACCTAAACCGTGAACCTAAAACCGTGATACAAACTGAACCGTGAGCTATATTTGAAACGTTGCAGCCCTAGTACAGAGTCACAGTTGGAAGATGATTCAGAGTGAGAAGTTTGTGTGGCGAAAAGGCCACTGCAAAGGCATTGTAATTTCTGCATCTATTATCAAAGTATTTATTAGTAAATAGTAATATACTGGAAATTAGTTGAAATCTGAATATTTGGTTAGTATGTTGATTTACGGTGTGTGCTCCTAAATTTTCTGGTTGTGCCCCTAAAAATTTCAGTTGGGGGCGCGCGTGCTCCTAGCGAAAAAAGTTAGTCTGGAGCCCTGTGAGATAATAATATAAATGTCTATATGGCAGTTTTAATGCTGAGTGGCTAGTTACTTTGGAAAACCACTAGCCACAGTGGCTGGTCAGCAAATAAGTTAATGCCAAACTCTGATTACAAGTCTTTCTTCAGTTTTTCCCTCTAAGCTTTTTCAGACGAATCATTGGCTCTCTCTCTCTCTCTAAGAACTGTATAAATTCTGCTAAAGTTAAGTACGGGGGTTCTGGGTGCTCCAAAGAGGATCTCAGTCTCAGCAAAGCTTCGCTGGAATATTTAGTGGATTAACAGAAATTCATAATCTTTACCTCTGCACGCATAAACCCCTATTTTTTCCTCTTTCCGTCTGACTCTCAAAACAACCAAGTAGTCAACTACTTCCTGCATATTCACGTAAAATGAATGAATGCCAACAGTGCGGTACGCACTGTATTTATATGCACTATTAATTTATAATAATTGCTGTAAAACTCTCAGTGCAGAGAAATGATGTCGCAGCACTGTCTTGTACTGTACTGTAATTATTTAAAAATTAAAAACACTTTACCCAATCCTATCTTAATATTCAGAGACAATTATAAGAACACAACTGGTAGGTTGACATGATACTTTGGGGATATTAACATTGGCTCAACTAATGGCATGAGTTAGGGGTGGGGATATGTATGTTTAATCAGGAACCCTTTAAAAAACTTTATCATTAATTATTAATGACCATTTTACACAGCTAAATGAGTTTTTTAAACAATTCTGTTCAGTGTTTCATTTTCAACCTGGTCACTGCTAAATTAATAGACCGTGAACAGTTTCTTCTGAGAAATATCTTTCCGAGATAACCCTTACTGACCAATCAAATCCAGTATTCCCAAAATATGCACAGAGCCCCTATTGCGCAGCCAATCAGCAGTGAGAGGCGTGTCCCTAGAGACAGCAGAAGCCCAGAGCATGAGAGACTTTTTAAAGCATAGAGAGGCAGAGACTGGGGTGTTAGAGCTTGAAGCTGGCCTTTTAATGAATCCTCGGAGAGACCGCAGTCAGAGGAACCAAAAACATCCTTCTGAGAATTTCTCTCTCACTTTCTCCATCTTAATCCTGCCCTTCTAAAATGGATTACGGCATATAAGGATGTATAACATTTGCACTCCTTTTTCAGTCTCTAATATGTAAATATAGTGCAATTATTATCCAATCCAATAAACAGTGGATCCATTTATTGGGACTATTTCCTTTTTTTTCTTCTCCAAGATGTTAAAGGAGTATGGACCAAAGACAAAATACCATAAACAATTAAAAAAATGTGTGAAAATTAACTGTAAAATTATGGTCTGTAGTAAGTGACCGTTCCCTTTAGTTACTGTCCGACAAGCCACGCCACTCTCACGCCACACCCCATGTTCTCACACAGTGAAAGATACATCGTGGAGCAAAGAGGACACTGACAGCTTGACACTGACAAGTCTGAACTTTCAAATTTGGTCATTTTATAAAGAAATTTAAACAATAAATACCATTTTTGTGGCTCTTTATATGTTGTGACAGATCGCTGTAGAGCCTCTTAAAGCTGCTCGTGAACTGATCATCTCTTCCTTCTAGTTAATTTATCAAATAAACATGAACCAACATAAGAAGGAATGCCGTTTTTCAAGTTTAAATCCTCCAATGTTAATCTATAAACTCTCCTGACTGCTTTGTCGGACAACAATGACGGATTCTGCAGATGGCGGATTATGATTGGTCAGATCGCCTGTCAATCAAACTCCCTGCGGAGGGTCAATTGACAACATGCCACTGATGTGGTCCATTAACATTAGCTTGAAAATAACTAATTTAATATACTCATAAAATAACACTGCATTTATAATTGCTGTTTCAGGAGATTAGAATGAAATCTGAATAAACATAATAAGCCAATCCAATAGACAAACAGTTCAAACCCTTTTGTTTATACCCAGAATGCATTGTGCTTCCCCACCAGAGCAACGCAGGCCAGAGACCTTTGATAGAGATCAGGCTATCACCAGATACTGGTGCTGCACTACAGAGTTCTGGCAGAGTTTTCACTGTGTTGGTCTTCAGGCTTGCTGTGGGGCACTGGCTCCTGCTGAATTCTGCTTTCTCAGCGCCAACCTGGAACCGCAGTGCATTTAAAACAGGTGTAAGGGGAATTACCAGAGAAGACACTGGGAATCTTGGACAGGAAACTCTTCACTGTACGGATAGGTATACCGTTTTTTTCATCCTGCATCCTAGCAATCACATCCTCCATCTAAGGAAGAGAGAGAAAGAGATGCAAGTCAATAAAAAACATATGTGCATTTGATGCAGCTGCAACATGGGGAAAAAACAAGAATACAAACCAGTGTCAAATATGATATTATTTTAATTCTTTAAAATAATTATTTAATAAAATATTTTTTTATTGCAAATGCATCTTATAAAGCACACAAGCAAATTCTTCAAAATCCCTACATTTTCTACAGATTTCTAGAACAAACAAACAAACAAACAAACATTAAAGGGGTCTCAGTCTTTTGGACTCTACTTCTGTAATGTAATATAACATAATACAATACAATATAATAAGTCTTTGTTAGATTTAAACACTCTAAATTCTGGAGAGCCAATCAGGACTCAAACATGGTGAATAGTACAGCCATTCACAGTAGAGCGTGAGGTCACAGAACTTCAATAAGAGCCCACGGGATCAACTCAGCCTTCAGTAAATGAAGTCATTGGATATAACAACCCTATTTATTAGATGAAGAGAAACCTGGGGCAGAGCGGGACCGGTCATGTCATCTGCTCATTGATCCGCTGACATTTGGACTGTTCTTAGAGAAGCTTCGAGTTAACAAGGCAAGCAGCTCAAAGCGCCGCCAGGGAACTCACACTCTGGACATGTGACCAAGTGCTCTAGAGCTGCCAGTGACATCACTCCAGCATAAGACCACATCGAAATCAGGTTTACAACATGCGCCCTGCAGACACGATACATAATGGAGGTGTTTGTATATGTATATGCAGAACATGTAGTGAAAGTATATGAGCTTGTACCTGTGAGTGTTTAGATAGCCTGAGAGAGAGAGTAAGAGACAATTGCCTCAAGGGGAGGCCCAGTTAACATGTAGAATTACATCAGTGGGCGCTGCACTGACGCAGAGTGTTTCTTCAGGCTGTGATGCCTTTGGAGAGAATCCTAACAGAAAATGTTGTTAAATTCCCTGAAAACCATTATTATGATTCCAGAAATAGCTTCTTTTTTAATATCCAGAGATGAAATGCTTTTAGGTGGCAGTTACTAGCCACCTACAGTGCATACGCACTCAGTGAGGGAAAGAGAATCAAACATACACTTTGTCGACAATGCAGACCAGGCTGGTGGGCAAACACTGAAGTGCTAATTTAAGGTAATGAGGGATCGGAGCATTCCACTCACACTGACGACTGTAATAGAAACATTTTAGAGAGAGAGAGAGAGAGAGAGAGAGAGAGAGAGAGAGAGAGAGAGAGAGAGAGAGAGAGAGAGGAGGAGAGAGAGAGAGAGAGAGAGAGAGAGAGAGAGAGAGAGAGAGAGAGAGAGAGTGTGTATCTCAGCTGTATAGTGCAATGATGTGTGATGATATGAAGTCCCAAAAGCATCAGTCGTAGTAGTACTGCAGCCAATCTGTGGCTAAGAATTCTTATTAAGCCGACACTGAAATTCATGGGTAAATTTAAATTAATGGCTTAAGCTCATTGTTTTAACCAAAATATTCTACAGTGTGGAGGTGGTAGGTATAGAGCATCACAGTCCCACCCACAGCCGGTGCCGGAAGTAAAAATTCAATACAATTTCTCCATTGACATTTGGGATATAAGCCATAAAAACGTAACCATACATGGTAGACTTAAAACCAGCTACGGCTGTACTAAGTGAATGTATATGCTCATATAAACGCCAAAAGTTCATGGGGCACTAACCTTGTTTTAAGATAAATCCCTTTTATTCGTGATGTATTGGATAAGTAATTCATTACCCACAATCCTGAACAATCCCACAATGATGCATCTGATTGGTTGAAGTCGTATCAAACCCCGCGAAGGCGCGTGAAGACTGAAGATCACGTAATGACGTAGGGCTAAGTTCATTGGTCGCACCTCAGAGACGACCCCACGCCATTGGATGCGCAGTTGCCCCAGCACAGTCTATGAACGAGCCAGATGCTCAATGTTTTAGCATGTAAGTAAGCTTAAATAAATCGAGGAAAAGGAGTTTCCCTGCACATTCACTATATAAAATTCACTGGAGGAAAAAGTTCATGTTGCCGTCGTCCAGAGTCCTGCAACGGGTCGGGTACCCGCGGATACCCGCGGGTACCCGCATAAAAGTGTCTAAAACGGGTGGATTGTAATCATTCCTAAAATTCACGGGCGGGGATGCGGGCGGATAATGAACTCCTTGCGGGCGGGTAGCAGCGGATGAAAAATATATGCAATATTTGTGTCTAAATTGCCATTACACATACGCAACAACGTTATGACCTTTGGACCCATCACGTCACCGGCACTGCGTCAGTGCGACTTTCGTTTATGCTTGCGTTGCATGAGTAGCCATAGGGAGTAGCTATTGATGATTTAAAAGTAAAGTTGGCGAGTGGAGTACGGTATATAAAAGTGTTAAGAACGAGCATACAAAAACATTTCCCAACCTGATTGCACGGAATGTTCTCTCCATCCCAGCATCGAGCGCTGCGAGTGAGAGAGAGACTTTTCCAGCTGGATTTGTAATTCAAGAACGGAGAACGCAACTTAAACCATGTGGACGATATCCTTTTCCTGCACAGTATAACTTAAGGCAAAGTAAATGCATAGGATAGCCTACTGTTTGTGAGCGACAGGCTCAGATAGGTTGTATTTTTTTCTTGTTCTTTTTTTCTTTTCACTAATAGCCAGATGTTTGCGTTATCAGGTTTCATAGCCTATTTAGGTGCCGATGTAGGCTACTTGAATGGCGCAAAACAAAGCACACTTTAGCCTGTTTCATGAGGCTATTGTGATGTTGAGAGAGGTGCGAGATAAAAAAAAAATAAAGGACTTTAATTGGAATGATTTTAGCGTGTGTGATTTATCACGGGTCGGGTAACGGGCCAAATATTAACGGGTCTGGGCGGGTGCGGATTTAATTTTGATATTATCACGGGTGACGGGTCGGATCTGGTGCTGAACTTTGCGGGTACGGGCGGGCGCGGGTCTCCAAAAATGGACCCGTGCAGGACTCTGCCGTCGTCAGATTTGGAAGTCACTCAAAAGGCTCTTTCACGGTGGCTTTCAGTCGACTTTAGTGAGGCGCGGTGGTTTATAAGAGGAGTAGTTCCTTTGCTCGGAAATGAAAATATGTACACAGGCTTGTACCCTTGACTTTTTTTGGATATTCTCTTCGTTTTTTCACTCGAAATGATATGTTGTATGCTTATGAGTACAGCCGTAGCTGGTTATCCTCAGACATGCTCTTATACTCTTTAGATATGGATTTTACAAAATGTCAATGGGAGAAATGAATGGGAAATTTACTTCCGGCACCAACGCTCTCTCAGGCTGTAGGCGGGACTGTGATGTTCTATACCAGCAACCAGCTAAATTAACTGTAACACAATATTAGGCCACAATTGATAGGGGCTCTAATGGTTAGAGTCAGACTGGTAACCCAAAGGTTGCGGGTTCAATTCTCAATACCAGCAGGAAATGACTGAGGTGCCCTTGAGCAAGGCACCTAACCCCCAATCGCTTCCCGGGCACTGCAGCAAATGGCTGCCCACTGCTCCCGGAGTGTGTGTCCACGGTTTGCAGTGTGTGTTTGTGAGTAGTTTGTTTAATACTCACTTCTTCTAAAGTGTGTGCACTAACTTGGATGGGTTAAATTCAAAGGACAAGTTCTGAGACTATTACAAAAGCGTATTTTTTTAATAGTTAATAAATGAGGAGCACTGACTGTAGCAGCAGGTGGGCTGTGAATTCAAACATGAGCCTCAGCCTTAAAAAAAATCCATGATTATGCAATATACATATGGATCAGTGGATGATCAATTGACAGCCCTAATATAATAAGCAGCATACCTGGAACATTCACACAGACACTTCTCTCAAAATAAAATGTCCTCTGGCGGTATATCTACAGGGATTAAACATATGTGCCCACCACACATCTGTGGCTGCAGCCAATCACAGAACAGACTGATAAAAGCCAAGAAGATCAGTTGCCCAGAAGAGAGAGATATCAAACAGTGAAGTACACCGACATTAAACGCACTAAAGCCAGAGGCTAAAATACAGACTAAAATAAATTCACCTCAGAATCTGAATTAAATGGTTTTAATCGCAACTATAAATGTGTTATTTTTGGTTTTGGATTTGAGCAGGTCGCCGCCACAGAGCCTGTAATATTCAGTACATCCCAATTCACACACTTGGAAATGATGGCCAACTCAATTATTCATTTACTAAATGACTAAGCTTTGTCACTGACTCATGGCAGACTGTGTCCTGCCCTCAATCCTGACACATCTTCGATATATCAACAGTCTTTGCATAACAAAGTAGTTGCCTTTAGAGCTGCTGCCTCCTCATCTCCTATATGAAGACATTCAACATTTATTTCGGGTCTAATCTAAACTGCACAGCAATAGCATGGTTTGGCTTCAAACTCTTCAGTGGAAATTTTCTTTCATGCTTTCAGTGGAAAACAAGAGATAAGGACAGGGATTTAATTTACGCTTCAGTTTAAATATCTTATTACAGACAATATTAAAATTAGTTTCAGGTATCGGATAGTAATACCATGTTACTTAATTTATGACATTATTGCGAATACAAATTCCTTGTGATGTTCCTCATTTGTCACTGGGGGTAAAAGCATCACCTAAATAAATAAACGCAACTATACTTCAGACGAGACCACTTTGGCAAGTTTACTTGAGTTTATTGAACACAATTTATCTTTGGCGGTATGGATCCTTATGGGGGTTCTTGCTCCGTAATTAATGACATACGTAGCTTTAGCATTAACCCCCCTATGGAACCATCGGCTTGGCAATATACAGATGATTAAGACATTTAGTAATGTCTTTAAGCCGTGGTTTAAATGTATCAGTGAGGTCCGGGACGTCTATGTTGTAGCTTGCTACGAGGGAGGGTGAGTTTCTTGTGGTGTCCGTGACTCTAGAACTTGGAAGCCTTGATGATCTGAAACAAAGAAGACAACAGCCAAAACGTGCACAGAAAAATGCTTGATACTTAGTAGTCAGGGTGGGGGGGGCGGGTTGCGAGCAGTTTAAGCATACATCCCAGCGGAAGTGCAGCGTATATATATATACTTCCGGTCTAATAGGAGAACGGTAGTGGTTGGAGCGATTTGACAGCTGACCGCGTCAGCTGATCGCAGCCGATGCCTACGTGGCCTGTCTGAACTAACGCTGTGCTCGATTTCAGACGAGACCACTTTGGCAAGTTTACTTGAGTTTATTGAACACAATTTATCTTTGGCGGTATGGATCCTTATGGGGGTTCTTGCTCCGTAATTAATGACATACGTAGCTTTAGCATTAACCCCCCCAACATGAGGAGGTATAACAGCTCGAAGAAGAACCCCCCCCAACTATATCTGTGTTCCGATCCTGCAAAGAGAAAAGACAATTATTGAAGTATATGCTAATGGCTGGAAGAGGGGTATTCTCCCCTCAGGAAGGGGGGAAGAATAGCAGGCCCCTCTTTTAGTTTAAGCAGCGAGGGGTGTTCGTCCCTCGCTGAGGGATTGAACAGCAGGCCCCTGCATGTATGGGAGCGAGAGGGGTGTTCTCTCCAGCGGGAGAAGGACAGCAGATCCCCTTAAATATATTTTTATTATTGTTATTATTATTATTTTATTTATTACTGGGGTGATCATCCCTCGCTGAGGGATAGACCAGCAGGCCCCTGTATGTATAGCAGCAAGAGGGGTGTTCTCTCCAGCGGGAGAAGAACAGCAGATCCCCTTAAATTTATTCATTGTTTTATTTATTTATTTATTATTTATTTATTTATTTTTATATTATGGGGTGATCATCCCTGAGGGATAGACCAGCAGGCCCCTGTATGTATAGCAGCAAGAGGGGCGTTCTCTCCAGCGGGAGAAGAACGGCATGTCCTCTTAGAGAGAAAAGATTTTTTTTTTTTTTTTTTTTTTTTTAAATAATATATGTTTTAAGGGTAGGGTGGTTGTGTACCCCTGTGGTGTCGTGGAATACTTCTAATACTGCTAAATCCGTGCGCCTTTTTTTTTTTTTTTTTTTTTTTTTAATTTTGGAAGGATCCGCTTAAAGCTTTTTGGGCTAATATTAAATCCTGAGATCTAGGCCTAATGTAACGTTGGTACGCTGATGATGACCACCGACCCATGGCTTTTAGCATGGGTATGGAGACTGTTGAAGCTGCGGTGGTGGCCGCGCCTATGCGAAATGAATGGCTGGTGTAAAGCGCGGGGTCCATGCCGCACTGAATGCATACGGTACGGAGACGTGAAGCGAACCAATACTTCGACATAGCTTCTCCCTTCTCTGTGATGAAGAGGGGTTCTGTGAGATCGGATTTGCTGCGTGAGCTTAAAAGCCGGTTCATGGCTGAGAGGGGACAAAACCCGTCGTTGGTTCTAGAAATGTTGATTGTGGTTCCTTTATCATCTCTATCTGATTTAGAATGTTTTAGGTATAAGGAAAAGTAATCGGCGTGAAATGATACGTCTTTAAATGAGAGATCGTGTGAGGGGTCGAATTTTTTATGGTTGATGGTGAATTCTCCTCCTCTGAGGAATCCGTAAAAGGCGGTGAGGAATACTGCTTCTAGGAGAGAGTTTGCGTGCGTATTAAAAAGCCCTGATCTTAGTTGATTTACCATTGCGTGTACCTGGGAGAGGGACAGCGGCAATCGTTTGTCTGGAGCTGCGGGGTTTTCTTTTTTAAGACCATTGAGAAGGAGGTGTATAGAGGGATTTTGTAACAGGCTTTGAGAGGATGGATCTAAACATCTAATGTGAAATTGGATGCCTGAAATCATAATCTTGATGGTGGAAGGCTGAAGCTTCCTGGAATCGAAACAGTGCGTAATAAAAGCGCATATGATGGAGATGTTTGCTGGAATTTCAGGCACAGAGAACGCGTTACAGAAATTTGAAAAAGACAACCACGCTGAGTCGTATGTTTTAAGTGTCGTTTTTGCTAGCCCTGATCTCATGTGATGAGCGGCTGATTTGAGATATTTTTGTAGTAGGGCATTTAATCTAGGACTGTTTGGCTGAAGTCCAGGCAGCCCAGTGGTGATGAAGCCGCTCCCGGGCACAGGCGTCTGAATTCCTGAAAATTAAACCGAGACAGAGAGTCAGCTATTTTATTATCCAGCCCGGGAATGTGGGTGGCTTTGATGGTAAAATTGTTCATGACCGAGATCCAGGTTAGTCGCCTAATGAAACGGTTAATGAACGGCACCGAGGAACGACCTTTGTTAATAATGTTTACCGTAGCTTCGTTGTCGCAAAAAACGAGAATATTTTTCCTGGTCCATTTATCTGCCCATAACAAGCTGGCCATCACTATAGGATATAATTCCATGAGTGCTGTTGATTGGATTGAGGGAGCTAGTTCCTGAAGTTCTTTTGGCCATCTTTCTGCGAACCATTGATTATTAAATATTCCTCCGAACCCTACGGAAGGAGCTGCGTCGGTGAATAAATTTAGTTTGACTGAGGTCTCTATATTTTCTTCGTAGAAGAACGAAATGCCGTTCCAGTTATCGCATAGTTGTGACCAGAATATTAAATCTGACCTGCAGCCCTCATCTAGCGTGACTATGTCGTGCATTTTCTCGACCGTTTTTGAAAGGTCCAAGAGTCTGGAAATAAAGGAACGACCTTGGGGAATGATCCTCATCGTGAAATTGAGATGCCCCAGCAGAGAAAGAATATCCCTTTTTGTTAGGGTGGTTAATAGAGAATACGATTTAATAAAACCTCTAATCCTTACTAGTTTATCTAGCGGGAGAGATGCTTGCATTTTAATAGAATCTAACGTAATTCCCAAGAAATCAAGGACGCGAGAAGGACCTTTTGTTTTCTCTTCTGCTAGGGGGATACCGAATTTATTAAATGCTTTAACCAGGAAATTTATGCTGCGCGAAGGGTTAGCGTCCGGAAAGTCGATGAGCAAAAAATCATCCAACAGATGGAGAACGAATGGCAGTTTAAAATTATTAAGTAGGACCCAGCATAGTGCTTCGGACAAAGTATCGAAAATTTTAGGGCTGCTTTTACACCCGAACGTGAGTCTGACTGAAAAATAACATTTGTTTCGCCAACTAACGCCGAAAAGATGCCACTGGGACGGGTGTAGGGGCATTATTTTGAATGCGTCTGTGATATCCGCTTTACTGAGCCACGCTCCTCTGCCGGCTAATTTAATAAGTTTAATTGCGTTGTCCACGGTGGAATAACACAGGGAAAAAGGTTCTGAGGGAATTAAACTGTTGATGCTTGGGACCCCTTCAGTGGAGTGGGGAGCGGATAAATCGATGATTAGACGTTTTTTCCCAGAGTATTTCCTGACTGCAATTCCTAAAGGGTTAATACGGAAAAGTTTGAAAGGAGGTTGATCGAAAGGTCAAATCATATATCCCTTTTCGATTTCTTTCCCCAGCAGTTCGTCTACGGCCTGCGGGTCTTTAATAGCCGACTGAAGGTTTTGGCAGGTGAAGGAATGTGTGGGCAGATAGAAAAGACCAACTAGAAAACCGTGCATGAGCCCTAAAATAAGGTAAGATACGAGACAGCGGTTTGGATGCCTTGACAGAGCTTCCCCTAGCTCTTTGGTGTTCACCGGGGTGTTTATTTCTTTTTTTGGAATTTTGCACGGCGTGGACATGAAAACTTCGGGTGACTGTTCCCGCAATAGCTGCAAGCATGAAAGAATTTACAATTATTACGAGTACAGACATTCTCATTGAAATTAAAACAAAGTGGAGTTTGTCTTTCAGGCTTCACCTGTTCAGGTGCCGAGGCGCTGGTGTCATGAGTTGAAGCAGTCTTAGGGCAGAGAGATGCGGTGTGGGAAAACGAGCCGCAAAGTGAGCATGACAGCGCTCGGTGGCCTGTAAAGTGCCTGCTAATGAGAGCGAGATCGACTACGGACCAGTCCAGTCGCTGATTAAAGCATTGTATGTACATTGCTGCTTTAGATGAAAACGATTTGTGATATTCGTAAAAAAGTGTCCCTCCATAAGACATGGCGAGATCCGATATAATAGCTAGATAAGTGTCTAGTTCCTTTCTTCTTTCTGGATACGCTTCGCAGATGATATCTCTGAACACGCCGAAAGCGACGTTAAACTCGGCCATGGTTAAACTCTTGGTGAGTCTTAGGTCACTATCTTTTAGAACGACTGATACGTCCCCGCAATCCACAATCCTTCGTTCGTTAGTTTCTGCACATAACAAAATTTTCACAAGGTTGATGTCGTTACCTGACAGAATTTGAGCGCGCAGGTGAGGAGAGATAGCAGCTGCTGGGGGAAAGAAAGGAGCACCTGTGGAAGCTGCTGGTAACGCTGATCCGAGAGTTCTCCTAGGAAGATTAGCCGCTGGGTCGGTAGTGAAGGCGCGATCTGGAGCCGAGCTGGAAGTCTGCCCTTCGAGGATCGCCAGATGTGTGGAAGCTGAGCGTTGTGATTCCAGCGCTTGGATCCTGTTGTCCATGCTGGAGAGGGATCCTTGGATTGAAAGGAGCGCTGAGAAGATCCTGTCATCTCCTTGCTCTGCTGGCGCCTGGGAGGGGTGAGATGATTTTGCCTTTTTTGCAGTTAGATTCGTCTGGTCAGTGGAAGTATTCCTTCTTTTCTCGGTGGCTTTACGGCCGGTGGCTCGGGGGAGAGACGGCACTTCGTTGGTAGAAATGGGCTGCGGGTCTTGGACTTCTTGTAAAAAATCCCAGAGCTGATCGTGACTCAGATTCGGAGGAGCTTGTACGTTGAGGGAGTACAGGGTGGACAGGATCCTATCTTTGGGCCAGTCATTAAGAGAGGGATTCCTTGCTGCTATCCTAGAACTGCGCCTCACTAACTGAGCTGGATCGAGGTCCTCGGTAAGACAATCCTGACTCTCGTCCGGAGAATCATCAGATATTTGTCCTGGGGTGACTGAAGTATCCATCGCCAGGAACCAGCAGGTAAGAAGTGATAGAAATATCGTTAAGTTAAATTTCATGCTGAGGTTAGCTGTAAAGCAGGTGCTTGCGAGCAGTTTAAGCATACATCCCAGCGGAAGTGCAGCGTATATATATACTTCCGGTCTAATAGGAGAACGGTAGTGGTTGGAGCGATTTGACAGCTGACCGCGTCAGCTGATCGCAGCCGATGCCTACGTGGCCTGTCTGAACTAACGCTGTGCTCGATATGTACTGAATGATTCCCATCTTCATGGTACATCCAAAAACTATGATATTCCCTTGTTATGTCCAAAAAAGGTTGTATTAAAATGGTATTTGTGCAAAAAAACGACAACAAAAAAAACATGATATTGCCACGATACACTAGTTATACTAAGTATTATTCAGCAATCAAGCACACATTAAATTGTAAAAAACATTTCACAATATTTTTTATCGAATAAATATGTTGGAGCATAAGAGACTTACTAAATGAGCATAAAAAATCTTACCTTTGAATGGTAGTGTAAATGTCCATAAAAAAATAAATAATAGTGCCATGGTAATGTTTTGTTAAGAGTCTGCTAATATGCTAATGCAGTTAGTGTGGCAACTGGAGACATGGAATAATCTTTCAGATACAAAGCAAAGCATCTCTATTAACACAGCAGTTATATCAAATAGGGATCACATCAAAGCGTCCTTATTCATCAAGCACAAGTGTGCACTTACAAAAAAACAAAAGACTCCATCCAAAATCTTCCACACCAGCTAATTACCAGAGACAGACACAAAGAACAACACTCACACACACAATGACACCACCTCTATGTTTAACCCTGCGACTCTGAGCTCTGAAAACACACTTCTCTCTCAGTGTGTGTAGCAGACAGCTGGTGACAGCGCAAGTGTCTTTTGATGATTATTTTGCATCAGAGGAGAGAGGAAGTGTTAGTGGTCGGACGCAGACAAGGTTGTTGCAGGAATGACTTGAATTTTAGATCTCGTCTGCTTATTCACCCTCATCCCCTCACTCCCTGTCTCTCATTTTATAGCCAACCTATCCCCCCCCCCCCCTTTCTGTTTCCTAGGCAACCATGGAGATGATGACATCACATACAAATGTCAGCCTAGGAAGAGACAGAAAGAGAATGATTTAGATGTCTTTAAGAGTGTGTAAAAAAGAGAAAATCAGAGAAATGGAAAACAGACCAGAAAAATATGAGTCATTCTACGGTTGCAGCGACAGATGTTGTCACTCACTTTCAAATGGCAATGAGTCAAACTGTAGTGTACACGCACTACCAATCAAAAGTTTTGGGTCAGATTGTTAAAAATAAATAAATAAACTACTTTTATTCAACAAGGACACATTAATTTGTAATATTTCAAACAAATGCTGTTACTTTGAACTTTATATTCATGAAAAAATATTCCACAATATTACAGTTTAACTGTATTTTTTTACTGTATTTTTAAAATAAACCAAAAAAATCTTACTGACCACAAACTTTTAAACTGCAGAAAAATGGTTGAAAAAAAAAAGTTTTGGAACAGCATATATAACCTTGTAAATAATATTTACAAAGATTTTAGTCTCTGAAAGCTTGAATTTGCTTCAATTGCTCAGTGCTATTTTGATAGTTGAATAAGTGATAAGTAAAATATAAATAACATCTTTAATGATTTATATTTATATAATAACAATTGTGTAGGTCACTAATCGTATCGTGTTATCAATACGTCATTAACTTTCTCCAAAGGACCATGATCTTTTTACCAAAAAATCTTTTTTTTAAGACTTTTAAAAGGGTCTTTGGCTAAAGGTCATGTGTGGTTAAAAGAATAGCAAGTTTCTACATGTTTTTGAAAAAAATTACAATTATGTATATGACCTTGAAAAAATGAATAAAACGAAGCAGCAGCACTACTGAATATTTTTTGCTTTAAACATTAATGAAATTCCATTGCTGGATGTCGCAGTACATCAGCTTTGATATGTTGATCACCTTTAACCAGGGGGAAGTGTCAACTAACATAAAAGAAATACTCCGCAAGAAACATGCAATATTGCGTTCTTAACCAAAGACTGTGAAAGAGAGGCCATACATAGAGTTCTGTAGTAGTGCAACTGTAATATATAGCAAGCAAGTTTAATACAGGATTCATTTGTCAATCCTCAACTTCAAACAAAGAATATTTTGTTATTTATTGCACAGAATCACCATCAGAGCAGTTCAAACTTAAAGTTGCACTTAAATCCCCAGCTGTTACTACAGGCAAAGCGCCTCACCAGACCAAGCGGAACAGAATGAGTCAGGAGCGGTTCACAAAGGACAACGCAATATAGAGAGCAACAGAAGGCAAGGGACTTTCAAATTCGACCTACTTTAAAACATCTTAAAAACAGAGCATTCTCTCACTGAACTCACTTAATGTCTGCCTCGAAAAGATCATATTTCAGTGATATGGAAATAAACAAAACAAAATATAAAAATATTAAATAAAATAATCTATTATTGAATGATTTATTTGTCTGCCACAGTCGACTCGACTGTAACGTAACAAATGTCTTATATATCTAAGATTTTTTTTTTTTTTAAAAAGCACTCGTCTTCCATCTGCGTGAGAGCAGAGACTAAAAGACCAAAGGTATGATTGCCCTTTCACGAAAAAAGCACATGAATATTCAATACAGCATTACACACAATTGAATATTCAACATCAGAGAGAGCACTGCTCAGTTATTTACTGAGAACATGATGTGGTTCTTCTCAGCATAAGAGAGCACACTATCTGCTAAGAGAGATGACACACAACACACACACACACACACCACACACACCTAAAGTTTCCAACTGATCGAGTGGCTTTGAAGTCTTGCTCCAGTCCTGCTTCCGCGCGAGCACACACACACACACACACACACACACACACACACACACACACACACACACACACACACACACACACACACACACACACACACACACACACACACACACACACACACACACACACACACACACTGATTCACTCGCTTACACACCAACACATGCCATACAATCACATAAAAAGGCCACACATTCTGTCATGAGAACACAAATGTGCACAAAACAAACAAACACACAAACAAACAAACACTTACTATCAAAGGGGTAGGAGGATATTATTCAGTGTTAAACTCGCCTGTGAGCTGAAATCAGACTGTTTATGTGACCTTATCCTTCCAATGTAGCATTGCACAACCCTCTCGTCCTCACGTACACATGCACAAAAACAAATGAACGCATCCATGCTCATGCCATACACACATACGCTCTTTCCACTTTCTGCACGCACAGGAGTGTTTTTGTAAAAATGTTCGAAAAAAGACAGTCCCAAAAGCTGCAGTGCATTCTCCATTATGCATAATATAAATCATATTAAATAAGCTAATGCTTCTCCCCCCTACACACACAGCTTGAGGATGCCCTTTAAAAGGTGCCACTGTATAACTCTTTCTCCCACACACACACACACACACACACACACACACACACACACACACACACACACACACACACACACACACACACACACCACACACACACACACACACTTCAGTCAGGGATTTTTCAGCACGGTTCATGCTCTAAAAATGCTGAACAGGTAAATGGTAGTTTCACTTACAAAAAAAGTATCAAAATTACCATGGTTCTACAGTGGTATTTTGCACATAGTCCCATAATAATACCTTGACATTCTTTGTTGTACCTTTCAGTATGATTTAAATCCCATGGTAAATCAATTTCACCAAGTTATATATCAGAGTACCATGGTATTTTCAATTAATACCAGCACTGTGTCTTGGTACTACCAGAGTACTTTTTTTTTGTAAGGGCACATGTACAGTAATAATATGTTTTTTTTTAAATGTCAGATGCTTGGAACAAAAAATACCATGGTATTTAAAATAGGTAATTTTGAATAAATTGTATATAAATACCATGACATTAACATTTGACAATAACTGTTGTTTTCCTCAACAACATCCCTCTTTTTGGTCTAAAATGCCAAAGAGTTAAAGGTGGGGTATGTGATTTGGAAAACGACCGGCAGATTTTGAAAATATACAATTCAAATGGTCCTACCTTCTTTCCTCCAACACTGGTCCTGATTCCACCCATTCGAAGAACATGGACGCGCAATCATGCACGAGCGAAAACTCTGATGCGCGAGAGATTGTAATGACGATTTAATCATGGAGCCGGCTTTACTGACGAGATGCGCATGCGTCACAAGCTTTGAGTATGCGCACGACGGGGGTCACGCGCGCTGGGGGAGGGGGGTTTGGTACAACCGTTTGATTGACGAACTTGCTGTCCAATGATTCTAGGTGGTCTTGGAAATGATTGGCTGGAGTTTTTCGAGTCCTGTCCATTCCACATGATTAAATTGCTTATTTTTCATTTCAGTGCTTCTAACTCAGTGGCTGTAAGTGGGTTAGGAATAGGATTTCAAGTTATTTTGAAAAAATTGACAAAAAAGAGAAATCACATACCCCACCTTTAAATGGCAAAGTGTCACTTAAAAAATAGAATGGTATTAACTTTGGACATTGTACAATGGCAGTAACTATTTTAGTGACATGTATAGTAATATGTTATTTTCTATATGTAAGATGGCAATAATAACCTAAAATTCAAACAAAAAGTATCATGGTATTGCAATTTGGCAATCATTCAGTACCATGGTATACATAAAATATCATGGTGTTAACATCTGGTACAATCACCGATCACCCTCTGAAGTTTTCCCAACAACGTCCTCATCTTTGTGTTCCAATAATAATGAGAAGGTAAAATGCAATATGCAACTTATAAAACATGGTAATCTATGTTGGATTTATAGGGACTTTCAAAAAGCCATATGTAGTTTATACTGTAAAAACTGTATATTCAATTCACTTACCCTAAAACTACCCATCACAGAAAACTTTCTGCATTTTTCCATTTTCAAAAAACCTAATCGATGATTTAAAAGCAGTTTTCCTCATAAAGACCAAAGAAATTCACACAAGGTCAAGGATTTCCATTTTTGTGGGGACATTTTGTCCCCGGCAATACATGAACAGCGCGCGCGCACACACACACACACACACACACACACACACACACACACACACACACACACACACACACACACACACACACACACACACACACACACACACACAAACATGAAAAAATACAGCAATACAAACAAAGATGCAATTCTCAACAATTAGCCTTCTTTCACTCTCCATCATTTTATTTCTTCATCTGTACTTTTCGAACAATTTGGCTGTATTGGTGAAAGCAGTGTAGCACAAAAAATCCTACCCCTGGTCTAAATATAATAATTGGTTATATCAAAATTATAGCAGGTTATAACTAGATTAATGTAATATGTTTGGCTGAAATAATCATCCTCTTTGGGGCTGGAATTATGCGTTAAGGAATTAAGGCCAAGCGCAGACAGACTTGAAGGGCAGCCCTATGCATCCTTTCTTCGATCTCTGTTTTGCGTATTTTTGTGTGTGTGCGCTTGTGAATTTTTGTTTGTCTGTGATTGCATGTGTGTGTGTCTGTTTCCATGAGAGCATGTGTGGGAGGGATTTTAGTGGGTGTTCTGACTCAGCTGTGGAAGAATACGATTCCGCAGAAAATGAATCCGACCACCCACCTGCTGCATTTTACCAAACATTTTTACACACACACACACACACACACACACACACACACACACCACACACACACACACACACACACACACACACACACAACACACACACACACACACACACACACAACACACACACACACACACACACACCACACACTAATTTAGAATGCTGAAATAATTATGTCCCATAATAACCTACTTTCGTGTAATTCTCCACAGCACTTTAGCTGACATTGAACATTTGCGAATGATCACGACAAAACCTCTAAAAAACTCTTTACCACATAGCACTGGACTCTAGAACATTGGCTGCGTCCGAAAGTCAAAAAATGCTGCCTTCGGAAGATACATTCCAAGGTAGGAAGGCATCAAGGCACGTCCGAATCCAATGTCAGCTTCAATTCCTGTCTCCTGAGATTCCCTTCAAGGCAGCATAGATGTCTCATTCGCTGCATTTGATATCCCACAATCCTGTGCTTTCCATTCTATGACAGTTGAGCTAAAAATAAAGATGGCGTGTGAAAGTTACAGTTGGTGGCCAATTTGTGTGTAAATTTATTTTATTTATTAGTTTACATTGACCAATGTTTACCACATCTGGTGTCATTTCTAGAAAGAATTTACTATTGTAGTAATTAAATATTTGCTTCGTTATCACCAAAGCTATCTCTATTTTGTTGTAGACCATTAAAGGGGTCCTATTATGCTTTTTCACTTTTTCAACTTTAGTTAGTGTGTAATGTTGCTGTTTGAGCATTAAAAAGATCTGCAAGGTTATAAAGCTCAAAGTCCTCTCCAAAGGGAGATATTTTATATAACAAAATCCACTTTCCAAGAACTACAATGAATGACTCGTTTGGAGTACAATGTGTTTTTTACAAGATCTTAAGTCACAATGTTACTCATTTAAATAATCTCCGTCCACAGAATAAGGGGACAAGGCCTGTTTGAGAGAAGACAGTGTTGTCGCTATGTCAAAGAGACACCACCCGTTTCCAAAACTCATTCTTTTGACCTTTCTATAAGGCTGATGAACTTAAAGTGGATAAATTTTATTTTTAAACACTGTTCCTATACATGATAAAAAGTATAAGAAAAAAAAAATTAAAACAAAAAAAAACACCACTCTGAAACTTCCTGTAAAATCTGTGCTTGCAAAGTCCATTCATGAAATCCATTCTAGACGATCCTCTTGTTTGTTAACATTCTTAAATGTGCATTGTGTAATATTAAGGTGGATCTGTTAACAAAAAAAAAATGCAATATCATATACATAACTATGTTTTCAGTGGTGAATAAAGACCTTACATAATGAACCGTTTTACCTTAGAATAAGCCATTTCTATCTACACACACCGCGGGTCCTCTTACATTGAAATGCCATTTTGCGCCGACATGTTTCTACAGTAGACCTTAACGGACAAACCCATTTTGTCACTATTGTTGTTCTTTTCATATTGGCCACCGTAACTTCTGTCGGTTGCAATTCGCAACCTCACCAGTAGATGCCGCTTAAAATTACACAGTGCACCTTTAATAATCTCACCCCAAGTTCACCCCAAAATGAAAATTCACCCTCATGTTGTTCCAACCCCGTAAGATTTTCAATCATCTTCGGAACACAAATTAAGATATTTTTGATTAAATCTGAGAGCTGGAACACTCCTCCATAGGCTTCTAAGGGACTGAAACTTGCCATCCCCGAAAAGTTATTAAAGAAAACGTTAAAATAGTCCAAGTGACTACAATGGCTCAATCTTAAGTTTATAAAGCGATGAGAATACTTTTTGAGCGCAAAAAACAAACAAAAATAACGACTTTATTCAAGTATTAATTTCCATCTATGTTGCCTTGAGATATTTACGTAGTATAATTGCGTAGCGCGTCTGTGTTCTACGTCACACGTAGGCTCACTATTGGCCGACGCTGGTCATGTGTGTGATGCGTGTGAAGTTGAACCAGAAGCATTACCAAATTATACTGAATGAATATCTCAAGGCCAACAGAAAGTAAATACTTGAATAAAGTCGTTATTTTTTTTTATTTTTTTTTGCGCTCAAAAAGTATTCTCGTCGCTTTATAAACTTAAGATTGAGCCACTGTAGTCACTTGGACTATTTTAACGATTTCTTTAATAACTTTTCGGGGATGGCAAGTTTCAATCCTTAGAAGCCTATGGAGGAGTGATCCAGCTCTCAGATTTAATCACAAATATCTTGATTTGTGTTCCGAAGATGAACGAAGATCTTATGGGGTTGGAACAATTTTCATTCATTTTTGGGTGAACTATCCCTTTAAGTATGAACCAGGCTTGAATTGGTTTGAAATTAATGCCATCCTTAATATTTTTTCATCTGAGTAGAGCTTGTGGTTATGGTAAGGGTTGTGACATTTCCCGAACACGCGCTAAGCGATGCCAATCAGAACACACTGGGTAACCAAATCCAGTGGTGGAAAAATACTTCGTTACTTTACTTAAGTACATTTTTCAAGTATCTATACTTTACTTAAGTAGAATCAATAGTGCATACTTTTTACTTTTACTTTGTTACATTTTGCAGAAATTATTATACTTTCTACTCCATTACATTTCTACAATATTCTGTTACATTTTCGTTACATTTTCTGAACAGTTTTTCCTGCCAAAACGTCATCCTGACCGTCCGTTAGTCGCACGTTAGTCTCACCAGTCAGTGAAGTTTGGTTTCCATATCAACCCGGTCACATTAAATGCGTCTCTATAGCACGCAGTGTTTATCGTGCAATTTATACGCGAAAATTATTTTATTTCCGTGCATATGGTGGGTAGGTTTAGTAGTGGTAGTAGTGGTGTGGGGTGTGTGTGTATTATACGTTTGGTTAGGATTAGTATGGCAAGCCAAGAGGTTCAGAATTAGGCCATATTAATCGCGTTTACAGCCAAACGCAGTCAAATACTAGTATTTATAGCAAGGATATGGTAAGCTTGATGTGTGTATTGCCTAATTGCAAGCTTGTTCATAAATGGTGACAAAAAAATTAAAAAATAAATCCATCATTATTGAACATCATTATAGGAGTAGGCTATTAGGTTGAATGAGTTAGAATTAACTGTTTTATTAATCATTATAATATACATTAAGAGAAAAAATGTTATGCAAGTACTTTTACTTTTAATACTTAAAGTACATTTAAAATCAGGTACTTTTTACTTTTTACTTAAGTAGGATTGTCATTGTGGTACTTCTACTTTTACTAAAGTAAATATGTCTCTGGTTATTTGTACTTTTACTTAAGTACTGAGATTCAGTACTTCTTCCACCACTGACCAAATCACAGCACATTTCATATGTCGGATTGAGGGGCTTCATCGAAACCGGAAATAAACGTCGCGTTCGAGCTAAATGGGAAAGAGAGGTGCAGTGATATTGTAAAATTAGTAAAAAAGAAAGTGTTATTTGAACGTTCAAGCATGATAGCATATTCTAGTACACCCCAAAAACAAAATAAAGACTTGAAAGGGCATAATAGAACCCCTTTAAACCGCTATGCTGCTTCAGAAGTCTGTCCGTATCGTGAGGTACCTTCATGCACAAACACTGCCCACAAAATCATTTCCTGATAAGGCAGTGAGGCAACAAATCAGCTGCCTATATTTTTAAACAAGGCAAATGTGTAAATCATTAGATTAGGTCTATCAAAGGGCTTGAATAAAATAAAATAATAAAATGTTGCTTTCTATTGGCCGTAAATCTGCATGGAAACCATAGCTTTATATCATACATGAGTGGAAAAAAGAGACTGTATCAGCTTAACGTTCAGCCCACCATATTGGGCGGCAGTGGTTCAGTGGTTCATGTAGATTGTCTACAAACCGAAAGGTTGGTGGTTCAATCCCCGGTTCCACCTGACCAAGTGTCGAAGTGTCCATGAGCAAGACACCTAACCCCAGCTGCTCCCGACGAGCTGGATGGCGCCTTGCATGGCTGACACCGCCGTCGGTGTATGAATGTGTGAGTGAATGGGTGAATGAGAGGCAAAATGTAAAGCGCTTTGGTGGCCATTGGGTCTATGAAAGCGCTATATAAATGCAGTCCATTTACCATTTACCATTTAATAATTAAAGACAATTATTTTACATATTCGTGTTTTTTGAAATATTTAAAGGAAAATATATTTAAAGGCAATCATCGTTTCTGTGTCCATGGCATCAAACATTTTGGAAAACCTCTGACTTTCGGTGCATTTTCATACGAATCTAATGAAAACATGTCCATAAAACTCCAAATAGTGTCCAAAAATCTTATTAGTCTCACATATTGGCATCACTTTCTATCTATTACTAAAACGTAATTTCAAATTTCTTTTAATTTTGGTCATGGGTATTGTTAATATGTCAAAGATGTTTAAGTCTAAATTTCAAAGCTTTAGGCTAAACATTTTTTAATACATGAGCAAAACAATGCGTTACAATTATTCACAGTATGTTATAAGAAATCAGTATGCTATCTTAAGTTTACCCAATTTGAAAGCAAAATAATTTCCCAGTGGCAGTAAGTAATACGTTTTAAAAAATTTGAAAAATCTGGACTCTCGGTTAAAATGTTTCTCTCTATGACAAACAAGGTAAACACAGAGAGAAGAAGAGCAGATAAACAACGCCAACCATTTGTAACAAACTGCCACTGCACAGTTGACGTGTCCCCTTAAGTAAAACAACATTCAGGACATGGAAAAAAGAAAGAAAGAATACATGCTGCTAGATAGAGAGAGGTATGCAAACACAAGGAAATAACAAGAGCAAAGAAAAGAAGGATAAACAGAAGAAAAACAGACACAATTTTTAATGAAAAGCAGGAGTGAGTGAGCACTATTTTTAGCCAAGAACCTTTGTGTCCACACGTGTGTCCTGAATAACAACAAGGCATTTAGAGACTTTGTCCTCACCAGCCGGATTGCATTGTGATGAGCTTCAAGCTTACACCAACTGAGAATGATTATTATGTGGAAAATTGCATTTATTAATCTGGAACATCTGTACAGCAACATTCAACATGTTAGCAATAATAAATGATAGTAGTTACAAAACAGAGATCTTGACCACTCACTGTAACAGCAAAAGAACGACTTACTTTCATTAAGCTCTTGTTGAAATGAAGGGAGACCGGATGAAATGCATACAAATTACCTGCTCTGTTAGGCTGTTCCGGAGGAGTTTAATAAACCACAACACCGTGTTATTAAACCCTATGACCATCCACTGGCCTTGAGTCAAATCCTGTGCACTGCACACATTTAGCAAAGCCACACAGTGTGTAGCAGATGCACAAAAGCATACAATTTAACAGGCCCTAAAGAAATCCAACAGTATCGTGATTTTCTAGATCCGCCCGCAGTAACCGCAATGAGTCAAATGTAACGAGTCAGTCACTTAAGGCAGGGGTTGTTAAACTAGCATCGGGGAACCCAGCCATAAAGGGATAAGCAGAACAGTTCAAAGAAATTTAGATACAAAAGAAAAGTCAAACAAAACAAAACCAAAATAAATACACAGCATCCAGTGGTCAGCGGATAAGTTAAAAAAAAAACAACTAGATTAAATACAGCATCTGGTGGTCAGCGGAAAAGTTCAAAATGAAACGAAACAAAATAAAACAAAATTGTCATCTTTATTTTTATTGCAACTGGTCAGATAACTGGATAAATAATACATAGTTTTAAGTGTTTCCTCAAGTTTATACATCATTGGTACATCATTACTAAGTAATTTCACAATGCAAAAAACTTAAATGGTCCAAAATATTTGATCTAATTTAATTTAATTTAACTTTCCTATAATTTGGGGGATGAATATAACCCAGGCATATTATTGTGCATACACTTTTTCAAATGCACTTTCTGTTCTCTTGTTAATTGGTGTCAAATGTATTAAACTTTGACTAATTGTTAAAAGCCAGAGTAAAGCATGCCTACTGTTTCTCAACAAAGGTAGCAAAAAAGTCCAGAAAAGGCTGGCAGTTAGCGGATGCTCCAGGAGCCCCAAATCGATAGAAGGGGGAAAGGCAAGATGATGAGATTTCTAGGGCTGACTTCTAATAGTCGAGGATTCGACGATTCGATTCGGAGAGGTCTGATTCGACTATGAACCTCATAGTCGAATAGTAGGGGGTCTGTTCACATATCGCGTCTTTTGCGCGCTCAAGTTCGTTATTTCAAAATAGGCGCGCGGTATGCAGCGAATGAGCAGCAGCACACTACATGCCTGTAACGTCTGGACCACATTTGTTAGCATTTACGGATTTATTGACTCACAATGGCTTCTAAAAAAATCATCAAAAGTGTGGGAGTATTTCGAGAAGGTTAAAGATGACCCAAAGAAAGTTAATTGCAAGTTGTGCCAGCAGCTTCTTTCATATCACACGACGACAACCAGCATGGCTCATTTGAAACGGGTAAGGCTTGTTAACTTTACAAATAAGAAAAACAAACAAACAGTTCTACCACTCTTTTGTCAATACAGACATAAACCCTATATTATTATTATTATTATTATAATTTTGGGGAAGACGCGTGCGTATTAATGAGTAGCCTACACTAGCACACACACGCAAGGTCTCTCGCGTTCTCCCGTCCTGCGCGCGTGTAATTAATGCGGACTTTAGCACACACACGCAAGGTCTCTCGCTCTCTCTCCCTCCCTCTGTCTTGCGCGTATTCAACGAAACCTATAATATATAAAAATACATATATGTTAAAGATGAAATACGGGACAAATCATGATTTTTTTCATAATAGCCTAAGTCGGGACACTAAAATTAGAGTTGAAATATGTCCCGGGAAAAACGGGACGTCTGGTGACCCTATGTGTGATATGTTTTGTTCATCTGGCTTTAAATTAATAAAAGGTATTTGTTACACACCATGTTTTTCTTTTAATTTTTTTTAGCTCTTTTGTTTGAAATGGAAAAAATCTAGCCGCCATCTAAAAAAAAAAAAAAAAAAAAAGGTTCGACTATCAGTCGACTATGGCAAAATCTAACGAATCAGATTCGACTATGAAAATCCTTAGTCGAAAACAGCCCTAGAGATTTCCTCAGGTTACTCAAGGATCCTCATCACAGAACAAGCTGTATCAATGTAGACAGGCAGGGCTTGCGGGACATTTACATTACCGTGGACTATAGACTGTGGAACCTGGAAGAAAGTGTAGGTCTGTGGAGAAACTATAGAACAATCAATTGAAGCAATAAGCGTCCACTCGCCTCTTTCCTCCGCTGTCGGTTTCTTTTTCCCTTTCTCTTGCTCTCGCCAGCTTACTCTCTGGAGGCTTGTGTGTGATGTATGTGGCAGCGTTCATTGTAATGTTGAGAGAGGAACCCTCAAAGCAACCTAAGCGATAATGAAACACTCCGCTAGCGTTTCCTCCCCTGTAAGACACCATGTGTGCAAGTTGTCTCTATTCTAAATGTTATCTTCACTATTATGGTAGCAGGCGCAGAAAAATAATACATAGGATTTGAAATACGGCATGCAACGGTGGAAAAGTCATGTGTTCCCTCAGAACACGAGCCTACACCTTAGACAAATTCCAGTGACCTAAAAGAGCTTTGACTAGAGACAAAGAAGTCACATTAAAATGCTGAAAATTTCAATGAGTAGAACAACAATGCAATGAGCTCATTGGAAGACAAAAGAGCCACCCGAGAAAGAAATAAACTGCATAATTAGATGAGAAGAGTCAATTAATGCAACTTGTAAGATTTACAGATCATGTGTGCACTTGGTGCTCTTAAGACTGAAGGATTGCTTCTTCCTGCATTGTATTAGTTTATTCAATTTGTGCACATAGGGTGCTGTGAAAAAGAAATACACTCCATAAAAAAGTAGTTTTTTTTTTCTTTTTCCCCAAAAATAATAGGACACAGATACTGGACGGGCACTAAACTGACAATATGACAATAAACAGGCTCTGCTCTGGTAATACATTTACCAATCAATGTCTAAATGGTGTAGTTATGGCTTTTAAAGGCTAAAAAAGCAGTGCAAACGAGTGCAGTCATTGACTGACCAATTGCTTTTGATAAGACACAAAAATCCACACATTGGCACATTGAAGCTGGACTAGCAGAGCAGCACTTCAGCTACTTTGCAACAGTTTTGTCTCTAACCAACATCTAAGCTGATGCTGACTTTTATCTCCGCTTTGAAATGATTAGAGACTCTCATAACCTTAGATTGAAAGGTGCACAGAGAAATAAACAGTGAAATTAATTAATCCAAACCCCAGTCAGCAGTGCAATAACGTGCTAACGTCTCTGCACACTCAAGTGGCAGTGAGTCATTTCATCTCCTGCGTGACAACTCAGCTTTTCTTCATGTCGTACTGCCAACACAGGTAGAGTCCATCATAGGCGGAATCTGAGAAAACACAGTGACACATAAAGGAAATGGCAGAGAGAGAAAAAGAAATATGAGAGCTCAAACTCAAAAGAAAAGACAGTGAGATGATGGAAAAGCCAGATTGTTCCAAAGGAAAAGATAAAAGGCTAAAATTAAGGAAAGAGGGAGGAGAGATGGATCAAAGTACGAGGAAGGAAATGATAAAGAACAAGGATAATGGATACAGACTAGAAATGTCAATGCGATTGTCTTTTGTTTTATATCATCTTCACATTGCCTTTAATGCTTTAAAATACAATAAAATCATTGAACAGCCAGAGCTTGGTACACATAGAAGCTGTAGTGCTCATGTCCATGGGCAGGTTTTGTTCGAGCTTGTATCTTGCCTGATCCCACACCAATACCTTCTACCTCTCAATATATTCCGGTCACTGACTCGACACTGTACTTCCCAATAAAAGCATTCATAAAAGCCCATAAAAATAATAATAAAAAAATAATTGAACAAAATGAATTTTTTTTAAATGGTTGTTGATACTTACACTACTGGTCAAAGTTTGGAATAATACATTTTTTAATGTTTTTGAAAGAAGTCTCTTATGCTCACTTAAGGCCAAAGTATACTGTACGAGAACTGTACGTGCACCTCCGGATTTTTGTAACACTAATTAGTTTATCCACAAGGTGGCAACCATGCCCTGGGAGCTCGATTCACAAGGTAGTCAAAGAAAAACTACATAAACAGAACATACCGGAACATGCAAGCTACAGCGACAATGGAGGCCTACATAGACGAGAGATTGTGCAAAGAGGTTAGAAACAAGGGGGTAATCCATCGACCGGAAGTTGAAGCCTCGTGGGAGCCGACATCTTGTAGCAGAACTTCACTTGCATTCCCATTGACTGCCATTCATTTTGGCGTCACTTTGACAGCAAATAACTTTACATCTGAGGCGTTTAAAGACTCCATTTGTCCATTATTTATTTCTAAAGACACACGACAATGTATAAAGGGCTCCATTACCTTCTATGTTACATTATGGCCCATAGAAACAGTTTTTGTAAAAATAGGCTAACGATTGCGTCATAACCACTCGACACTCTGTCGCACAGTACAGGAATAACCGTAAAGATATCTATTCAAAGCTGACTTAGAATTAGGGGTGGGAGAAAAAATCGATCCATCGATGCATCGCGATTCTCTCTCCAACGATTCTGGATCGATTCTGAGAATTCCAGAATCGATTCTGAGCTTAGTTTTTAACCAGATGTGCGATGACGTTGAGTTTGCTTTAGAAACACCCGAATTCTGCTTGCTTCCAATTCCTTACACGCATACACCACTCGAACCTTCCGAAAAATAATCTTTCATAAAGTTCGGAAAGGTTGAAGCGAATTACAAGGACATTCACAGGCTTCATTTCACAGGATACGCTTTGAGAGACGCGCGCTTTCTTTGATGTTACACTTGAAGTGTGCTGCCAGTCTCGCCCGTCGGTATTTTCCTTACAAATGCTCTACGAAGTCATCATTTATGTGGTTTGGAATGCAGTGGACTTATATATTTTAAATATGAACCTCACTAACAGAAGGCTGCTTTCAATTTCAAATGCTGACGCGCGCTTTGTTTGTGAGACTGCTCGCGCATGCGGCTTTGCGACTCCGTGTAGTGGTTTAGTGTACTTGTGCAAAATTAACATAAACACAGCCAGTTATGTCTTAAGGGATTAAACGGACAGGACACACCGCATTACTTCTTTTATTTCAAAAGAGATGCGTGCGTGAATGCAGCTTAATAGATCTCCCGCAGTCTATGATGTCATAGTAAAAAAACAAGTAAAGTAAAGATGAAGAAAAATCACTCACAGTTCTTGAATGGAAAACGCTCAGATAATCTATAGGCTACTGAAAGGACTTTTTGTTTGTTTTTTGTTATATTTTTCTATGCTCCTCTTTATTATTTGTTAAATTAGTTATAGTTTAAAATTCTTAACATACAACTGTTTTAATAAAAAAAAATATATATATATATTATTTTTTAAAAAGTACTTCATTACTTATGTAAACTAATGAATTAATAAGGGGGGAAAGGTAGATAAAGAATCGTTTTGGAATCGGATCGTGACTCCCAGAATCGGAATCGGATCGGATCGTGAGGTGACCAAAGATTCCCACCCCTACTTAGAATAGAATCTTGTATTGCCACATAGCTGAACTGATGGAAGGTACAGGTGTACAACGTACACGAGACAATGTATGAATGTGCAATACTATATTTTTTATATATTACATTATATAGGCTATGCTACAGAAATATGGACAACTGCGTATAAAGATTGTTAAAAGCAAATGTAAAATCTAAACAATCATAACATTGTACATAGTTAGGATAGAAAAATAAATAGGCCTATCAAAACTCATGCCCTCTGTGGTTGACATCAAGATGAAAATACAACCTACACCACATTAAACACAGGTTCACTTGCAGCAAGGATAAGGTGAATCATTGGCTGCCGAGAGGATGGCATCCTCCACACCAACATTTTACTGGTACGCAAACTGCAGGCGTACCAGCCTGAGAGCTAAAGAGAGCAATTTTTTAGCTCTCTTTAGCTCTTTTTATTTATTTATTTATTTTTTAATTCTTCGTGCGAAGATAGTGTCTGCTCTATATATCCCATGGATATTTCCAATCTTAAAGGGTACCTATCATGGAATTTTGAAAATTACCTTTCATGTAGTGTGTAACATAGATCTAAGTGAACAAAAACATCCTGCAAAGTTTTAAATATGAAAGTTCACCGTATACAAAGTTATTGTCTCTCAAAAGTAAGAGTGGACTCTGAGTAGGGCTGGGCAAAAAAATCGATTTTTCGATTAATCGTTTTTTAAAATGTGGTCGATTCAAAATCGATTCTCAAAGGCCAAAAATCGATTTTTTTCATATTTATTTCCGCAAACATTGAAGATTAACGTTAATGTAATTACTAGTCTTCTCCACTAGATGTCACCCTCTTATTTGCCTTGCGTTTTGTTACAGAGGAGCGAGAGGCGAGCCAGCCTGTCAGTCATTCATTCATTCAATCATTCAATCGGTGCTTAAAATGGCGGTTTCAGGTGCGTTGTCGACGTTAATTCCTTCACATAAAAAGTCAGAGGTATGGAAGCATTTTAGATTTCGCAAGCAAGACGGAGAGGATAGTGTGGTGGACAAGAACAAAGCCATATGCCTGATGTGTAATGCTGAGGTGAAATGCTGTAGTAATACTACAAATCTGCGGAACCATTTGATGAGACATCACCCAGACGTGCAGGTTGCAAAATCCACACACCCACAGCCACAGCAGAGCTGTGTAGAGCATAATAATTGTATAAGTATTAAATCGATTTCATTGAGTTGAATCGAAATTTGAATCGAGAATCGAGATCGAATCGAGAATCGAAATCGAATCGATTTGAGAGCTTGAGAATCGAAATCGAATCGAATTGGAACATTGAATCGATACCCAGCCCTAACTCTGAGTCACTGATATGAATCGATAGACAAACGATGCTTTCTCTCTTACTTTCGTACGTCACTTGTACAAGTTATTTGAATTCGACACGCCCACTCAGTGCGCGCGCCGAGCAGACGGAGAAACCTGACAACATCATGTCGACGAGACTCTGTTCTGAAGTGCGAATCAAAAGCAAACTTTTTTTTTCACTGCCCAGGGGCAAGCATGTGAAGACTCAGTGGCTAGAGTTTATATTTGCAACTATACCACACACGTATAGCCACCTTGAGCTGTGTTCGCGTTATTTTAATGACGATCGCTTCACAAACACAAATGCTTTCAAGTGTGGATTCGCGAGTCGGCTGATATAGGAAGGTTCAATACCAAGTTTATTTAGATCAGCTTCCTCCTCTGAATCACAACCTGTAAGTACTATTAATAATTGTTGCTTTTATGTGTGTGTGTGTGTGTGTGTGTGTGTGTGTGTGTGTGTGTGTGTTGTGTGTGTGTGTGTGTGTGTGTGTGTGTGTGGCGTGTGCGTGCGTGCGTGTGTGTGTGTGTGGAGAGTTACGCTCAGCAGCTTCTAGGTCTCCAATGTCATTTTTTTTGTTTTTTGAAATATGTGAAATTATGTGGAGCGTATTGTAGTACTGCAGTGCTTTATGAATATGTTTAAGCTTAGGGCTAACGCAAAATATAACTGACTGCGTCATCTGACCAATCACCGCCGATTAGCGTCACGCAAAGGAGGGGTTTGGACAAATGAGTCGTCAAACGAATCATTAGGGAGTCGGTGAGCAAATCAGGTAAAAATAAATGCATATTTTAAGACAACAAAAGTGTTTTTTGTCATTGCATGCATGTAAAACTGTTGTTGGGGACTCCCAGAACATTATTAGGAACATTTTAAATGCCATAATAGGTACCCTTTAAAATGCAACTAGGAGTTAGTTTTCTCACTCATTCAGAGGAGGAATTGCTGGCTTTGCGCATGAAGGGACGAGCCGGGATACGGCACTCTATACCGGCGGAGCTGAGGAGTAGGGGTGTCACGATTCTCCAAATCCTCGATTCGATTACATTTTCGATTCTAAGGTCACGGTTCGATTCGATTCTCGATTTTTACATTTATTTTTTTTAAGCACAGTTTGCGATGCCATTTTTAGACTAGACTTTTATGTAATATAATATATGACCTTTGTTCGCAATGTACCACACTGCATTGTCAAATTTAAAACATTTATTAACAAAATAATGTTACAATAACTTATATCTTCAGTCAATTAGAAACTTAAGCAAAATAACCTGCCATGTAGTTTCTCTTTTGTAACTGCAGTCTTATTCACAGAAGATGACATTCAAGTTCACGACAAAACAAACAAGGTTTAACAGATACATATATGTTTTCCTTGCTTTACCTCGGTCTTAAAGTACAAACATGACTGTGAAAAATATTAGTATTTAATGTAGAATTTAATTCAATGCATTTATGATGAAATTACAACATTTTCGTGTCATGTTCATTTTGACCACGAACTGTGCGCTGTCGCTTTAACTCGGCGCGTGCAGCAAAAATAGACTAGGTGCGGAAATGTGCTGAAGTGCTTCAACGAAGCTCGCAGCACTTCAACGCTGTTTTTTTCCGCTTTGCAAACCGACTGGACGTGACATGGGGGCGTGGCAGTATCGACGATTCCATTTTTGAATTCGATTATCGAGATTGTGACTTAATTTCGATCGATTTCGATTTAAAATCGAAATCGTGACACCCCTACTGAGGAGGAGACCCAGGGGCTGCAAGGCCGGGGCTAAGCTAAAGACCGAGCTAGCGGAGAATCGGAGGCGCTACAAGCCATCGATTCCCTCCGTAATCATGGGGAACGTGAATTCGCTGCCGAATAAGATTGACGAGCTGTCCGCGCTGAACAACCAGCGGATTTACCGTGAGATCAGTGTGTTCATATTCACTGAGACATGGTTAAACCACCTTGTACCAGATGCTAACGTGGACCTGCTTGGATTCACTGCCGTGAGAGCCGATAGAGACACACAGGCAAGTGGAAAAAGCAAATGTGGAGGACTCATTATGTATGTCAACAATCGCTGGTGTAACCCAGGACATGTTTCCGTAAAGACTGCCTCATGTTGCCGGGACCTCGAGCTGCTAGCCGTTAGCCTGCGACCATACTATCTGCCGAGGGAGTTTGGCCATGTGATCACGCTCTGTGTTTACATCCCTCCGAGAGCGGACGCAGACGCTGCCTGTGAGAAGATCCACTCCGTCACAGCAGCGCTACAGACACAGCACCCTAAGGCCTTTATGATCATCTCGGGGGATTTTAATCATGTAACTTTGGACTCTACTTTGGCCGTTTTTCACCAGGTTGTAGATTGTCCTACAAGAAACAACAGGACAATTGATCTCCTGTATGCTAATGTGAGGGATGCATACAGAGCGACTCCCCTCCCCCCACTGGGGAAATCTGATCACAACCTGGTTCACCTACAGCCACTGTACACTCCCCTGGTCCAAAAACAACCGGTGACAATTCGCACCAGCAGGAGGTGGTCCCCTGAGATGGAAAGTGCCCTGAGAGACTGCTATAACACCACAGTCTGGGATGTGCTGATCGACCCGCATGGTGAGGACATAGAGGGAATGACACATTGTCTGACGGACTACCTGAACTTCTGTGCAGACGTGGTCTGCCCCATCAAGACTGTCCGCTGTTACCCTATAACCCATAACAAGCCATGGTTAACAAGGGAGGTCAAGGCTGTCCTCAACAGGAAGAAGGCTGCCTTCAGGAGTAGGGACAGGGATCAAGTCAAGTCAAAGTCAAATTTTATTTCTATAGCACATTTAAAAACAACAGAGCTGCGCCAAAGTGCTGTACAATATTACAATATGCAATTTAAAAGCATTGAAATAGACAAGGCAAAAGACAGGTTTATACATTTAGCACCTGATATAATTCATTCAAAAGATTCATATACAATCAATCAAGCAGTTTATTTAAAAGCACTAGAGAATAAATACGTTTTAAGAGCCGATTTGAAACTTGTTAGCGTCGGAGCAGACCTCACAGCGAAGGGCAGACTGTTCCAGAGCTTAGGAGCAGCGGCAGAGAATGCCCGACCACCCTTGGTTTTGCAGCGAAAGCGTGGGACAGTTAAAAGAAGCTGATTACACGATCTAAGATTTCTTTGGGGAGTGTACATAGTCAGTAAATCACATATGTATGTTGGTGCAGCACCGGATAGCGCTTTGTACACAAAAACTGCAATTTTAAAATCAATTCTGAACTTTACTGGGATCCAGTGTAAAATTTCTAGGACACGAGAGATGTGATCTCTCTTTTTTGTACCAGTCAGAAGTCTTGCTGCAGCATTTTGAACAACTTGCAAGCGAGTGATTGTAGATTGAGGCAGACCACAGTACAGGGAATTACAGTAGTCTAGTCGTGATGTAATGAAGGCATGGATTACGGTCTCTAAGTCTTTTGGGGACAAGAACTGTTTTACTTTTGCGATAGATCTCAATTGAAAGAAACTGCCTTTTACCACTGAGCTGACTTGTTTTTCAAAGTTAAGTGCCGAATCGAATGTAAATCCAAGATTCCTTACATGCGGTCGAACACTGAAAGGGAAGGAACCGAAATTAAAAGTAGCTGAGGAGCTAGGTGGGCCTAAAATCAAAATTTCGCTCTTACTTTCATTTAATTGTAAGAAATTGTTTGCCATCCAGCATTTGATCTCATCAAAACAGTCACACAGGGCTTCCAGGGGATAAGACATATCGTTTTTTGCCGGTAGATAAAACTGTGTATCGTCAGCGTAACAGTGGTAGGATATTCTATGTTTCTCAAATATGGCCCCCAGTGGCAGCATATATAGTGAGAAGAGAAGCGGGCTTAAAATGGACCCTTGGGGCACACCACACACTAGGGGAACAGATGCAGAAGTAAATTTACCCATATTTACTGTGAAGGTTCTGTCTTTGAGATACGAGGCCAACCACTGTAAGGCCGCACCCTGAATCCCCACCACTTTTTCCAACCGATGCAACAGGATACTATGGTCGATAGTATCAAAAGCTGCGCTTAAATCTAGTAGGACAAGCACTGCATGCGATCCGGTGTCAAGGATTTGCAAAAGGTCATTATTGACCTTCAACAAGGCAGTTTCTGTACTGTGCATAGATCTAAAACCAGATTGAAAAGTATCTGAAATGTTAGATGTGCCGAGATAAGTATTCAACTGGTCATGCACGACTCTCTCTAGAAGTTTAGAAATAAAAGGCAACTTTGATATAGGTCTAAAATTATTGAGAAGGGATGGGATACCATGAAGGCAGCACAGCGGGAGGTGAAACAATGTGTGAGGGAAGCTAAGGACAACTACAGGAGAAAAGTGGAGGAGAAGCTGAGGGAGAACAACATGAGGGAGGTCTGGGATGGCGTGAGGACCATCACAGGTCATAACACAAAGACAAGAACCACAGGGGGGACAATGGAGATGGCCAATGAGCTGAATGACTTTTTCAACAGGTTTAGTCAGCCCTTGCCCTTGTCCACCCCACCCTCACCCACACCCCCACCGCAGCAATGTCTCATTCCCCCCACACACCTCCCCCCTGACACCATCATACCCCAGTCTACCCACCTCCCCCCCGACTTCGCAATGCCCCCCTCTACACATTTTTCCCCCAACACCACATTATCACCCTCCTCCTCAATACAACCCCCGCCCCACATCACTACAGACCAGGTCAGAGAACAGCTGAGAAGGCTCCGGCCTGGGAAGGCAGCGGGCCCGGATAAAGTGTGTCCAAAACTGCTGAAGACCTGTGCTGCAGAGCTGGGGGAGCCGCTCCAACGGATCTTCAACCTTAGCCTGCAGCTAGGGAGAGTGCCCACCCTCTGGAAGACATCCTGCATCGTTCCAGTTCCCAAGAAGAACAGGCCCAGCGAGCTGAATGACTTTCGACCAGTGGCACTCACTTCCCACCTGATGAAGACGTTGGAGCGGCTCCTCCTCAGCCTCCTCAAACCCCAGGTGCAGCACGCCGAGGACCGCCTGCAGTTTGCGTACCAGCAAAATGTTGGTGTGGAGGATGCCATCCTCTACATGCTGCATCGGGTCCACTCACATCTGATAAGGGGAATGGCACAGTGAGGATACTCTTTTTGAACTTCTCCAGTGCCTTCAATACCATCCGCCCCCCCATACTCCAGGACAAACAGATCAGGATGGGAGTGGGCCCCTTTCTGGTAGACTGGATCAGAGACTACCTCACGGACAGGCCACAGTACGTAAGGATGAAGGACATCATGTCTGACACTGTGGTCAGCAGCACTGGAGCCCCTCAGGGCACAGTGCTGGCCCCTCTTCTTTTCAACCTGTACACCTCGGACTTCGGTTATAACTCGGAGCCATCGTTGGGTGTATTGGGGGTGATAGGGAGGAGGAGTATCGGAGTCTGGTGGGGGACTTTGCTCTCTGGTGTCGCACTAACTTCCTACAGCTCAACACCTCTAAGACAAAGGAGCTGGTCGTTAACTTTGGGAGGACCAGATCAAGTCCGCGACCGGTCCTGCTGGAGGGAATTGAGGTGGAGGCAGTCAAATCATACAAATACCTTGGAGTGTGGCTCGATAACAAACTGGACTGGACAACACACACAAGCCACCTGTATAGGAATACACAGAGCAGGCTGTACTTCCTGAGGAGACTGCGCTCTTTTAACATCTGCAGCAAACTGCTGTGCATGTTTTACCAGTCTGTGGTCACCAGTGTCCTCTTCTACACTGTGGTGTGCTGGGGGGGCAGCATATCCAAGAAGGACACCCACAGGCTGGATAAACTGATCAGGCGGGCCGGCTCTGTCATCGGTATGAAGCTGGATTCACTGGTGATGGTGGCAGAGAGGAGGACACTGGACAAACTGCTGGACATTATTGACAATGCCAGCCACCCTCGGCACACCATCATCAGTACTCAGAGGAGCCGGTTCAGTGGAAGGCTGCTCCTTCCCAAGTGCCGGACTAACAGACTCAAGGACTCCTTTGTCCCTCATGCCATCAGACTCTACAACTCCTCATTTGGGGGGAGGAGGAAATAGGGCAGAGAGGACAATACATGTACAAACATACACACACACATACATCCACACCTGGACTTACATTATACTTGGTCACTATATCATTATAACACTGGACTCAACACTGACACTTTTTAAATTAATGTATGGTTGTTGATATTCTGACTAATTATTATTATTGTACTGTATTGTTGTATTGTATTAGTGTGTTCTTTCCTTTTCTCTGCTATTCTCTTTTTTCTTCTTGCTAAAACTGCTGCTGGAATTTTCAATTTCCTTGCGGGAGTCATCCCAAAAGGATTAATAAAGAGAAGTCTAAGTCTAAGTCTGAGAGCATAAAACCACTGAGTTTCAAGAGTCATTTGGAAAGCAAACTACTTAGATTACATTTAAATTTTGGTGTTGAAACAACATATGGCATCCAAAGTAGAATCTGTGTTTTGAAGCAAAAACGGTTGAGAACGTCAGTTAATGCAAATCAAGGCTCGTGATCTCAGCATGAAGCTAAAAAACAATGATTAGCAGCAGTGATGGCAGTGAGATCAGATGGAGAGGGCAGAATGAAAAACATGAATGAAGAACAGCGTGAACAGAGGGAGGGAGTGCAGGTGACTGGAGACTTCGGTTTCATATAAGAGCTTTAATATGTGAGAAAAAGGACTGAATGTCTCGGTGGAGGTGATAAGAAAGAAAAGGAAGGGAGGGATGCACAACAAGCTGAAAAGCATACATGCGTGTTCAAGATGAGCTGGCCAATGAGCTTGCGAGTATACGCCTCATTTTCTAAATGCTGAGGGTGAAAAAAAAAACAGTATGTTATATAACGATTGCTAAAGCATTAGGAAATGAGAGCATCATATGCAGCATAAACTGGAAAAGCCTTTAGAGAATACTTGTGCCTATGCATAGAACAAATCTTATTTATTTGATTACTTTGGATGAATAAATCGCTTTCGTGCATTGAAAATGAACCGAGTTGCTTTAAATCGCTCCCTGTTGTGGTTAACCTACAGGTCACTTTTTCAACCACTTCACAAGATGAATGTGATTGAGTACTATAGTCCTAATTGCCTGCTGGAGGAAGACTTATACAAGCTAAATGACACCTTAGGGACTAATTTAGCTCTCATGTAGCAATGTCTTTCTATGCATTACTTAAATGCATGTGTGTCTGTAAGTGTATATCATATATTAAACCTCATGTTTTAATAAGAGTGTACTGTAAGTCTATCCATAACAGAAATGCCTAACCATTTATGATATTTTGTATATAATGAATATATAAATACATTTTAATTTGACATATAATTACACTTGTGATGAAACATCCATATAAAGGTTTCCATGAATCTCCAACATGTTTGCCCAAATAATTACATTTAAACTTCCCTTTTCAACTGACATCGCCAAAGACAATTTTTCACAATCGAGATCCTGTTTCACTCAGAAATACATCACATCACGGTAGTAAAGTAGTTTGCATACACACCTTGACTTTAAGAACATCTACCAAAGACGACGGAAGCTTTGCTTAATGATTATCACTTTGAATCAAGCTGCGACAAATCTATTCAAATAAACAAATGTCTATTTGCCTCCTGAGGGCTACAACAACAGATGAGACTTAATTGACTGACATGCCTATCTGATTGTCTCTCTGTTAAGAAGCAAACACTCATGTATAGATATTGAAGTCTTCTGACTGCCTGATAATCTCTTCAATATGGCATGGATCCTTTATGTAGTCAGACCTTCAAGCTCACAGCACTAGTAGGGCACTTGCTGACATCTATGACTCTTATTAGCATCCAATACTCAATCCAAAACAATTATATTCAAGCAAACAGATCAGTACCATCAATGAAATGGGTCTATACCCATCTATAGGAAAGGAACAATGTAAAATGAAGAAGAAATGTTGAAGATTCTGCACCAGGTAACAAATCAAATTCGCATATTTGTGACACTCCTTTGTACAAATGGTCAGATGTTCCCAAATTCCCAAAGCATACATACAATGTCAATTTTAATGCATTTCCATTAATGCAGCCACTCTAGTTACTGAATTAATTATAGCAATATGCAAATGCGGAATCCACAAGAAACTCATAAGCTGATCATTTATGGCAGACATCTTCACCTCAAAGTGATTGCCAGCCAACGATTTTCCCCTCTCAAGCTGCACATTTCCCAACTTACTGATGATCTCACCACTCCATTCCACTCCACTCCGCTGTCAGTCCCTCAAGTCTGCTGCTTAGCTTACAGAGAGACAGAAATGGAAGGCTCACTCTTGCTCTGCCTACTCCACTCCAGTGGACAAGTATGGCTAGTCAGAGGAGAATCATCATGGCAATTGAATAAATAAAACATAATTTTCAAACCCTATATTTTTCAAAATTCCAGATAGAAATTTTTCGAAAGTAGGGCTGTGTATTGGCAAGGGGCTCACGATAATGATACGATATATTGCGATATTTTTTTTAAAAACAAAAATGTAAAAAATAATAGAGGTGAAAATACAACTCAGCAGAAAAAAATAACAACTTCCATTCCAATTTATTATTTTACAATTTACAATTTATATTATTTGCATTGCACAGTGTCAATGACCAGTGAACACACTGAAATGTATGAAGTGCATACTGTGTTACTGAACACTTAATTTTTATAAAATGAAATATGTTGTAAATAAAAAATGAAAGTAAACACCATTGTATGAGAACTGAACTGATCGATGACATCACTCTTTTCTACAGAGCTGCTGTATAAATAAACTAAATTAATAACTAATGAAATGAACAGATTTCGGCGGAGGTTGCAGTGCCGCTATTTCATCTGCGTGGTGTCTTAAGCGATAACGAAGTTCATAACGTTCATAACTCCCTGACTTATTTTAAAAACAAAGTGCACCCGCACGTTGGCTCGCTCTCACTTACTTGAGACATTGGCCGTGTGAATGTACGTACAACGGGCAACGTAGACAGCGAGTCAGTGATCTACAGGAACTGAGGAGGTCGTTTGACACACTGGGATTTGATGAAATGCTAGCGTCATTTTAAATCCATTTGTTAAAAAGGAATTGATACTAGAGGTTGGAATATCGATATACTATCGTGAAAACAAATATCGTGATAGTTAGCTGTATCGATATATTTGCACAGCCCTAGTCGAAAGATTAATTTAATTTTCATAAAAACCGGGTCAACAGTGATGTGCAAAACTACGTATAGTCATAATAATTGACTACTGAACGACTGTCTGAACAGCTAGTCAGCGCTTAACAGCAAGATGCTGGAATGTGTACATAAAATAACAATCAAAAAACAACGCAGACTTAATCCCAGAACATTCAGCCCTTCAATTGGATAACTGACAAATATACAACAAATATATAGGGTAAATCTACAATATATTTGATTGCACAGCAGTGTCTTTGTCAAATTAACCTGAAATGGATCATGATAAATAACGAGAACATCGCTCACAGCAAACAATTTGAAGACTGGCAGTAATTGTCTTGAAATGTATTGAAGGTGCTAGACTTATTGGAAAAGTGCTGCTGTAATGGCTGTAGTGGCAGGGCTTTCAATATAATTTGCAACTTCTCAGAGAGAGTTAACTATCGTCAGTGAATCAATGCATTTGGCGGAACACTCTGCAAAAAAATGCATATCTAAAGTCATCCCCTTTAAAGCACAGCTGCTAAAAATATTAAAGCCAAGTCAATTTTGCTAATTGACTAATCCAATTTATCAGCTTGTCGACCATCCTATTCCATTAGCAAGAGCATGACATAATTTGAGCATATTGTGCTTCAATCCGTCACAGCAAAATAAATATAAATATCTACTTTGACAAAGTTCTATTTCTATACTGCAAAAAACATGACTTTTGGATGCATAAATATTGCATTAAAAATAATGTTTAACCTACCGTTTAAATGTTTGTGGTAAGTAAGATTTATTATTATTTTTACTTTTACATTTATTCATCAAAAAGTTCTGAAAAAAATATAGGCCTTTGCAGTGCACCAAAATATTAAGCAGCACAACCGTTTTCAACATTGATATTAAGAAATGTTTCTACCAAATCTGCATATTCCAATAATTTCTGAAAGATCATGAGACTGGGAGTAACGGCTGCTGAAAATTCAGCTTTGCCATCACAGAAATAAATATATAAAAATAGTTATTCAAAATTGTAATATTTCAAAAAATTATTAATTTTACAGAATTTTATTCAGATTAAAGCAACCTTGGTGAGTGTAAGATAATTCTTTCAAAAATGTAAAAACATCTTACTTTTGAATGGTATATTGTACATGTATTTTTGAAAGCATAAATACTGTATTAAAAAACATACATATGCACACACACACACACATACTGTATCTAGGGCTGGTCCGAATACCATTTTTTGAGCTTCGAAGCTTCGGTAGGAATGAACATCGAATATTCGAAGCTTCGGAATCTCTATAGGCTACCGTACGTCTCGGTCTCAGACATCCCAAGTCTCCCGCATATTAATAGCGGCTCCCTGATGCCCGCAAATTAGTTAAAATCTCCCGGAATCTAGCTGCTCGTGAGCTACAAACCGTGTAGCGCATGCACGACAAAGAGAGGGAGAGAGACCTTGCGTGTGTCGTGTGTGCAAATGTGCGTGTGTGTGCAAGTGTGCGTGTGTGCCTCTTGTAGCACTTGTAAAATGCGCATGATCATAATCAGGACATGATTATTATTTCGAGAACCGTTCATCCAAACGACTTCACAAGGGAGTGCAGTGTATTTGGTGCAATATAGATAGACAGGCGACATGCGACACGTTCAGAATTAATAAACTTTTAATAAACTACAGAACAGCGCGAGCCGGAAGCGGCGCGCGCCTCACGCGAGCAGATCTTATATGCTCCGAGAACGGACACTGCTCTGCACTGATATAAAACACACACAGGTCTGTAACTTAAGCAATACTTCTAATAAGGTAGGCTAGTCTAATAGTCTCACTAACAAATTACTGGCAAAGTAGGGTAGATGTGTAAATAAAGAAGTGGCGTGCCTCACGCGAGCAGAGAATGGACGTCCGATATGCTATCTTATATGCTCCGAGAATGGACACTGCTAGTGATATAAAACACACTAATACATACATTTATACATTTTATTAACTACATACATTTTAATATATTTTTTTTCTATTATTCTATTTTCCACAATGTCAAAGCAATGCAGCTTAACCCAAAATACAAGCTCAGGCATTCACTTCTGTCCATACAAACTCTGCTGTTCTGTGCTCTAGCCAGAGAATACTCCCGTTGCAGGAACACTTTTAGTAGTCCAAGAAGAAACAAATATCTATTTATTAAGTAGCTATAATGAATTTATATGTAAAGTATTGTATTTCACCAGATTTGATAGTGTAAAACGTATACAAGCGCGAATGCGAGCCGTTTCGAGGGGGATGTCAGGTTTGAAAAAAAAAACAAACAAAAAAAAAAAACGAATATTCGAATGTCATATTTTCAAATCGAATACCAACCCACCGAACGAATATTCGAATATTCGAATATTCTGGTCCAGCCCTAACTGTATCATGCTTGGATCTGAGACGGGAGTTGCATCAAACAAATGTGTGCACACACACTCACAAACAGTACATAAAACAGTCAAAAGAACATGCTTAGGGCCAGATTTACTAACAGCTTACGGCAGTGCAAACCCTCTTTTGGCGTTAAAAAACTACTGTCAGGATTTACTAAAGATACGCAGTGAAATTTTTGCACCTGGCCTTATTGCATGCATTTCTTGAATTTCGCTCAGAACTTTCCACTCCCATCTACGCCTTTTTGAAATTGCGTTCTCACGCTAATTTGCCCTGTTTAGTAAATCTGGCCTAAAATGTGTTGATAAGAGAAGATGGCACATCCGCTTAAGTGTCAGTCACGCAACGGTAATGGTTTTGAGTCTAAAAATTCATCCGAAAGACAATTCCTCATTTCCACCTCATTACCCACTACAACCCCCACCAACAGCACATATGTTACCACAAAACCACACTGACGTAACAGCCGGAAGACAGGCGTACGCAGAGCGTTAAGATAGCACACGATGAGTCATAAGTCTGTCACCGATGGCAACTCCACTCCACCAATGAAGGATGTGCATTCCTTAAATCAAGAAGAAGGGATTAGAAAAGACAAGCCATTCAACACTCAATTGAGTCAATCCTGTTTTCTCATACTGCATAGAGGCCCTTTGCAGGGTTTGGCCGAGATACTGTAGAAGTCACTCAACATAGGGCGTGCAGCGGGATAAAAAAAAAGAGGCATGCCGGTCTGGATATGAATTATGCATGAGAAGAAGGCAGAAGTGGAGATGGTCATGTTGAAACAGATTGGTGTCTCCATCAGCGAAGAGAGATTTTTTTTTACATTATACTATATTATATCCAGCAGCAGTTTGTGTGACTGAGCATCTTCAACACTCTACTATAAAGATCATTCAACTGCTTTTTCTGAGCTTCCTTTAATGCGAGAAATTTATGCTGGCCTTGAGCTATAAACAATAGCTGAAGAAGTGTCTTACAGGAGCACTACAATATGCATGTGTGTACACGTTTACATTTATGAGCACATACGTTTGCCTGGATCTGTGACTCAGTTTTTAGCATGTGCTTCTCAATTGGAAAATGAAGAAACGCATTCCTGATTTACTCGGTGGAAGCCCTTGACAGCTATTATATACTCGCATATTCCTGAAATGACTCTGAACAGACTCTGTACTTCAACACTACATGTTCCTTGAGGTTTTTAGAAAATAGGAATGTAAATGAGATTTTAGAAATGTCAGAAATGTGACTAATTAAAATAAAGAAAATGCTGATGTCACTGTATGCATACAGGTGTCCAATTGTGTTAAAAAAAATAATACTACATTTACTAATATTACATTTACTAATAGCATTTGACAGAGGTCCACTCACTTTAACATTTCTGACCTCGCCACTGGCTTGAACAGTCAAATACACACAAAATGCCAGTCTTTGCAAGTATCCTTGTAGTCTTTTATATCTTAAATGAATGTAAACAGTTGAGAAAAAAAACACATGCGTAACAGTATATTAGATCCATGCATTTGATATTAAAGTGACAGCAGCCTAATAAACCTGATGCTGTCGTTGTCATCAATATTAATCAAACAACAAAAGAGAGAAAATATCTCGCTGCTCTTGACAATAGGGCTAAAAACCATTATAAACTAATGTAAAAGTCTGCTTTACGCTTAAAGAAGATTAAAGAAAATAGTCCAAAGCCGTGGTACAACGAGCACACTCAATTCCTTAAGAGAGCAGACAGAAAAATGGAGCGCAACTGGAAGAAAACAAAACTAGAGATTGTAAGGGCCACCCATTGGCCACCCGAAGGTATAATGCGTGTATGTCTTTTCAGGGCTCCAGTGAAGTTCACCTTATTTATTAGAATTTAGTTTCAATAATCCATTCGCTCTATGCTTAATCTGACTCCAATTTTAAATGATAATCAAATTTAGATTTTGTTTCTTATTAGAAAATAATCATAAATATTGATTATGATTTAATTTAGATCTTTGATTATTCTGGGTATCCCATACTTGCAATTATTCGTTCATTAAAAGGACCTGGTAATCGCTTTGAGACGTCACGTTGCGAATGTGCGGTCACGAAACTAGCTAGTTCTGAAATAGACAGAGGATGCAGTGCTATCTATTTTACCCTTAAGATGCCGCTCAATGCTGACTCATAACTAAAGGTGTAATTTTTTAATAGTCGCAAGATGCAACGTGCTAAGTCAGTGATAGACAGAAATCAGATGGTCTCCTTAATGATGTGCTCCATGCTCCATTCATTAGTGCCTTCAGTGTAATCTATCCTGGAAGAGATTTGCGGAAACACCAGACTACACATTAATCTATACTAGATTTTTTTTTTTCAGAATAATGCCGAATAAATCAAATATAACATTTTATTTTGTCTGGTAAAAATGTATCATGCCAATCCCACAAGTAAATGAGCCAATTCAGAAATAATAAATACATAACATCAATTGCTCAAAGATGACTCTAAGAGTAAGAAATGCATTCCTGACAGAGACACACCGAAGGCAAAACACTGACACAGCATTGCATGGGGGTTTTCTGGTTACAGGTTCCCAAAGATTGCTCTGCCACTTACCCTTATATACCCAGGCCAGAACAAAAGGCTTGTACAAATATTTTTTAGAGTTGTTTTGGGTCAATTAATGTACCCCAGGGGGGTAACACCTGGTTTCGGGGGAGAGGGGAGAATTATCAGATATCTTGAAGAGACACCATTCAAAGAGGAGAACAGGATTATCCTCAGTATTCAATCTTTCTCATAATACCAATGACTGCAATGAAATTAAGACCATTTTACCAATTTAAAATGACACCAAACATGCACCAAACCGTCTACTACAGTTTCACACCAGGCAGTGCATTGTAGTCTCCCAAAGGAAAAATTTGATTCATTCATTGCTATAGGAGAGGAAGAATTTTCTAAACTTGTTAAATCATCTAAATCGACAACATGCATGTTAGACCCTATACCGACTAAGCTATTGAAAGAGATGCTTCCAGGTCATAGATACGTACCAAAAACTTTTAAGCTCGCTATGATTAAACTTCTTGTTAAAAAAACGCAACTTAATCCTATAAAATTAGTCAATTACAGGCCGATCTCGAATCTACCTTTTCTATCAAAGATACTAGAAAAGGCAGTATCCTCACAACTATGTTACTTTTTAGAAAGAAATGGTATCTGCAAGGATTTTCAGTCAGGATTAAGACCGTACTGAGACAGCTCTCATCAGAGTCATAATGGTTGCTCTTATCATCCGATCGTGTTTGTATCTCTCTATTAGTGTTACTCGATCTTAGTGCTGCATTTGATACAATTGACCACAACATTCTTTTAAATAGACTTGAAAAAGATGTTGGCATTAGTGGAATTGCATTAGCATGGTTTAAATTATACTTATCTGACCGTTATCAATTTATAGCAGTAAATGAAGAGATGAATCAACAGTTCAGTATGGAGTACCACAAGGCTCAGTACTAGGACAGTTGCTGTTAACTCTGTACATGCTACCCTTAGGAGATATCATTAGGAAGCATGGCATTAGTTTTCAATGTTATGCTGATGATACTCTGCTCTATATTTCTTCACACCCTGATGAAACTTACCAATTCACAAAATTAACAGAATGCATAGCTGATTTTAAGTAGTAATTTCCTACTACTTAATTCAGAAAAACCAGAAAAGATTCTAATTATTGGACAAAAAAACTTCCTCACATACTAACCTAGAATACTGTCTAACACTTGATGGCTGCTCTGTCAAGTCTTCGTCGTCGGTTAAGAACCTGAGTGAGCTCTTTGATACCAATCTTCAATTTGAAAATCACGTGTCTAGAATCTGTAAAACCGCATTTTTCCATCTAAAAAAAAACAACAACCTCAATTACGCCATATGCTTGTCAATGACAAATGCGAAACAGTTAGTTCATGCGTTCATGACATCAATATTATGGGTGGTTGCCCTGCTAAATAAACAAACTATAGGTGGACCAAAACGCAGCAGCTAGAGTCCTTACCAGGACTAGGAAGTATGACCATATTAGCCCAGTTCTGTCAACACTGCATTGGCTCCCTATTAAACATCGTATCAATTTTTAAATATTGTTGATTACATACAAAGCACTAAATGGTTTAGCTCCCCAGAACTTGAGCTCTTATCGCATTATAGTCCTTCACATCTATTGCAATCTCAAAATTCCGGCCAGTTGATAATACCTAGAATGTCAAAATCGCCTGCTGGCGGTAGATCCTTTTCCTATTTAGCACCAAAACTTTGGAACAGTCTTCCTGATATTGTCCTGGAAGCAGACACACTCTGTAAGTTTACATCTAGACTAAAAACACATATCTTTGACCCAGGATACACATAACACATTATAGACTTCTATAATTCAATGCAAGGCTGCATACTGTAGATTAGGTTCCCGGTTCAGGCTGACACTTCCCGTAAATACTTGTTACATCATAAGAAGGATGGCGTTCTCTGTTTATCCCAAGGTTTACCGCAACCCGCCGGATCCAGGCCATATCCGGATCTGATGAAGGACCTGCGCCTGGACACGACGACAACGCAGTCCTGAAGTGTCAACTAGTCTCACCCCTGTGAAGCCCCCCTTCCCTTTACCTCTGTACAGATAAAACATTGTCGGGATAATTACGGTTCACGTGGCTACGCGGAAGCGGTTTAAAATTCTGTATTATAAATTTTTCAAGGCTTGTACCTTGGAACCTATTTTATGGTTTGCGTTCTCGAACCACCAGGCACTGTTTTGTGCAAATGAGCGGCCGGATCGCATTAAGGGTTTTCTGTTAGAACGGTGTTGTGTTAGCGGCCCCTAAGTAACGATTAGGGCTGGGTAAAAATATCGATTCATCAATGCATTGCAATTATTTGTTTCTCAATTCAATATCGATTCATCAAATCCTATGAATCGATTCAGCCCACCGCCCAGTGGCGGCGCTGTGGGCAACACTCATCAGAGCGCGCGCTGACACGGAGTAAAGACTTGTTTATACTCGACGCGTCCGTTTCTTTTACTGTCTATAATCCGCACGTGAGCGAAGGTGCGCGCGGCAAAAATGACGCGTTTGGTGTGCAAGACCTCATTTCGCTTGGCTGTGTGCAAGGCTTTTTTTGTAACACGCGCGCGCGGCACCGCATCCGAGGATGAACGACTTCTGACAAGCCGAATCTGTCCGAGTATGTCACCGCACCGGCACGCAGTTTGCGAGTCTAAATTGCAATTCATTGCAAAGATTTTTTTGTTAAGGATTTGTTTACTGTGTGGGGTTCATTTAATGGAAAGCACATTCACTTCTAGTCGTCTTGTTGTTCATTTTAAATAAACGTAGAGCAAGTAGCTAATCAGTGTAGAGCAAGTAGCTAATCAGTGTCTGCTCGTTTATTCAAACTAAGTTGTCCTATATAAGTTAACCGACGAAGGTCGCAACGTCCCCAAAAACTGCATGTGCACTAGTTTGATAACAAATGCTTCAGAGTTAACATGTTATATATATATTGTACTAAAATGTTATGAGTTATATGATGGAAATGTAGGTAATGTATCCTACATAGGCACAGTAAATAAGCCAAAGGTTCTCTGATCAGCAGTGTTATTTATTGTGTTGACAAAGTAAGTTAGCACTTTGTAATGTTATAATATCTATGGTTGCACTTTGTTTTATGAGTATGCACATTTTGTGTATATATACTTTCTACTAACAGTTACATGCACTTTAGATTAGAGATGTTAATAAAGCACCTGTTTGTTACAGTTGTGCTTTGTATTCAACACATGTACAATATTGTACAGTTTGTTCTGCTAAATAAACCATGACAGGAAACATGCTTGGGTCAATTTGTTCTTAAACATTGGTAATACTGCACACATTATTTAAAAATATACCCAGGTACTTAATTACTTGTGTATTTACTTATTATTGAATCGATATCGAAGCTAATAAGTCAATATCGAATCGAAATCGAATCGAAGCCTCAAGAATCGAAATCGAATCGAATTGTGAAATTCCTAACAATACCCAGCCCTAGTAACGATGGACTAAAAACTAAACAAACTAAAAAACTAACTTTAGCTAGACAATAACTTTATTAAACAATTAACTTTACAATTAACTTTTTAAATCTTATTATTGTTGTCTGAGGTAAACTTATGACGTTCGCTCGGTTTTTGCATTCAAAAACATCAAAATGAATAAGTAATAGGCTATTTTCTACCCTAGTTTTGAGCCTAGCTGAAAAACGCTCTGTTTTTATGGGCGTCTCGCATTGAAGACTTGGAAGTAAACGCCCACTGATGTGAGTGGATAACCGTTTTGCATTATAATGAGTTTCAACTCACCCGTCGATGCACTTGGGGGAAATTGTTTTGAAAACGTCCAATGTTGTAAAATGGCAACCGGAATGATTCACCCATACATGTTCGACCCAGAGTCCAGGTGTTGCACCATTCCTGTCAGATCCAATATAGACGGCACAGCACCGTTCTTTACTCTTAATCGGTCTGCAAATCCAGTCTTGTTTACAAAAAAGTCCTCAGTGAAATGAAGCGAACAGACGGACAATGTTTTACCTCATCAGCTGGAGTGGAACGTCATGAAAAATAAAGTTTATCCATGCACTCCTATTGGAATCCAGAGGAAGCTTATGCAGCGACTGTCTTCTTCCACAAGCAGGAACTGCACAATATTTTGTATTGCTCGGTAGCTCGATCCGGTTTGTCATCACGAGGTAGGCCTATGTATTTAGCTATGCGTGTAAAATGCGCGAATCGGTGGGCGGGGCTAAACCGGCCGTGTTGAAGTAGGCGTTGATCTTCTTCTGCGGGGGGTGGTGTTTTATCCTCTTTGACGTCATAATTCCCCACTTTGAAAAACGAGTTGTTTGCTGAGCCTGGTGTCAATAAAAGCATTTTTTGGACTAACAAGGACGTTTTCAGTTCTGAAACTTACAGGATATTCTTATAATTTATTAATATGATGACCTCTCAGATGTCAAAAGCTCAAGGAAAATTTGATTTCTCAGTTCATCACCCCTTTAATAAAAATAAAACAAATACAAAATGAAAGTAAAAGCCAGTAGCCCCTCACGGACGACTGCTGGCACACAAGAAGACACAAACAAAAGACAGGATCAGGCCTGTTCCTCTCTCGTACTTCACTGTCTCGTTCTCGTGAACCCAATCTCGTATCTCGTCTCGTGAGATAAGCATCTAGTCACACCCCTACTATGCAGGGTTTCTAGTGCTCTAGTTTTTCAGGTAGGTTCATTTCATTTGTATCTTTGTTCTATTGTAGTTTTTTGTCCTATTGCATGTAATCATTTTCTTTGTTCTTTTTTTATCATTAACTTTACTTTGTCTTAAGTTTTACTTGCAAGAGTTTTTTTTTTACTTGTGTTAGTTAGGCTAGTATTTCTCATATCATAATATGAGATTCTGATCATATCGCTGACCCCTACCCTGTTGAATAAAATAATTATTAATTTCTTTCAAAAGAATAAAAAAAAAAATTAAATTGCAAACTGTGCCCAAACCTTTGACCTGTAATGTAACTACACAAATATATAATTTGTCTATTCTCAGCTGTTTACCTTCAACTGTACTTATGGTTGGTCAACAAACATACAAAATCAGTGTTTTTAGTTTTCATAGCTGCACTTTAGCTTTGCAATACAGTGTGAAACAGCAGATGCATGTAGAACTGTGTGGCTATCAAGCCGAAGGCAGTACTTCAGGGACATGTGACTCATCTATTTCTCCAACACCTCTGGATGCTATATAACAGACACTAGGTACACTTCCTGATTTAGTATTCTGTCTCCCCCTCTCTCTGTCTTTGTATCGGTCTCTTTCTCATTCTGTCTGTCTCTTCCTCACAGTAAGAACAGAGTAGGACAACTCAAGAATGTACAGGTCTATGCTACAAAACACTAAGGGAGATAAAACGGCCATCATCTAGGATCTTTATTGCATTATTTATTTCACCATTGTGTTCGATGTTGAGGAAAGGGGACGTGCATGAAGAAAACTTTGCTAAAGAAGATAAAGAAGAGCTAATACTTTCATCAAGTGACATTAAAATTGCAAAGTATTAATTGCAAGAATTGCAAGTATTAAAAGAAGTCCCACAAGGCTCAGGTTTAGGTCCTGTGACTTTTACTACTTTATAACGTTGACAGGTCATGCTGTGCACTGTATTGCAAATATATTTAATGGTATTCAAATTTAAAAAAGTGTTTTGAAAGCTTATTCAAATTCTATTTTTAATCTGGGAACAAACTGCTAGCACCTTACTAGCTAATATGCTACACTTCAAACTAAATGTAGACAACTAATGAGAATTTATCATCAGCTAAGGAATTAATCAAGTAGACAGAAGAGAATTACATTTGTAGAGTTCAACAGCCTTACAATTGTGATTTATTCACATGAAACAGTAGCTGCAATTTGTTCATGATTACTGGTGGCCACTCTTGGTCACTTTATAATTTAACATTTCCAAGCCAATTTTACACCAAATTCCTCGTTATATTTCCCACTGTTCCCAAAGAGATACAAACTCATGGGTGGGCAACAAAGCGTGCAAATTCCATCTGTTCATACTGAATTGGAACAAATTTATGCACCATACTCCTGCAGTAACACAACACACAAACAATATATTTTATATTATCAGTGAGGGTTTTTTTACTGGTGTTTTATTTGCTTCTGTATTTATGTAAGTGTACTATTTTTATCCTGTAATATTTATAATTTTTTATGGAGCACATGGCAACAGTGGACCATTGGTGATAAATAAATAATGAGCAAATAAGTACATCATGTCAGAAAGTGGTTCACATACTACTTAAAATCACTTTCTGTTCTTGACATGCCGAAATGTCACATTAGAACCATTATTTAATATTTTAAATTTAATTTTAAAATCACAATCAAACTAATTTTTTTTATTAGAAATCATTTATCTGTGCACAAGTAAATGTGTGCACATAAATAAATTTTAGTTACTCCCAAGCACTTGTAAATCGAACATTTTCAAGAACTTTTGGGAAACAGTCCGTAATTCTACGGCGATTCGTATATGCCCGTTTTTGCAATCCACTTATGGTTGTGATGCTTTCGGGAAAAGCGTCCCTGTTCTGCCTATGGTCCTTCATAAATCTATTCAGCTCTTTGAGATCTGTAAGAAAAGCCTGAGATAAGGGGCTGGACAGTTATTAGTTTGAATTGGGTGAGTTAATGTCGTTGTGATGCGAAGGAAAGAGCCACAGTATCTCTGACTGCAGAGTACCTTCCTCCCTGCACCTCCACGGCACAGCACACCTAATAGGACTGAAGCAGCATGGAGGAAATGTGAAAATCAACTGAAGGGTGAAGGAAATGAATTGAAAGAAGGAAAAAAAATTTAGTCCTGAAAGAGGATGTCTCTGATAGATGAATGATTCACTGTCTCCAAACTATATCTGACTGTCATGTTCTGACAACATATTTCAGGCGCACCTGAGGGAACAGATTGAAATTGAACATGCTCAGGAGAGACAGGAGGGCAAGCTGGTACAGGACATAGGAAATACTAGTTGTGTTTGCACAGGACATGAGTTTGGGTCTTTGCTGTATCAAAGGGTTATGTCAAGGTTTGGCTGGTTAGCACGGCCTTGTTAACCCTGCTAGTAGATCATACCTGTCAACATTTGGTTTTCAAAATCCGGGAGTTTTGTTGTGGGGGTGGGGGTGGGTTAGGCTCATGCTGTTAGCGGCAGGCCCATTCATGCTGTTAAGTGTACTGCATGTGTTAAGTGTATTATTTACACTTTTTAAAGTCTATTTAAAGTCTTTTTAAAGTCATTATTTATTTATTCCCTCTTTGAGGGAACACCGCCTTCACCTGTCATTATGTCTATCGGTTTGCTTTTGGGTTAACGTTAAACTTTCCGTGACTGCGCAGTGCGCAACTGGTTTATAGGCTGCCAGGTTGAGGTGAAAAACTGGTTGAAATTGTATATAGTGTGTGGTGGATTGTGTCAATATAATGCATTTAATACAATCTGGCAACATTAGACAAACATATTGGTCCGATTATTCATAAAGGAGTTTGGGTCATGCAAATTACGGGAATTTCCCGGGAGAAATAACAAACCAGGAGGGGTCCGGGAGATAGGTCTAAAAAACGGGAGAAACCCGGGAAAAACGGGAGTGTTGACAGGTATGTAGTAGATGCCATAGCTACACCATATGGCAGCAAACAGTATCTTTCTACACAAATCTTGATCCAGAGATGTTGAATCGATTCATTGAAACAAAAGTAACAAAGTTTACATTAGAGATGTTTTGACACTTTAAAGGTTCTCTAAGCGATCCTGGGTGACGTCACTTCTTGTTGACGTTTAAAGTATTGTCAAACAAAACGGAGGCTAGCTAGACCCTCCCTCCTCCTCATCCGCGCACTAACCCCCCAAATCCTTCTTGTCGGTTATTGGCTGGAACAGTTTGTTGTGTTTCTTTGAGCGGGTCGCTAGAGTTTGTTTTTGTTGCCGTTTGTGGAGCTTGGGGTGTGTGCAGAGACTGCGTCTTTTTACAGTGTGTTCAGTGGACAGGCAGCTAGCGGATAGTGAGGAGATGTTTGCTGTATGTGACAAAAATGTTTTGGCCTAAAAAACGCGTGACATCGCTTAGTTAAAGAGAAAAAATTATGCAAAAAAATTTAATTCATCACAATTTTTATTTCACTATGCAAAATCATCACAAATATATCATGAATATTCAGTATATCGCCCATTCGGCCTAGAAACTAGAATGATAAATTCATCACAGGGAAGCACTCAGATACCTAATTTAAGCAGGCTACTAATTAATGACAACGATTGACCATGATGGAAACTGTAATTTGCCACACAAGTCTTTAAATTATGTGATAATGGCTTTGTGAAAAATTCATGTTCCTTTTCTGAGACTCCACAGGGCGAGTGGTAATATTAGCGGCTATCAGCCACAATGATAGACTTCAGTTACCAATCAGCAACACAAATGACATTGGCTGTGGTGAGCAAATTACCAATCATCAGAAAGATGGAGAGTAAGAAGTTTCAATGTCCGTCTCTACTTTTTCAAAACGTTTTTTTTTTTTTTCCATCCCTGTTGCTTCACAAGAAAATGCCCTCCAGAGTCATGGTTACAAGGGGAAGTTGTCACAAAGGCTAAAGTTGTTCGGACTCGGAGAAAGGTTTTCACTTAAACTTTAATATCTTCACATGTAACGATTGGTGACAACTTACCACAATAAAACCATACTGCTATACATTAAAACAAGGGTCAGCTATGTAATGAAGGATGATTTTAAGGTTGATTTGTATTAGCAGCACAGGTGCATTTTCATGTTGTAAACATTTATAGCCAAACTAATGTTGCAGCCTTTTTTGTATGCTGCCATGATATGTTTACACACTGCTGTGAAGCCAATTAATAGCCTGCCGATAAATGAATATGCTATTTAATAAATCATTCCCATTGTAACAATGGAGCATATTGTTACAAAAGGTAGACAAACTCTTCCTTTTTTTCTGGGCAATAACAGTTGAAATGTGCAATAGCTTTTTGTAGCCAAGATTTTAGTCTACACAGAAATTGGCTTTTCAAACAACTAGCTCGTACATTATTTTCCCCAAAACTGTGCTCAGAACAAAGCTCATCATACTAGTTTTGTTCAAAAGTCAATAACTTTCATAAAGCAACCAAAAGCAATCCAAATAATTATTCGAAAGTCCTACCTTTCTGTAAACCAGCATGTTTGGCGAGTCATCCGTCTCTCCATTGCTATTTGGATGGAGGCTGTTGTTCTTCGCCATGGTTCAAAAACTCAGCAGAACAGTTACTCCAGTGGATATATACACCTGACAGAGAGAAACAAGGCACACAACAAATAATGATACACCCGGCTGCATAAAACACCAAATCGTGCATGATATGATAAACAAATGAATAAATAAATGAAAGTATTTATGATACTGCAACATTGCAGGAATAAAGATCAGTTGACAATATCTTTGTGATAATCCCCACCTGATTGTGTCATTTCTGATGCTTGAGTGATTCTAATGCGATGTTTGAGTGAAACCCAATCTGCACTGCTATCATTTGGATTGCAATCATATTTTCTTAAATATGTTTCTTAAAACCATTTATTAGAGGATTTTTCCTCTCAAGGTTAAAATGAACAGATTATACGTAAACGCTAAAAAAATCTGATGACAGCAGGTCACAGATCAAACACACTTCTCAGTTTTGCAGGATCGGTGGGACAGCCAATTAAATGCAAACACTGTTCCACCTCGCGCTGCATCCGTATGTCATGCATGTGAAGGCTTTATGGTGTGTCAAGCGAGATTCGCTGTCTTATCTTGCTTCAGACTGCCAGAAAATGGAGCAGGAAGCTAATTTTCGTGTAACCAAAAACGCACAGTCTTGCACAGACACTCGATTCTCTTAGAACCACAGACAGCTCCTCAGGCGGAACTGCAGACCCTTGCACGAGTCTTCAGAAACCTGGCATCACCAACAAAATGCACAACACAATCACAAAAAGCATCACTTATGTTCATTCTCACCTCAAACACGCCCCGTCTCCCCTGATATATGGATCCGCGATCCCAGAGTGGAGCAAGCTCGTGCAGTTCGTCAGCTATCAGAGGTATCATTCATTGGAAATATTAGTGATCCTTTTGCTTGATGCTGACGCGTAATCGCGCGCAGGGATTCTGCTGAAGGACGGGGCACGCGCCAGCGACAAGGGCACGCGCATCCAACCTTGAACCAATCCTGGAGCCCACACAAAAAGAGGGAGTGCTTTTCTTTGAGGGATTTGTAAATAATTAATAATATTTAAATAAAATAGCCCATTAAATAATATAATAAAGGCTAGCAATAATATTCCTAATAAATTGTTTTATTGCTTCGTATATTATCAAATTTTCAATTATTATATTAAACACTGGTAATCTGTTAGAAAAATAAGTGAATTTATGACAGCTATTGGGTGATAATGTCTGTGGAAATTGCTGTCTGTCTCCATGTGGCATTATCTGAAACAGACAAAGCATTTAATCACAAATTACAAAAACTGAGACTCTTGCCCGCAATGTGTATTTTATAAAAATGAACTATTAGAAAAATAAGGGCTGACACTGAAAACATTCTCTGATCCTGAAAATGGAACACTGAGCATTCTGGTTCTTTTCATTTGGATTTCAGTAAGCAAAAAAAATTGTTAAATATTAATACATGTGTACCTTGTAATGTGCACTTAAATTTTTTTAAGGAGCTATAGGATCATCCTAAGCTAAAATATTTTGGAAAATGAAAAATGGCCAAGCATCCTACAATGAACCTCTTGAGATGGAATGATCCTAAGAAAGAGCCCCTCACCAATATTGTTCTCTATGACAGGGTAAAAGGCCCCTTGAATGTGATTTTCTCCTAACACTACATTGCAACAAAACCACTACAGTGACTTAAGTGACTTACATTTTAGACACAATATTGCCTGTTGCTTTTTTTTCGCCAATGAAAACAGTTCCAACGACACAGTACTGTTTTGTGTCTCCATACTGAATGAATAAATCGTTTGAATGAATGATTCAATGACTCATTCAAATGCTTTGTAGAATGAATTGGTTGAAACTCAATGGCTGCGTTCAAAATCGCATACATCAAGATCGCTATAAAAGTATGTTCTATATAGTATAAATGTGTGTAGTATGAATGTAATCTGGAAATACTACATTCTCCATGTTGTTTTTGGCATGTGACCTACCAGCATGACAGTGTCAGTTACGTCGCTTAACTACCATTCATAAATCCTCTCCCGTGGCCTCATGGGATAGTAAAGTGTCCTTCGTATTCACACTACAGAATCTTGCCGGAAGTAGTAGATCATCCAGGTACTTTTTGCCCACTATTTTATGAGTACTGAGAATTCGGACATAATTCTTTTGTCACATACTGTTTTAAATTCCGCCGACTATATAGTAGGAAAGTATGCGGTTTCGGATGCAGCCGATGTTCTCACTCATTAACAGTGACTTGCTGCCACTTGGCAGTTTTAATTTCACATTTAAAGTAGCCTATCTTTAATTTTTAAATAATTTCAAAATATCAATAATCAACATTTTATTTTTAAAACATTATTTATGCATTTGTAAATGCAGGTTAAATACATTCATGTCCCTCTGAGCTGCATTAAATGTGTAAATGCATCTAATAAATGCAAGTGGTGCTTACAGCACAACCAAATGACGTCCAGCTCCACCTATCTTGATGGCAGGAGTTAAAGGGGGGGTGAAACAGTCAATCTCATGATTCAGTCAATCTCATGTTAATCTTGAGTAGCCTACCTATAGAGTAGTATTGCATCCTTTATATCTCCAACAAGTCTTTAGTTTTATTATATTTAGAAAAGAAAGATAGGCTGTACCGAGTCTTTCCTGAAAAAAACGAGTAGCTGGAGGCGTGCCGTGTGGGCTGTGCTTACGCGCCGATAGCTAACAACACAGACATTTGAAGCAGTTTTACTCACCGCCTGCGGTTCCAACGCACGACCGTGAACCTTTATCGTTGGGACTGCTCCATCCTTAAGCAATGGCATTAGACGATCTGCAAATCTGGCGTAGAACTGAACTTCCCTAAAGCCGAGCACAGCGCTTTGATGGGCGTACTGCTTTCGCTCTCTTGCTCTGGTCTACGGGTGCGCGCGCGCCCTTCCGGGAGAAGTGCCCTTAGGACCCGACCCGTATAAGGAAATTCCGCCCCACCTGACGTCACACACACCCATACTCGAAAAAAACTTTCCGAAACTTGTCACAAACCAGAAGGAGTATTTTTGGCACAGAAATACTCAATCAAAAGTACAACTTAATTTTTGAAACTTTGTCCATGTTTAGCATGGGAGTCCAACTCTTTAACAGTGTAAAAAACTCAGTATGCATGAAATAGCATTTCATTAGGGTTAGGAGCTGCGTCATGAGAATTGCATACTTCCCTACTATATAGTAGACGAAAAACAGTATGTGACAATAGCAGTGTGTCCAAATTCACAGTACTGATAAAAGAGGCAAAAGAACATACTTTTTTAGCATCCCTGAAGTAATTACTCAAATTCAAAATAAGTACCTACTCAAGAGAGTATCAGATTTCGGACGCAGCCAGGGTGTGGTTGAATATTCTAGCTCCACCCATTATGCCCAAAACACATTCAGAGAGGGGGAGGTGGACTTCACACTCCACCCATGGCTCTGCAGTGAGTGCCCTTTCTCTAAATGCCAATTCAGATGCAGCTTGTTTCCTCTGCATTTCAAAAATAAATTTTGATAACAATTTGATTGGTAACAGATCTAGTGTGTCTCATTATTCTAATTGAATTTATTGATTAAATGTAAGAATTTGACACAGAAGAAGATGCATACATTTAATTAGGTTAAAAAATGGTTATAAAGGTAAAATGCCCATAAAAGGAAAAAATCTATTTAAACGTAATGAAAAAAAAAAAGATAATTTCTGTCACTACTGCGAACTGATCGCCACACAAAATATAAAGCGAATAAAGCTTTGAGAGTCAGCTGTCAACAGCAGTCCTAAACCTGCCATGTACCAACACAAAATATTGTATAATTATTATTATTGAAAAAATCCAAAAATATTAATATATATAATTTGTTTTTATATATAATTTGTCAATATCCCACACTCCTACCATCTATATAACTAATCTACATTATTCTACCATAAATATGTGATTTCTCATCTCAAAAATCATCCTTTGACTGTCAGGCCCTGAATGTTAGGAGCTTTTAATTGAAAATTACCTACAGTGCAGTTCCACTCAGATTACCTGGAGATGTGTTTTGCTTTGTCTATTGGTATTAATTTACCATTGAGGTCATATATATAAAATATATATATATATATATATATATATATATATATATGATATATATATATATATATATATATATATATATATATATATATATATATATATATATGTTAGTGTACTTCTTAAAGATGCCAATATTATATTTTAGAACAAAAATATTTATGTCTTATCTTACACTTCGGTGCATCCAAGTTTTTGACCAATAAACTGCTCTGTAGAATGATAACGTTCCCTCCCCAACAATTCTCTGACCCTGAGCAAAAGCAAATCAACTTGAGAATGAACCTGTTTTGAACCTGCATTCAAAATACATCCATTCCATCAAACTACTAAACGACAATACGTTCATTAAATGCGTAAAAGATCTATCCATTCATCCATCGAATAATATTTTAACATCTTCAAATAAAAATGTTTTAAAAAATTACCTGCCACAAATTCAATCATTCTCATCCTAGTACGCAAGTGCAACTACAAGCCTGTTCTGCACTGCTCCGCCCTGTGACCCTGTTTGGAGTCAGTGGTCCAATCAGCAAACGCAGAAGGCGGGACAAAACAGTGGCTCCGTCCAATCAGTGGTCAGTCAAGCCATCAATCAAACGTGACATCGTTCCTACTAGTCTGAACGAAAGGACATGAGAACGAAGAAGAAAAACAATACATACACGTTTAACACAACGGGACGTAATAATGGGAGATAACAACAGCTAAAACGAGTGTTTGTTTGTCAAATAACGATGTCATCTTGGATACTTGTGGATATCAGAACGTATGCGTTAAAAACAGGAACTCAATGTTTGAGTTTTAGTGGTTGGAGAAGCGAGACAAAAGTTATTGTTAGTTATAGTTTCCTTGAATAATTTATACATCTGGACTGGACCTGTAGCGAATCTCATTACTTGAAAGTGCAACAGATTGGAAGATGGTGTCGTGGATTATATCTAGGGTCATCGTGTGAGTATTTATTAAAAAAGATTTGCTTTGTTTCTGAGCTTACATGTAACTGTTATGAGAAAAATTGCTGACTGTGCATTTAGATACTGATTATATGCACACTGTACTGTCTGTCTCATAAATGTATACATGTTATAATTCAAAATAGTACTATAAATCCACAAAACAAATCTTAATGTTCCTGTTTATTGTCGTGTATTTGAAAATTCAACATTCATTTTAAAAACCGTTTTGTCTCCGATGTAATGTTACAGTTCCAACACTGCAGTATTTTCATGTATTCTTTTTTTTTTCCACAATCAACAAAGTTCCCACAGTCCTGAAAAATCTAAACCCAGGAAATTTAAGTTTGATTTTCAGGCCCAGAAAGGTAGCCTAATGTAAATCAAAAGGTCATGGAAATGTTTACAGTCAATATAATTTTTTCTAGGTGTGGTCAGATTTGAAGTAGATCAGCTAGAGATGAGAGATATTACTATTTTTGAGTGAAAAACCTAATATAGTCATCACAAAAGAGTGGAAAAGTAATGGAAAAATCATTACGGGTAAGAAATTGTAGGTACCCCTGATTCAAACATGATAAAATTCTCAAATTAAGCAAAAATTATAGTCTTGCTGCCGTATGGGAGTAGAACAGGAAATCCATTATGTTTTTGGCTGGAGACCTGCTTTGGTTAATGTCCCTGTCTGCAAAGGAAGGAGGAACTGCTGTTTTCCTGCTGGACCGTAATGTTGCATTAGGTGTGTCCCTCTCTTCACGGAAAGGTCAGCACAGGAAAGCACATTCTGTGCCTCATCTCACTAGGAGCTGTTTGCTGTGGGTTTAGTTATCTTTAGTGTACTGACAATGTAAGAGATAAGGTCTCTGGTCGTCACTGATAGAAATACATCTTATACTAGGTTGTAGTCAGTTTCAAAGTCTAAAGGTCTTTTGAAATGCCTTTTGTGTTCTTACTGTTAGTTAACATGATGAATTATTTGCTGATGGGGAATACGGCCTAGCTGTTTTTAGAGATGTGCAGTAACATCATGCGCACACACTCATTTCTTTCTTTTTTTTTACCTTCTCTTTTTTTTTCTCCCAGCAAACAGCATAATAGGAAATGCATGACTAAACCATTGTGACTGTAATGTGTTCTCACAGCATTCGACGCTTAAACACTTTCTTCTGACTAGTAGTAATAGCAAGGCAGGGCTCTGTTTGGAAAAGATGACTTGGTGATGCTAAAGTTGTTTAATTACAAATTATAATTTTAGTTTTGAGTTAAGAAATAACCTCTACTCTTGACTTTAGCACTTATTTTGCTTTATGGTAGAGATGTTTTATAGGAGAGAAACAGTTACGCAATAAATGGAATCCATCCAACAGTCCCTCATCAACACACACACACACACACACACCCATGAATGCACATAACTTTAGACGGTATCAGGCAGTGCTGTCGTTCCCATAGCTACTGGAAAATACATGGTCCAGGGAAAGACAGGCCGGTTACAGTGAAGGCCGTGGATTTACTGTGTGTATACTGAAGTGAGGTGTTCAGCACCTCTTTGGGGAAAAAAAAAACACCACATGCTTTTTTTCTTTTCTTTTTTTTCTTCAATCTCATCCGTCACTATTCATGGTTTTCAGTCATGTGACTGCTACAGAGACCTAGAGGGCAAACCGTCCATAGAACTGCAGCAAATATGCATGTCAGTTTTCCATCTGTTTCAAGCCACATATATTTAGATCAAGTCTCAAAAGATGAAAAACAAAAATATGTGAACAAAATGTAAGTTTTGGGCACTTGTGAATCATGATCCAGATAGATACAGCACCTGCTGCAGTATTTAAATATTTAAAAACAGCAGGACATTCTAAAATGCATAGCATGAAAAAAACAGTGCCTGAAACAGTGATATTTAAAGATCAGAAATGGCATTTATAATCGTTTTCTATGGAAAAAATCTTAATGAGAAACTGCACGTGGCGTTTATACTCTGGGTTCATCTTCTTGCCTGTACATAGTATGCATCATTAATAAGGTGTATATTTAATTTGGTCTTTTTAATATCACTGTCTTACTACATTAGTAGCTACTTAGTACAAACCTGTTAAAAAGAACTGACAAGCAATGGAGAAAAGCCTTGTTTTGCCCTCCAGGTGGGCGTTCCTATAAAAGTGTGTCATCATGTGCAAAAAACCATGAATTAATAGATATTTACAGAATTAACAGAGCATTTTGAATAATCGTTGTTTCATTTTTAATATTTTATTGGCATGTATCCAAAGGTAAAGGCTTTTTTTGCCATTTGGGTGGGCATCCAAATGAATGTTAAATATTAGTAATATTTCATACAAAATTGTGCAATGGGATATTCATATTCTGGTTGATATGATAAGCCCATAATTAGTTTCATGTTATGGCCGATAACCACAAAATTTCTGAATTCTACACTATTTTGTCTAAATAAATAAAAAAATAAAACACCAACAAATATCAATCCATTTAAATGCTATAAGTGAATTTAGGCACCACGACAATAGGAAAAAGATATCAGCTTCAAGATTTGCTGTGTTATTACATTTTTACTGTTTTAAAATAAAGTTTTAATTTGAAAGATTATGTGAATGTTAGATGCAAAAGTAAACCAAATGTCCAAAAATTCCCAAATATTGGCTGATAATCGATATAATGTCCCTAATTGTAAAGAGTGTTACTGTCAGCTTGAACCTTTATTTGTTTGCCTGCCTATAACAGGCATTTTAGAATATAGTAGTCTCAATTGCATGCCTGTTTGTGTTTTCTCACAGTCTTGTGTTTGGAACGCTGTATCCTGCATACTACTCCTTTAAAGCTGTCAAATCCAAGAATGTCAAAGAATATGTGAGTATTCATTGAACAAACAAGACAAAGTCATATGCATATAATTATCCACCGATGTTCTACTGACTCTTAATATTTGAGTTCAGAGAATGTTAACAGCCAGAGTAGAAGATGGAGAGCTCCAGCTGTATTGTTTGTATGCTGGTTACTCTTAATATCTGTCAGAGACTGTCAGTAACTAAACCCTGAGCTGTTCAGCAATTTAATCCTGTCCTTCCTCCGTGTATCCCCAATTTATGGTCTTTTCCAGCTACTTCCATTTCTCTCCTTACAAAATATAATGTATTATGGTATATAGTGATGGTGATACCATAGTATTTTGATATGTACCATATAGTAATTTATTATTAATATTTAAAGGTACACTATGTAACTTATTGTTTAAAATTTACTAAATGTATGTAATGAGCGAGTAGCCTACATCATGAATGTACCATCTTCCAAACCGTGTTTTGTCTTATCCTGAATCAGTATGATACATCTATAATAAGTGTTTATATTCTGACTATTTTAGACCAAGCGGGACAACAACCGCTGCGAAGTACCTGCGTGACTCGTCATAAACATAAACTGAGAGAAGTAGCTCCGCTACAATATTCTTCCGCAAGACGCATGCAGTTTTGTTTATTAACCGCTAGAGCGCCAAAAGTTGAAATGGTCCTCCATGGTGTGTTTTTGTATTATCTCCTCTATACCTTCAACAAACAGTTTGTGTTTGTGGTTTGACAGGTGCGATGGATGATGTACTGGATTGTGTTTGCACTTTACACAATGGTGGAGACCATCACAGACCTTTCTTTGGCTTGGTAAATACTGTACATACTCACACACTGAAAAGAGACAAATTATTGCTATTGAATTGCATGGAGTAATTGTGCATCAAGTGGTTTTATTAACATTTTGCAATTCTTCTCTATTGTGTGGGCTTTTCACTGTCTTTTGTGGTGTATGAAAAGGGCTTTTATCTGTTGCTGCACTTGCAGATTTTGAGCTCCGTTTATTTTCCTCAGGCCACTTAGGGGAACCAGTCTGTTAGGTTCAGTTTCAGTTCAGTTAAATTTTAGTGCATTTCATTAGTTTCGTGACATTTAAAAAAAAAAAAAAAAAAAAAAGTTCAGCTGTGCTTTTACTGGCTCGGGCTTCCTAAATTAGATCAGCTTTATTTGTATGGATAGCTCAGGATAAAACTGCACAGAGTACTCTATAGTAAAGGGTACTAAAAAACATGGCACTAAACATTCTAAAACATAAATAAATGAAAATAATTAAATATACAAATATATAATATCAATTTAATTTGACAAATTATTGACTTTTTGAGTCTATTAACAGATATAGTTGCATTACATCAATCAACCAAAGCTGTTTATTTGTTGCTTAAAGGGACAGTTCACCTTTAAAGATGAACTAAGTAACTTTTTTACCTTAACCGAACAGCTTTGGAGTCATTGTAATGTCGGCCGCAGCATCAGGAAGTGTCGCGTGATATCAGGTCTCACGATGTAACGAATTGCTTTACGGCAAGAAAGATCTGCTAAAATGAGCATCAAACAGAAATAACCCGGCGCCGTGTTCAAGACGCACATACAATACAGACTGCCGACAGTTCAACAGGGCGCGCACAGCTCTTAAAGGGGCCACACCTTATTTCCACTCGTTACAGCTTTCATCCTACTGAACCGGTACCGGTGTACAGGGGAAGTGGATCAGGCCGTGAGTGCAGAGACATCTCTGCGTGCGTGATATTTACGACAGTACAAGTATCCCACAGCGACTGTAGGGGTCACTGTTTGACAAAAACGTAAATCCTGCATAGTGCGGCTTTAAACAAAATTTAGAAAATTCTGTCATCATTTACTCACCCAAATGTCGTTTCAAACCCGTAAGACACAAATGAAGATATTTTTGAATGAAATCTGAGAGATTTGTGTCTCTCTATCGACAGTCCATGCAACTACCGCTTCAAAAATCCATACAGAGACTGTAAAACTAATCCATATGAATTGAGCGGTTTAGTCCAAATATTCTGACGAGACACATCGCTTTATTTGTATTCATTCACATATAAATATGTTGTCAAACAATGTGGGATGTGCTTGATATTAAACAGTGTTATTAATAGCATATTAAGCTGCGAAAAAGATACAGTTCCCTATGTGGCTTCCTGTGAGTGGTTCATTCTCATGTGTTACGCAGGCTTGGTTGAGCTTCTGTTTAGTTTCGCTGATCAATGTTTATATGTGAATAAAAGCCTACATTCAATCTGTTAATCATATTAAGTGATCGAGTCTCTTCAGAAAATTTGGACTAAACCGCTCAATTAATATTAATATATGTTAGCCTAGTTTTTTGATCTCTTAATGATCTTTTTGATGTGTCAAAGTGGTAGTTGCGTAGACCATCAACGGAGGGACAAAAATCTCATTCTATCATTCATATCTTCAATTATTTCATATTTTGGGTGAACCTAACCTTTAAGGTATCAGTACTGAGGTCCCAGAGACTTTAGAGATCGTAGAGAAAGTTGAACTCAAACTCATTCTTTTTGTCTTCCGTCATCCCTTTATTTTCACGTTAATTGCACTTGACTATGTTTTAGGTTTCCAGTTTACTACGAACTGAAAATGGCTTTCGTCTTTTGGTTGCTCTCTCCCTACACCAGAGGAGCCAGTGTCCTCTACAGGAAGTTCCTACACCCTATGCTGGCATCCAAGGAAAGGGTAATGACCCTAACACATCATCAGGTTCCCTGGGAATAGGCATTCACTGATAGTGAACACCCAGTCATACTGAAATGTATTATGGAGTCAGTAGGATTACATAATCAATGATTACATAAATAACGTTAAGAGAAAAACAGATGGGTTGGGTTAGTTGGATGTCTCGATTATGTGATCATTGTAAACTATGATTTAAACGCCACGGTTCCTTTAACTGAATATCTCGTTCCCTCTGTAATTGTTTGTTGTCAATGTCCTAGTTGGAGGTTAACGGTGCAATTTAATGATAGATTTATTGATTTTTTTTTTGCATTATGTTTCGCAGGATATTGATGACTATATTGTCCAGGCCAGAGAGAAGAGTTATGAGACGATGGTGAATTTCGGGCGTCAGGGTCTCACTATCGCGGCTGCTGCTGCTGTTTCTGCTGCCGTGAAGGTATCACACAGACACATGTGCTCATCCATAAACTCATGCACTGTTTATAATGGGCATTTGAGCTAAGCTAACTAACTAAGCTGATTTTCATTCCATGTAAACTGAGACATTGTTTTGCATTGATACATGCTGTTTAAAGCACTTGTTGCTTATAAAAAGAATTTCTAGGAAATGGTATACCAGATTTTTTGAAATATTAAGGAACGTGATTTTGTTAGTTAAATGGAAAAAATACAGTTAAAAACTATAATATTATGAAATATTATTACAATTTAAAATACAAAATGCAATATATTAATGTGATGGCAAATCTGAATATTTTCAGCATCATTATTACTTCTGTATTCAGTGCTTCATGATCCTTCAGAAATCAATCTAAAATGCTGATTTGCTGTTCAAGAAACATTTCTTATTATTATCAATGTTAAAAAAAGTTTTTTTTCAGGATTCTTTAATGATTAGAAAGTCGGCAGCGTTTGTTACAATATAAATGTATTTACTGTCACCTTTATTCAATTTAATGCATCCATGCTGAATAAAAGTGTTAATTTCTTTAAAAAATCATATTGACCCCAAACTTTTGAACAGTAGTCGTATATATACTTCTGTTAAAATAGTTTCAGTTCCATGTGATTTTTTTCTGCTATATATTATTTAATATTAAGACCGATACTGCATGGAAATGAAAACAAGAGTGACTCAATAAATATTAAATGTGCTCTTCACTATTGCCTCTCTTGTTCTCTCTTTTTCTTTTTTTAAATTTAATGTCTGGCCATGTCTGATTCTAGAGTCCACTGCTCATATCTAGAGACAAAAATATCTAGGGTTGGGCTCTTTTGACTTTTGACACCCTTGCAACCGCATAGCAACAACACACTAAAATCACTGCATAGCAACACCATCATCTGTCACATTATGTAGTTGCTAATGTTATTCTAATCACCACTCACGTTTTCTTCAAAAAATGTAAAAATCTAGTACAAATCTTCCTGTTTCCTTTCTCTTTCTGTCTACATGCTAAATTAATCTCCAGCAGTAGCTTCTGCACCTGTCCCAGGTAACTTGCTTTCTTTTTCGATCTGCTATAACCTGTCACCAGCACATCATTAGTCCATTACTAACCTATACCTTCAGATAAGTTACATAAAAATATGTCTTTGCTTGTGTATAATAAAAGCAACCACAAATGAAGGCTTTTTGGTTCTTTAATTTTGTTCACTCAATGCACTGTGTACCATAGATCATGCAAAGCTGATCACATGACTTGTGTCACAGGGACAGGGTGCCATCAGTGAACGTCTGAGGAGTTTCAGTATTCCAGACCTGACGCAGATCCCCTCTGAGCAGTCGGCCTTCTCCAACCCCAGCCGACGACGGGCCCTTCAGCCTGCTAACCCTACCGCTGTCGATTCTGGTGAGCACATGCTCTAATGACATCACTTCTGATTATATAATGATTAATGATTGATTATGTAATTATGAAAAATTACCACATACTGATTTAACTAAAAAAACTAATGAGCTATAAGAGTCAAAATTAGCATTTTAAGACCTCAAGGGCAGATGAACCCTAGTGGAGCACATTGTCTGTCATCGTTATAATAATTATAACAGTATGTCTCCCTCTAGTGGTAGAAAAATAATCCTTATGGAAGTCTAGCTGTTCAAACAATTCAATTGAATTCACGTTTATTTGCATAGCGCTATTCACAATACATATCGTTTCAAAGCAGCTTTACAGAAAATGCATGTTTCTTTCTGCATTACAATTTAGACTAATCTGTTATCAGGTGACTGTCCAAGTAATAAGGCAAGGCAAGTTTATTTAAATAGCACATTTCAAATGGTAATTCAAATTGCTTTATACAGAAAGGAATTTAAATAATCACAAAATAAAAGCAAGGAAAATTAAAACAGTTATGAAAGGAATTTAAAGAGATATAAAGATGATACCCTTATAGAGGAATTAAAAGAGTAAAAAGATGATACATAGATAAACTTCTCATCTGGCAAAACACCGGTGTATCAGATTTTTCACAACTGCTTGTTTTACTGTGAGATTTTCCCATGTCGATTGTACTGTGTCTGTGGTGTTCTTTCGCTGCGCCTAAGTAATCTATTTGGATTTTTCCCCAAATAAGAAATATACTGTTGTAAGATGATACAAATCATGCAGTTTGCAAACATCATGTATTCATTTTGGACAAAAAATGCAGTCATTTACTCACCATCATATCAATCCAAACCCATATGCCTTTCTTTCATAGAGAAAGGAAGACTGCGTTCACAATAAAAGTAAGCACCATAAACATTTTCCACCATATTCCAATACTTCTCATGGTGCGTTTACATCCTCTCTTGATAGCTTTATTTGTTGTGATTGTATTGAAAATTCTCTTCTTTTTTTTCATTCCACAAATTCACAAAATGGGTTTAGAGCGACATGAGAGTGCGCAAATGATGATAGAATTTCCAATTTTTGGGGTAAACTAATCCTTCAAGGTTCAGTTCCTCTTGTTTGATATCTTTATTGCTTCCTCTGTGCATCTGCTCCAACAGAGCCATATAAACAAGCAGGGGAGGGACATGAGAGGAAACAGATGGAGTATTCTCTGAAGACGAGGCGTCAGTGCAGAAGGGCCTGCGCAGATCTCAGAGTGTCAAACTCACCCGTGCCAAAGCAGCACGCAAAGAGGTACATTTGTACAAGCAAACATTTTCTGTTCAATTCTATTATAATAGTCCTGTCAAATCCATTAATCGCGATTAAACGATTTGACAGCACTAATTCTAATCTAAAGCGGAATACAAAATACAAACATTTACCCTGGGCGTCTCAGATATTAAAACCCCACTGTAGTATTTACTGAAGATTAACTATGTGTATTGGTGTTGTATTGTTTTTTTAAAGCCTCGCTATGGCTCTCTGAAGCTGAAACCCCGAAGGCGGCAATTGGTTACATCATCCACTTTTGACCATCCTTGATTGTCCAAAACAAAATCACAGATGGGATCAGCTTCAAAACTGTGTTCTTATCCTCGGTCTAAAAATGCTCAAGTTTAATTCTAAACTTTTGTTATGCAATTCTGCAAGATAATGCTCTTTCAAAGCAGCACTAAACACTTCAAACTACAAAAAGCATGAACAGTGACATGTACATTAATTCTTTTAGTAGATGCTTTATCCAAAGTGACTTACAGTTGAGGAATACTACAATAGAAGCGATAATGATGCAGAGTGATGAATAATCTAGCGTGCAGCATTATTTGTTGAGGAAAAAATACCAAAGTCTAGTATGAGTACAGGAAGACTAAGAATGTACTAAAAATCTTATTTAAAAACGGATCCGAGCGCATTTTATCTGTAACTTGACCTGAACCTGCCTCTAGAGACATATCTTGTTACGCAGAGTAGCACGGATCCCATGGTGTCCCCGCTGTCCCTCTACAGGGGCAGGTGTCAAAGGTTACTGTAGTGTGCACCTTTCAGCTTGCTTTAGCTGTAATGAAATTGAAAAAGAAAAAATTGACTAAAATGAGTGTGCATGTTATAGCGGGTTTTGTGTATGCTTACAGTAGGTGTTTCAGCATGTTAATGTTTACAATTGCCTTCGTCCACCCAGTATTATAATTATGTCATCGTTTATTAATCCTCATGACATTCTAAACCCATGTGCATTTTGTCCATGAAATGCAAAATAAATATTTTTTGGGAGAATATATTTTTTTCAGTGAAAGGGATTCAGTATGTCAAGCAAGCTCCAAAATGAAACTAAAGCACAATAGAAGTGTCATAAAAGCGGTCCATTTGACTAAATCAGGTCTCTTAGACTATGAGCTGTCCTCAAAAATGTTGAACCCATTTTTCTCCATTTCAGTGTTGGTGTTGTTACAGCATTTTATCTTTGCTCTGTGCATTTAACTTTATTCACTCATAACTTTCTTTTCTGAAATTCTGACTACAAAAAAATCAGAAATTGCAGGTTAACACCAAACCGTTCACCACTGGTTCATTCAGAACTTTAGTGTAGTTTTATTATATTGGAAAAAAATAACCAAGATATTATTCAAAACTTCTTTTTTTATGATGTTTTTGGGTTGAAACTCTTCCTTTAACTTTTAAATCTGTTATGAAATATTATAATAGTTTGTTTTCAGTCTTAACAGTATTTTTTTAAAAAATGTTTCCAAATACATTTGTTAAGTTTGAATGTCTTAGGTTTGTATTTTTATTTTCACATTTTGTGCAATCTATTTTTAGTGATGTACATTCATTTTAATCATGTTTGTTTTTTGTATTTAGTCTTAAATTTAAATAAAAATGCACTTATCAGCATAACATTTGACCAAAACACTCCAGATTTATCTTTGCGAAGCATGACAGGAGAGTGAATCTGATGCTAGTTGACTAAAGTAAGAAACATTGTGGTTTGTACATGTGTAAACAGTGGCAATGATCTGTCCGTTTTTGAACATGTTTGTATTATGTGTTGGACAGTTAATTGTAAATGTGTGGGAAAAGCCTGAGGATTGGGGGTCTTAGTTTGTATGTTTTGCGTTTGTAACTTGTTGATTAGATTTGTGTCCAAGAGCTCTTTTGAATGTGTTAGTAAACCTTGAACTTAAAAGAATAAGGTTTAAAACTAAGTTTATTTCATTTGAATTTGGGAGAAGTCATGGAAAACCTGGAAATACCAGGGCATTTTAAAAGGCTTGGAAAAGTCATGGAAACATCAAGGATATTTTTTTTTTTGCTCTAAGCTATTTTACTGACTAGATATTGCGTTTTATGAATGCCACATGTAAGTGTGAAACATCAGTATGAGGGTCTCTTTGGAGACAAGCCTAATAAAACACTAAATACATTTTTGTAAACTGGTATGTGTAATCTTTTATATCCAGTAACTTCTGGTTTAATACATAAGGTACAAACAATATCTGCTTCAGCAATCTATTTTTAAATATTATCCTGTACTTGGGAACAACTGGAAAGGTCATGAAACACTCATTGTATTGAACAAAAAGATTGGGAACGCTGTGTATATACAGTTTAAGACATACAGTCATAAGTTAGCCTAAATTGTTATCTTCCTCTAGGTCTGAAAGGCTGTTTATTAATAAAATGAATGCTTTATATTACCCTGTGTTAATTCCTTAATGGCAGCTAGTTAATGATGTCTGTCATACTGCAATTTCTCCAATGTCCACTAGGAGCAGTCAGGCTCTGTTTTTCTAAGTCACCTTGAATTGGACAGCACAGTAAGGAACACTTGTAGTAAGTTTAAGAAACCTCTGCAAAGGCATATTTTTTTCAAAGTGTTAACCCCTACAATCCCACATCGATTTTGTTTAAACATGTCAATGGCCTTTCTCTATAAAAAGAAGTGATACGAATCTTATTACTTCAGCTTCAAACATACAAAATAGAACTAGAGAAAATTAGAGATTTGCTTCCCTTTTAGATTAAAGCATCTGAAAGCCGTCATATCTGTTTATGTGGGTATGTGTTTAACCTTTATGGGGAGCCACCTGATTTAAATATATTTACACCTATAAGGAAGAAAGAGGTTAATGACACACAAACAAGCTCCCACGTGTTGAGTTTGGTCTTGAACTGCAAACTGCTTATTTTTGTTTTGCTTTTTCACTGAGACATGACAGTGATGGACTTGCTCAATGCTGTACGTGTTCTTGATAAATGCAAATAGTGAGGCAGGTTTTAGTTTGCGTGTCACTGTGTCTGTGTGGTCCAACGGCAGTTGTTTCATTATGGTCTCTGTCACAGGACGTGTCCAAGTCTTTCAGCACTTTAGTGTGGAGACGTCCTGTGTCTCAGATGCCGTCAGAGAGAAGAGGGGAAGAGAAGAGGAAAAGGATGGGAGAATTAAGAGAGGGAATGAAAGAGAAATGGGTTTCTGTCAGGAGGTCGAATTTGTTTGTGGAGACATCAGTGAAAGAGTGAAGCTACCTGTTGGTCCACAACCATATAACACACTTTTATTTTCTTAGACACATTTATGGTGGAAAGCAGGGATTAAAGGAAGAAACATGCAGTTCATTCTTTTTAAAGGGCTTTTATTTGATAAGTTATTCCATACATAAATGATATTTGAGCTGTAAAGTTGTCCAAATCACATTTGTTTTACCACTGGGACTTTCTTTTCTATGTGGGTAAACAGATCTTTACTTTAAAACAGTGTATTTGTTATTATGTTTATTGTTAACCTTTAATACAATATGTCTTGCCCCATTACCGTAACCACATTTTTTGCTTGCTTTTAAAAGTGTCACAGATGCTGTCGACATAGCTTAACTTGTTTTGAACCCGGAACATGCCTTAAAGGCCCATTAGACATTGGTGGTGATCTCTATCAATTGTTGTTTCAGTTTTACATTGAGCGTTATTTTAAAGCTTACTGTAATAAAGGGGTGAGACTGTGTATTGACGTAACTGTGTGTTTGTTTTATGAGTGATAATGTCCCCTGTGGTGCTTTCCCAACGTTGTGTGAACGTGACATCACCGATAAGCAGGTGAAGTTTGTTTAGAATAATTGTTCAGGCTTTGAAGAGTATAGCATTTGTGTCTTTAAAGTGTAATATATTACTATTCAAAAGTTTGCTATGCTCACCAAGGAGCATATAGCACAAGGAGCATAGCACATTTATTTGATCAAAAATATTGAAATATAGCAATTTGTAATAACTTTTTTTATTTTAGTATATTTCAAAATGTTATTTATTCCTGTGATGGCAAAATAAAATTTTCAGCCAATCTTCAGTGTCTCGTGATCCTTCAAAAATCATTATAATATGCTGATTTGATGTTCAACAAACAATTCGTATCAATGTTCAAAACAGTTACTTAATATTTTGGTAGAAACTGTGATACTTTTTTAAGGAATTAATTTGATGAATAGAAAGTTCATTTTACTTGGATGAATGTGTCCTTGCCGAATAAAATTATTAATTGGAAAAAAATCTTACTTAACATGTGAATGCTAGGCAACTCGTATACTGCTTTATTTCATAGGCTAAAATATTCATTACATTCTCTCTCTCTCTCTCTCTCTCTCTCTCTCTCTCTCTCTCTCTCTCTCTCTCTCTCTCTCTCTCTCTCTCTCTCTCTCTCTCTCTCTCTCTCTCTCTCTCTCTCTCTCCTCTCTCTCTCTCTCTCTCTCTCTCTCTCTCTCTCTCTCTCTCTCTCTCTCTCTCTCTCTCTCTCTCTCTCTCTCTCTCTCTCTCTCTCTCTCGTGGTTTCTTCAGCATTCCTTGAATCTCATTCCTTTCCTTAGTCTCTCTTTGAGTTTTTCAGCCCCATCTCACCCACTCTTTCTTTCTTTCTCTCTCTCACTCTCTCACTCTCTCCCGCTGGGTCAGATTGCTCTCTGCCCTCATCTCTCCTCAGCCTGTCCCCAATAATCCTGCCCTCAATACCCGAAGCCCCAGACCCTTCTGCCCCGGTCCAGACCTCCATCACCCAGCCACTATCGGGTTCCTCTTTCTGCCTTTTCAGGGTCTGACACCTCTTGCCCCCTTTGCAATTCCCAAGCATCTCTCTAGGCCTCCAGCGCCACTCCACCTGGAGTGGGTTAGCAATGTAAGAGGCAGGATGCAAGTGTGAAGACAAGACGATAATGGAAAAAGGTTGAATGTTTCCTTTCCAAGTACAGTGCCTTTAGACATATTGACCGTCTTGGACTTTTTCACTTTTTATTGACTGAGCTTGAGCAGTTTTGAAAGTAAAATGTTATATGGATTAAAATTCAAATAAGTTCATAACTGTATCAAGACAAATTTTATAATCCATTTATTCACTTTTTGGGCATAGACCTGAAAATTAAATTTCCAACTTAAAGTGTCACAAATTAAAGCAGACACTTGGTAGATTATTGCTAAAGGGATAAAGGTAAAAACTGAAAGTGAACTTAAAGTTATAGAAGTTTAAGTGTATTGTTATGAAAAATGCACAATTAAAATTTTATTTTAAAAATTATTTATTTTTATTTTATTTTTAAATTTAATTTGTGTTTTTACCCTAAAACTAGAAGAAAAACAAAGCCATATATCTAAACAAGTTGTTCCAATTTTGAGGTTGATATCTTAAAAAAATAGTTTTCTGTAAGATTGTGTTTGGGTGCAGTAACACTAGATTAAATTAATTTCCCATTCATTTCCAATGTGGTCATTTTTGACTGAGGAGTGCAACGATTTTTTTGACGATTTTTTTTTTCAGGATCATTTAACCTTTTCGGATCGTGTCCAACATTCCTTTATATATTGACTATTCTGACTGTGATCGTTTTTTTTGCTATTACATGTCCAGAGATTGATAATCATAATAATGGCACATATTTATGTAGGTTCAATCTTGAGTAGAACATGCACTGTTACTGTGGATTTAATTAAGTTGTTGCAACACCTGATGTAACATCCTGTCACACAAAGAATGGTGAAAGAAAACATGATATCTGATCTGATCTTTCAAACTGAAAGGATACAAATAATTGTATTGCATGTCAAACCAACTATGAAGGTGAAAAGTTTTTCCTAACAGGTTCGAGTCAGAAAGTCTCATCATGGCCTTGTTTTTCACATAAAAGAACAGTTTTATTATTAGTGTCAAAAAGGTCAATTGAAATCCTCTGTGGTTTTAAAGTTGTAAAACAATATAATTGCATGTGAGTGTGTACTCTTTATATTCACCATACATCCACATTTATCCAGAAGAGCAAGTATTGTGATTGAATAGGTGCCTCGCAGTTCACTGGGGTGGCGTCCCATGGACGAGTTCATTTTTCAGAAATAATGTGTCCTGGGACGTATTTGGAAGAGAACACTACCATCAAGGATATTCTTGGAGCCTTGAAAGGCACATATGTATATTTAGTGTACGTGTGGGTTCTGGTGGCTCCTGTCTTGTAAACCTTGGTGATCAGAAGGGACTCTGAGAAAGTCGTGGTGTGTTTTTTGGCAAAGATTTGTGTCTATTGCAGTACTATATATGTGTTTATGAGTGCTGTGACACGACCATGTGACTACATTTTGATTACTTTTGACCTATCACCATTGTGTAAATAACAATCATGTATAATAAAAAAGTAGCTAATCTGATTATGACCATTTTAAAACGTAATATCATCTAATTACAAGTACTTAATTTGGGAATTTGATTATGTAATCCAGATAATAAAAATAATCAGATATACACAGCATATTTAGCTCCCTTTACACCAGTAGGCGTTAATTCCTGCATGTAGCGTTCCAACCACGGTTTGTTCACAACAATAATTAAACCCTATGTGAGAGGATATGCATATAACAAGCTTGGTGCCCCCGGGTGCAACGAGGTCAGTGGCTGATCTTTTGTAGCAGCACTAATGAGAATGCAATTAAACAAAATGGGCTTCCGTCGTCACGATGACCTAATGAGAGGCATGGTATGGTGGGAAAACCCAGCACCTGTGCGAGCACGCAAGTGACACTACGCTGTAGCCCATACGCTAATGCGAACCCACCAACCAGTGCCCGCTTCATTCAGCGGATCAGCGACGGGGTGATGAAAGAAAGAGTGGGGTGAAAGAACAAGCTTAATTACCAGAAAATGCAATCAGCGCTAGAGTTCACTCGAAGACAATAGCCGGGGCATGGACCTCATTGGGGTTACCCGAAAGGGCCCAGTGGACAATTGGGTCATTGACATCAGATTGCTTGACAAGTCCCCGCAGGGCAGAGGAGAGTTCAAAAACCAGAGCAAAATTGAGAAGTTTGTCGCTGAATCTGTCGGAAAGGGCCTGTCAGGAGCGATTAGCACGCCCTCCAAGCGCCCAAATGATCAAAAGGTCCTGTCCCTAACACACACACACAAACACACAGGCCCCCGCCACTGCAGGTTTAATCTGAATTTGCATGGCTCTGTGTCTCAGTCTTCCTCAGGCATGATATAATTACTGCGATGAGCACTGCCCCATTGGCTCAGTGCTGTCTGGAGTTGTTTTGCGAGCTAGCTGAGTTTGGAGAGTGCAGTCGGTCAAAGAGCTGGTGAAGATTATCTGTTAATGGTGATTTAGTGTTAATGGTAATTCAATGGCATCTCTCCTGCTTTGCTGTGCCATATAAGCTCTGTAATGTAAGGTGAAAGAGATAGCTGTTGAGCTTGCAATTGAACTTGCCAGGGTGTGCATGTGGGTATTGTTAGAGAAAATTGAAAAACTAGGTGTAAAGTTACTTTTCGTCTTAAGGCATCTTTAGATTTGCCGGCTCTGTCGCTGTCTCTTAATTTTGTGTAAATTATGTAATTATGGCATCAGAGACAGCATTGACCTTTGGGTCATGGTCAGTCAGAATGCATTTTTCTTGTCGGCTGTGCATAAAAATTTATTCAAAAATGTAAGCTCATGATACATTGTTTCTGTTGCATATCATGTAGAAATGTGCTTTTTTTATTACCTCAAACATCGAAAGAATGAAAATATGAGATTATTATTTTAATTGTAACCTTATTTTACTTCAATTAAAACAATCAAGCACTCCCTAATCATCATTATAACACCCAGTCCACACACAGGAATGTTTAGTACAACATAAGGGAAAGTAAATTATGACAAATTGTACATTTTTGGGTAAACAATCCCTTTAAGTGCTATCAAATCAATCACTAAGGCCAAAGTCCTGGCTTAGTAGATGTACACCATAATTAAATCCAAATGTATTTGTTTAAACAAGAAAAACATTTAGCTAATGTTATTGTTTTTGACAATGATCCGGTACAACGATGCTTACTTGGCATGTTTTCTCACCCCTTCAGGCATAATTTGTCCATTAAGCATTGACAAAGCCACTATTATTCAGCACCTTAATTGACTCCATCCGTAAACAACTGACGTCAAAAGGCCAGACACTGAGATTACAGTAATGGTGATTTTGGCTTGGGAGTGAAAGTTCGTCCACATAGGGAACATGCCGATCTCTCACTGAAAGACCTGTCCCCTTTCATCACTGTCTGTTAAATCTATTGAGGCAGATCAGGGAAGAGTGCAGCTACTCCAACAGGGCTCAATTGACCTTGTGTGGCCTTCCCCAGAAGCTGTCACGTTGCCACACTGTAATGGAGGCAATTAGCCGGACTGTGTGTCTGTTACCTTCACAGTCAAATCTGCCGCACACATATCCATGCAAACACACAGGTAGATACATCTAATGGATGAAGGAAGTAAAGTTCACACTAGCAGAGTAACCACTGGTGTAGTTCGTCACAATGACATGATCCACTAACATTTGTCCTTTAGTAGACTTTATGCTTTGTAACTTTGCAGACCTTTTTTCATACTCAGACAGCAACATTACACACTAAAGAAAGTTGAAAATGTAAAAAAGCACAATATGACTCCATTCAACTTCCTTTAGTGTGTAATGTTGCTGTCCGAGCATGAAAAAGGTAGCCTGGTAATACCAGACTCTGCTACTTCACTTTGCTTCGTAGACAGAGTCTGGAATGGCATAATAGAGAAGTGTTTTCTCTCTCGCTAGGGGGCGCTTGTCTGAAGTTTAAAATCATTGGTTACCTGTAAGCCAATCAGATAAGTTTATTTATGACGTATGTTATGCGCCGACACAGCCGCATCGAACCACAGACATCATGCATCGAACTCAAATCTATGATCGAACTTCCACTGTAAACCTGCTGTAAACACTTGATGATGCGAGCGAAATACCGGAGTGAACATGGCTGTAAACGACTTTGGCAGATTATGCAAAGTTAATCTACGCATCCACGGTACAATCGGGGCCTCTAAACTGATATTTGACAGTATAGAGAAAAAAAAAATATTTGCAGCCAACTGTCAAAGTTAGGACTAGTTCTGTTAAACACAGCTCTTTGTTCATTTCGAGTCTGTTGGAAATGCTGCAACTTAATTGCAAGATTACAGCATGTCATGGCAATATTTAAGACCTGGAAAAGAAAGGAGACACTGACCTGTCAAAAGGCTCCCCAGTTTCTCGCTGACGATCGGTAATAGTTGATCAATTAAACTTTTCCCAAAGGGAGTAGGACCACAACATCACCTCCATTCAAAATGTTTAATACACAGTCTTCTTCTTCGGGCTTCAGTTTGCTAATGCCGGGAATATTCTCCACAACAAAGCGAATTGCATCCGCGTCTCCATATCCACGGTCGTTTTCGATTTCCCTAACCTAATCTTAAACTCGGTGCTTAGCGACTACGTCACGGCTTTCAGCCCGCCCTCTGCTCGTTGATTGGCCGGCTGTTTTCAGGCCAGAGGAAAACGGATAGATAGGCCACTGTCTCAGACTGACTACAGAAGCGAAATGAAATTGAGCAGAAGTACGAAGTCTGACGTAGTCAGGCTATGAAAAAGGTCTGCAAAGTTACAAAGCATAAAGTCTACTCCAAAGGGAGTTATTTTATATCAGTATGCACTGTTTCTGAACCCCCTGAAACGCCTCCATTGTAGTCTTTTCTTCTGGGAACGTACTCGTCACAATGTCCAAGGCATACTGTTACGTTCCACGTGTGTTATGTTCTTTCTCTTCTGTTTGTAAATTCCTTTTTGTTAGGTTGCGAATGCGATCATTGGATCATCTGGCTGTCCATCATACCTGTGACGTCAGGACGCTCAACGTCATGACCGGCGCGACCAATCCGCTGGCGTGCCGGCAGATTAAAAGGCCCCATTCACCATGAATGAGTAGTGAGGGATCAGCATCAGACCTCACTCAAAACCTGACCTTAATTGAGCCAAACAGCCAGTTTACAACCTTAATGTTTTGTTTTATGTGGTTTCGTTGTTGTAATTCAATTTAACTGATTGAATTATGAATTTATTGGTCATTTGTAGTTGCTGCAATGTATTTTTTAAATTTTTTGCCTGTGGGATACCATGAAAATGAGTATTAGTTCAATAACTTACCTTTCTGTCAGTTTTCACCTGATAATTAGCCTGGATGCCAGCCCGAACCCCGCCCACAACATTTTTTGGTCGGGAAGTTCGGTCTGGACTCGATCCAGTGAGGAGTAAATAGGCTTGTTTGAGATGAGCAAAATCTGCGCAGAATCGATCACCGGTGATCAGCGCGTAATGCATGCCGGTTAGAAATGTGTCCGAGAGCGGTCCGCCTTGCTCTGATGTCATGCTGACGTGTGTCAAAAAGCTCTCGCGAGCGCAAGGCGCACGTGCCGGATTCTGCAGTCGCGCGCAGTTGCTCTCCACCGACTGCGCTGATCAAAAGCATGATGGGAAACGACTTACTGACGACACAGCTTAATGCTCATTGGTTTAAACAACCGTGATGTATTGTTCTCTATTAAAATGTTTGATTTTAAAACTCGGATATCATGTTTTATGTGTATATGTTATGTGTGAATATTCCCAAACAGTGCGATCTCTATGGGTTATGCAATGTCATTTTATTATATATATATATAAAAAACGCATAGCCTATGTCTGTATTATTAAATACTATTAAGCCTATTAAAGAAAAAAATGATTGATAAATACTCATTTGGAATAGAATTAAATAACAAGTAGCCTACTTTGGGTGTCTTGTTCATTATATTTATTTTCATATAAAAGCAACAGAACTTAAATGACATCCAGTTTATTAGCAACACTGTGCACAAGCGTGAATCCCGCGATATCCGCCTTTGATCTCAGGTGTCTGATCCACTGCGAGAAGAGAGATCTGTCCGTCTTGCCTGCGCTTTTTTCACTCCTCCCCTCACTGCAGCCGCCTACTCTCGACTACATTTCAGGCGAGGCGAGGCGCATCTCAAACAAGCCTATTATGATCAGCCAAAAAATGGTCGGACCAATCAAATTGCCAGGGCGGGCTTTATACGATGATGGACAGATAATCCATCCAATAACGTAATCATCACGTCCTCAAACGGATTTTTTCTTTCAAAAATGCTTTTCGTGTTTGCATGCAAGTAGGCCTACTCCGCGAATGCTTAAGTTCTTTTTGCAACACCGGCAAAGATTGTTAACACTCCTTATTTTTTTCATACTTTTTCCAGAGTTCTGTTTGATAACTATGCGTTGCTCAACATACGTCACTTACTGCGTTCCTCTGATTGGTTGTCGGTCTATCCAATTGAGTGCAGAGTTGTTGTTTTTCCTGGTTCGGTTAAGACACGTCTCATAATCAAAGCCCTATGGAGCAGTCTCAGACTCATGTTCTGACCAGAATATGAGTATGACGAAGTCAGGCTACCTGATAATATAACAGTGAATAAGAATTATACTTGTGTATTGACAACCTACTCAGAGTTGATTAAACTAGCTCAATTCAGCTATTCTAAAACCAAAACTCAGAGTTTCCTATGGTAAGTCAACTCAGAGTTCAAGTTCTCTTACGAGAGGTTCTCTCGTATTGCGTAAGCTAGCTTACGCTACGGGAAAGATTCCATCTTTCTGAGAAATTGAAGCCAAAAATTATCCTATAATTTTGTATCCATTGTCAACGCAGTTCAGCTGCAGCAGACCATGAGAGGGCTAGCTAGCCGCTCATTGGTTCGCTCACGGAGAACTGCTCAAGCCTATGAGGGAGCGCGGATGAACCCGCGACCAATGAGAGTCTGACTCGCTCTCATTACGTCACCGCCCCCGAAGCGGGCGTGGACGAGGCTATAAATACCCCGAATAGGCTGAATAAATCTGATTTTTCATCCTTCAGCGACGCACCTGCATCTGCTGATCCTGAGAGAGAAGCCGCCGTCGTCGAAAAGGCACCTTCTAGCGAGCGTTTGGGAGACTGAGGAAGCCGGCCGTCTTCGCCACCTTCAGCCGTCCTGTGAGCTAGCGCCATCCGACGGATTGTATCCTTTTTACAAAAATGCTTCCTATATATTGTTGTATCTAAAAGAGCGAGCGTCTTTTTCAAGATGTCTCGTAAATTTTCTGGCGGCTCTTGCCGCGCTCCCCTCGAGGCTGGGGACCGCCACCTCTTCTGCGCTCTCTGCCTCGGATTGGAGCACGCCGATCTCGCCCCCGCTGTGGCGGCTGCGAGCTCTGCGAAACTATGCCATTTTTGACCCCGCGGGCTCGACTTCGGCCACTAAGATGCTTCCGTGCCGCCTCTGACTTCGCCGCGGAGAAAGAAACGCCGCTCTCAGAGGCCGCCGGACCCCCAGCCGGAAGCGTTCATCCCGCCGGAGCCTCTCGCTCCCGCTCTCCATCTCCGCCGCTTCCGGACATACAGCTGCCGCCGACTGGCCGCTCTGTTGCCTCCGTTGACGCCGCGGACACCAAGGAGACATGTTCGCTTCTCGCTTCAGACGGTGAGGATTGGTCCGATTCTCACGCCTCCTCGGCCCGAGAATCACCGGGACCCGCGCAGCTACTTCCACCAGCGTTCGACTCCCGCCGCTAAACGGGCTGCGCCCTTTCTGCCTGATCTGCACGCAGAACTCACGAAGTCCTGGAACGCCCCGCTCTCTGCTAGAACTCGCTCTGACTCTTCCACCCCGCGTCGCGTTGTGGACGGAGCCGCAGAGAAGGGCTTTATCTCCATTTTCCCTGTAGAGGACCTGGTCGCCGCACGTCTATGCCGCCCTCCGCGAGATGGCGCTCATCACCTGTGCTACCCGCTAAAGCCTGCAGTCCGACTTCAAGCTTTCAGCCGCCGGCCAAGCAGCTTATGCACCCCATGTCTACTACAGAGTGAGGTACTTCGTGAATGGGACGAGAGCGGGGGGAAAAAATCCCCCTTCAGCCGCGGATTGAGGATCTCCTGCGAATTTTGTTCTGCCTCGTCGCGCTAGCTCCTCTGCAGGCCGCTCACGTGACCAGCCTCCTGCACGAGCCCCACCCTAGCGCCTAGCTAAACACAGTCAGACTTCTCAGCGACACCAGGGCGGCCGCCCTCGCTCGCTCTGACAGCCGCCACAGACCGCCGCCTCCCCGGGGGCCTCGGCAGAGGATCGCGCTGAAAACTGATTACTCGAAGTCTGCCTAGCGTGGTGAAAAGGACGGCGCTCTCCCGCCGCGGCCGGATCGCCGTCAAAGTTTCGCCCTCTGTTAGTCCCCGCTCACGCGGCTACTACAGCAGTGTACCCCGCCATTACCAAGCCGGTATCCCTTCCCGCTTGCATGAGCACAAACGCCGTGTTTACGGCGTCCCAGAGAAATCTCAAAAAGAGCGTAAAAGCCTCTTGTGTAGAAAATGTGCCCACAACACTGTGTTCACTCATACACAAAACGCCGTGTTTACGGCGTCCCAGAGAAATCTCAAAAAGAGCGTAAAAGCCTCTTGTGTAGAAAATGTGCCCACAACACTGTGTTCACTCATACACAAAACGCCGTGTTTACGGCGTCCCAGAGAAATCTCAAAAGAGAGTAAAAGCCTCTTGTGTAGAAAATGTGCCCACAACACTGTGTTCACTCATACACAAAGACACTCCTGTTCCCGTGTCTCACACAGGGTCCACTCTCATAAAGCGGTCCCAACCCGCTCGAGTTTCAGAGTACATAAGCGCGCCCACGAACCCGTGCGCGCGTCCCACCTCTGTTACACGGTCCATAAACTTGTGTAGAGAATGTGCCCACAACACTGTGTTCACTCATACACAAAGACACTCCAGTTCCCCTGTCTCACACAGAGTCCACTCTCATAAAGCGGGCCAAGCCCGCTCGAGTCTCAGAGTGTATAAGCGCGCCCACAAGCCCGTGTGCGCGTCTTACTTCTGTTCACTCTGTTACAGGGCCCATAAACTCCCCTCCGAGTGTACGTCCCGCTGTTGTAAACACTATCAGCGCGCTCACGCAGCCGCGAAGTGCAGCGACGGGGACCATGTAGCCATTCACCCCCTAGCGTCACGCTTCAAAGCGTGGGAAGCAGTGGGTGTTAAACACAATAAAGCTAGGCTATCGCTTACAGTTTTGCCGCCGCCCTCCTCGCTTCCGAGCGCGGCTAGAAACTACTGTGAACCCAGAAGCAGTGACGCGCTGCTCCGTTCAGAGATAGCAATTCTGTTGTGCAAAAAGGCTATAGAGAGGGTGCCTCTGGCTATGAGCGAGTCGGGGTTTTACGGCCGTTATTTTCTTGTCCCCAAGAAAGACGGCGGTCTCAGACCAATATTAGACCTCAGATCGCTGAACAAAGTTCTCATGAAGAGACCGTTCAAAATGCTCACTATCAGAAAACTCCTCGCGCATGTGCGCCAGGGGACTGGTTCATATCACTAGATCTGAAAGATGCATACTTTCAGATCCAGATAAATCCCCTTCACAGGCCATTCTTACGTTTCGCCTCGAAGGCCAGGTTTATCAATACACCGCCCTACCGTTCGGCCTATCCCTAGCACCCCGTACGTTCACGAAGTGCATGGATACGGCGCTCGCCCCCCTGCGGAGTCAGGGGCTGCGAATACTGAACTACTTGGACGACTGGCTGATTTTGGCACAATCTCAGAGAGAGTTACTGTCTCATCGTACAGTTCTCCTCGACCATCTGAAAATTTTGGGCCTCTCTGTCAACTGGACAAAGAGCGTACTACAACCCAGTCAGACTATCTCCTTCTTGGGTATAGAGCTGGACTCGGTCACGATGACGGCGCGTCTGTCAACGCAGCGCGCGCACCGTGTGCAGCGTCTCGCCGCATCTTTTCAGATGAACAGACTCACGCCTTTGAAAACATTTCAGAGAGCGTTGGGCTGTATGGCCTCAGCCTCCGCGGTGCTCCAGCTGGGGTTACTGCGCATGCGCCCGCTTCAGCTTTGGTTGAGGAGCCGTGTGTCTCACCGAGCGTGGACAACGGGCCACCAGCTGATAAAAGTAACGCAGACCTGTATCACAGCTCTGCAGCCATGGTCAGTGGTAGAATGGTTTCAGCGGGGCGTTTCCATGGGGACAGTTTCACGCCGAAAAGTCATCTCGACAGACGCCTCCAACACGGGTTGGGGAGCGGTCTGCGAGGGCTCACCGGCCTTCGGCCCCTGGTCAGCTCAAGAGAGCCTCCTACAAATAAACTGTTTGGAGAGGTTGGCGGTCGAGAACGCGCTCATGCGCTTTCTCCCGCGCATTCAGGGCCACCACGTGCTGATCCGTTCGGACAATATAGCCGTGGTCTCGTATATAAACCGTCAGGGCGGAGTCAGATCCAGGAATCTTTTCCAGCTGACAGAACGCATCTTAGTTTGGTCTCAGTGTCACCTGCTCTCGCTCAGGGCGACGCACGTGCCGGGACATCTGAACGACGGTCCAGACAGCCTGTCCAGGAACCCCACTCCCCCCGGGGAGTGGTCCCTGCATCCTCTTACAGTTCAGAAACTGTGGCGTTTATTCGGCAGAGCAGAGGTGGACGTCTTCGCCTCGGCGGAGAACACCCACTGCCCAATATTTTTCTCAAGGAGCGAGGACGCGCTAGCCCAAACCCGGCCCAGCCGCCCGCTTTATGCTTTCCCTCCGGTCTCTCTGCTACCACAGGTGCTTCAGAGAATCAGAGAAGCGCAGCACTCGGTGCTCCTCTTAGCCCCGCACTGGGAGGGTCAGACTTGGTTTCCGGAGCTCACGCAGCTGTCACAGACAGCGCCGTGGCCCATTCCAGTCAGAGCAGATCTCCTCTCCCAAGCTCGCGGCACGATCTGGCATCCCCACCCAGAGCGCTGGGCGCTTCACGCGTGGGTGATCAACAACTACCCGTTGCTTTGCCAGAGGGAGTGATTAACACGATCATACAGGCTAGAGCGGCTTCTACCAGAAGGCTCTATGCGTCAAAATGGTCTGTGTTCTCGAAGTGGTGCACAGATAGGGGTCTGGACCCGCGGTTATGCGAGGTTCCCTCCTTATTAAATTTTCTCCAAGAGATGCTGGACAAGGGCAGATCCCCGTCCACTCTTAAGGTATATGTGGCAGCCGTCGCGGCGTTTGCTGAACCCCGACGCGGCCAGTCACTGGGCAAAGACGGGCTGGTAGTCCGCTTCCTCAGGGGAGCTAGAAGGATGAATCCCCGCGCCCCCCTTCGGTGCCGATTTGGGACCTTTCCATAGTTCTTGATGCTATGAAAGCTCCCCCATTCGAACCGCTAAGCACCGTGGACCTAAAGTACCTGTCGCTAAAGACCGTTTTTTACTCGCGCTCGGGTCAGTAAAACGGTGGGAGACCTGCACGCGCTGTCGACCAGCGCGTCCTGTCTTGAGTTTGGACCTAATGACTCATTAGTCGTTCTCAAACCTAGGCATGGCTATGTTCCCAAGGCGATTGGCACCCCGTTCAGGGCACAAGTCATATCCCTATCGGCGCTGCCTGCTTCCGATAGCGAATCAGATTCTAATCTCCTATGCCCGGTCAGGGCTCTGAGATTATATGTCACTCGCACAGCTCCGATCAGACGATCCGAGCAGCTTTTTGTTTCGTTCGGCGGGCGCACCAGGGGGTTGGCCGCCTCGAAACAGTCCCTATCCAGATGGATTGTTGATGCCATTGCAGCAGCATACGCATCAAAGACCTGCCATGCCCTTTGGGCATCAGGGCTCATTCCACTAGAGGCATGGCCTCATCGTGGGCATGGTCCAGTGGGATTTCCATTCACGACATTTGCGTGGCAGCGGGATGGGCTTCCCCCTCCACCTTTGTCAGATTTTACAATCTGGAAGTACCCGCTTTGCAGGCTAAACTACTAGCAGTCTAGTATGTTTCAGCTCTTCTGGTTGAGCTGCAATATAGGGGGTTAATTCACACAGACCGAGTTCGCTCTGTCCCTCTCTTTTATGTGCTTATGTACTACACAATCACCGGCCCGCTCCGCTGGCCGTTTGTCACAGATACATATATTCATTCCCACTTTCGGTGTTCCCCGGGTTGCCCCGCGGGACTAATAGTGGATGCTTAGCACGCACGGCGTTGACCATGGGTTCCCGTAGCGTAAGCTAGCTTACGCAATACGAGAGAACCTCTCGTAAGAGAACGAATCGGTTACCTAACGTAACCTCGGTTCTCTCTAGATGAGGGAACGAGTATTGCGTTCCTGGCCGTGCTTGTGCTACTGGCGATGTTCGCTTCAGAATTGAAAAAACCAGATTTATTCAGCCTATTCGGGGTATTTATAGCCTCGTCCACGCCCGCTTCGGGGGCGGTGACGTAATGAGAGCGAGTCAGACTCTCATTGGTCGCGGGTTCATCCGCGCTCCCTCATAGGCTTGAGCAGTTCTCCGTGAGCGAACCAATGAGCGGCTAGCTAGCCCTCTCATGGTCTGCTGCAGCTGAACTGCGTTGACAATGGATACAAAATTATAGGATAATTTTTGGCTTCAATTTCTCAGAAAGATGGAATCTTTCCCGTAGCGTAAGCTAGCTTACGCAATACTCGTTCCCTCATCTAGAGAGAACCGAGGTTACGTTAGGTAACCGATTCGTTTTAATTCAGAGTTGGTTGAACCTCCTTATTCAAACAGGCCCCTGGTAGGAAGTTCTAACTTAACTCGTATGTGTTTCTGTTTGGTACAAAAACCTATGTTGTTGATACACTCGTAAGTTGCTTTAGTGACTGTTGAAATGCAGCCACCTGTAAGCCATTTGACTGACTGTCTGAGAACCTTTTACCGTTTGTAACATCGACTAGGTAGGTTTTTCTGTGTTAGTTAGTTGAAGAGTGATCGCCATTAATTGTATTTTTCTTTTAATCAGCGTAGTTTACTTAAGGCGTCGACAAAACTCGGTTTTGTTTTTGCATTTTTCTTTTGCTAGATAGTTTAGAGGTTGGGTTAATAGTTATGGGGAATTTGGTTTTTGATTATTTTATTAATTTGGTGACACTCTTATCTTTGTTCATTTTTCTATTTCTAATATTCTTGTTCTTTGTTGTAACCTTTTCCGTCCTCACAAATAAACAACTTAATTGTTACCTCTGTGTTGCTCTAGGTTGTTTCTGCCACTTCATAGCAACAATTACATCTCACATAAATGTTGCGTTATCATTCCATTTAAACATCATTAAACACGTAGCAATTCCTAAAATAATGCATTAGTAGTGTATTGTCGCCATGTCCAAGAGACACTGTGTTTTCAACCCCAGATCTAATGGGGTTGCAAAAGAGCAATTTTGCGTTTTAAAGACACATAATAGCCGTCCAAACACAGCCCAGACGTCTAGGCTAAAACAAGGCAAAATTTGTTCTGTCAGTGAAAATTTGATAGACGTCTAAACCATAGCCCAAGAATAGACTAGTCATCAATTAGATAAGTGCACAAATGAAACCAAACACCTTGTAATCACTGTTGACTTTGCTTACATGATGGAATGTCATTCATTTCGCAAGTTACTTTGGCAAAAAAGACATACCAATTTCAAGGTTATTTTGGCTAGAAGTTTGCTTGGTGGTAACTGAACAGAGCATTATTGACAGACTGGGAAAATAGGTGCTGCAATGTATAAAAAATATAGTTTTTTTGAACATTCAAGCAAAATATTTTAGCAATTTAGTTATTTCAACTTATTTTTTTAACTTGATTGTCCAGACAACAAGAAATTTTAAGTTTTCTTGTCCTCAACTTATCGAAATAAGTTAGTTAAACTAAAAAAAAACCCATGCAAAAAGATAACTCAAAATAATGAGTTAACTTTTTTTTTTACAGTGTAGTAGACCCCCAAAAACAAAATCAAGACTTTGTAAAAGGGCATAATAGGTCCTCTTTAATTTTAAACAATATATCTTAAACTTCTTTTTGGAAGTATTTTGTTAAAAAAATGTGTGCTGTGTTTTATCCAGAGAAATGGCATTCATGCATTAAGCTTGGATTAAGAGATCACACACTTTTTGGACAGTTTCAGATTAAGTAAATGCAAATATAGTTTGTAATCTACAGGAAAAGAGGGGATTTAAGGACAAGTCGCATGTTAAAATTATTGGCCAGAAATGAAGGAAATTCCGATCATACTTTAAAACATGGGTGGGGCATGTGTCAGTGGGTATTGTGGTTTGCTATTCACAAATGACTGTGCAATACTTACTGACTAGTTTTTATAACACAAACACCCACACCTTAACACAGTTCATCATGAAAGCTCGAGTTCTCGGTCAGTCGTAGCAGAATATAACTTTGAATGGTGGTTAGTCAGTTTAAACATGTTGAAACATTCTTGTATGAGTCTGTACACATAATTTGACACAATGACACAATTCCTCAATATAAAACCCTTCTCACATCAAAGAGTCGTCCAGGGACTGAATCACTCTCTATTATTTAAAAGGTTGCCATTCACACACTTCCTCTTTATAAAAAAGTCATTTATTCCTGTGATGCAAAGAATTTAGCTGAATATTCAGCATCATTACTCCAGTCTTCAGAGTCACATGGTCGTTCAGAAATCATAATAATATTCTGATTCGGTGCTCAAGAAACATTTCTTATCATTATCAATGTTCAAAACAGCTGTGCTGCTTACACTGTAAAAAGTCGTTCAGTGCTATTGTCCATATGACTTAATTTTTAAAACTATATTTATTCCAATATATTAATTTATTTTTCTTTGTTTGTTTTTTGAGTTATCAAAAAGTAAAAAGTGTGACTATTTTCGTTACTTAATATTTTCTATAATAAAATTTATTTAATTGGACTTCACCATAAATTGATTTTACAAAACTCATTTTAAAAGTTTATATCAGACGTATCAAACGTAAGAAGACACACGACCCGCCCACCTGCATCCACGGAAGAACAAGCCCGGGCAAACTCTTCACTGACTCTCGTCTGTTCCAGAAGTTTCTTCGAACGGGGTTTTCTACGGAGCCGGATAATTTTTACTTCACGTACCTCATCTCATGTAAGTAACTCTTTGTATTGTTAAAAGTTAGATTTTACCCTAATTAATGTGTTTGTGTTGCGCAATCGCTTTGTTGAAGACCGAAGAGCGCCAATTTCGAATGTGCTCTAACGTTACTTCTAACAGTTTGTTAACTTGAGCCACATACTGTATTAATCTACATGTGTGTGCGTTGTAAGGTAACGTTGTGAGTAATGTTGTCTTTTTAGTGATAGTTTAATCTTTCAGAGGTGTTTGTAACATCTTCAAAAACATTGTTGTGACTTCGACAATTTGGCAGTAAGACGCACACGAAGTCACAGCTAACGTTAGCTAAATGATTATCGTCGGTTGGAGATTAGCTGCTAACGTTAGTAACGTTAATGTGCCAGAGCAGCAGTTAATTTGTCGAGTACACAATCCACACAATCTAACCTAAACCACATTGACGATGGAGCAAACATTTGACACTATGAGTGTGAGCACTGTTAGCTTGTGTGGATCTGCACATAGCCCGACATAATTTAACGTTACACCCACACCGCCCGCAGTTGTAACGGTGGTGTTCCAGGTGCAGGCCCATTTCTCCTAATCCAGCGTGCATCACACGTGTTTGTCCTAACGGAAAACTTTGTATTTGTCGGCACTGTGGCACATTCACACATCTCACACCAACACTCTTTGCAGTCATTCCAGTTGTTCCACTAATATTTCGGTAAGAGAGGTTACAAGTATCTAACCATCATAATTACCGGTAGTCCAAAGCTGTCTAATTATGGTAAAGCATAGTTAAGGCAAATATCCGGCATAGGTCCTCTTTCACAAAAGTGTTTGCTCACTATGTACTCTATGCATAACTCGTAACCCAAATTTCATATTTGTATTGCTATGTAATTATTGGGTGCAGATGTCTAACCCCTGTCTCTTGATATATTTATATGAATTTTGTTGATGCATTTAACATTCCTTCTCCTAATATTGTAATTAGTTAACTGCCTGTAGGTGCTATATGATGATATCAACACAAAAAATCAGTGGGGTTTTGACATGTTTCAGATTATTTACTAAAATAATTTTGCGATATATGAAAGTTAATCATTCTTGTCTTGTTCAGCAGGATAATCTTCACATGTATTTTTAAAATGTCTTTTATCAGGCTTGTATTCAAAAGGCTAGAGGTAACTAACTCTTTTTTTTTCTTCTCCCCATTGACAGATGGGATGGCCCTGTAAATTGTGCAGCACTGTGGTACCAGGAAAGAGTGACATTTTAAAACATTATAGACTGCATCATGGGACTTTTGGACACAGCCATGCCTTGCCTTGTATCCATATAGATTGCCCATGTTCTTTTAAATCCTGGAGTTCCTTCCGCTCTCACCTCTCAAGATACCACCCAGAAGCTAAATCCTTTAACTCACCACAAGTAAGTCTTTCATTTACCTGCCCTTTGTGTCAAAACCCTGGATTTCACAATGAAAAGGATTTTTTTGAACACATAGGTCATCATCTCAAGAATAACGAGACTGTTAAGTGTGTCTTCATAGGATGTGATCACCAAACAAATGTGTATGGGACGTTTGCAACACACAAACACAGAAAGCATACTCCACATACATCACAAGATTTCAAACCAGGAATTATTTGTGGGTTACCAGAGGAAGCACTTGACTTTGAAGCATCCGAAGAGGATGAGGTCCAGAATGATGCTAATCATGAAGGCAGTAGCACTAATGCACACTATGAAGAGGAAGATGGAAGCAATGTAGTTGTAGAGTATATAGCATCCCTCTTGTTGAAATTAGAGAGTGCTCATAATGTTTCAGTTCGGTGCATTGATGAATTGGTTGATGATCTTCACTTCATAGCAAATTCGGCACGCATATCTTCAGTTAAAAGTATCATTGTTTCACATTTTATGAAAAATAACCAAACCATTGATGACACTGTTGTTACATCTTTGGTGGAAGAATTGTGCAACTCCAATCCCTTAAGTGCAGCACTCAGTAGTGCTGGTCCTCTATCCTCATCGTTCAAGAGACGGAAGTATTATACAGAAAAATTTGAAGTTGTTGAGCCTGTTGAGTATATTCTTGAACCAAATGAGAAGAGAAGTTTCCAGTATATCCCAATTCTTAAATCTTTGATTCACATTTTAGGTAAAGATCATCTTAGAGAAAAAGTTCTGAGTAAAGAAAAGGACAAGTCCTCTACTAAATATGAATCATATCAAGACGGTACAATCTATAAAGATAATTCTTTTTATTCTGAAGAACTAAGAATTACACTTGTATTGTACATTGATGACTTCGAAATTTGCAATCCACTGGGAACTTCAAGAAAAAAGCATAAGATTACTGCTGTATACTGGGTGTTTGGCAACATTCCACACTCATCTCGGTCAACTCTGAGCTCTGTGTACTTGGCCCTTTTATGTAAAGCAGTGGACATCAAAAGATTTGGCTACGCGGAAGTGCTTGCCCCTTTGTTAAAAGACATTGCTATCTTGGAGCGTGATGGCATCTACATTTCCTCGCTTGGACAAAATGTGAAAGGAAGTGTGTTTTGCGTTGCTGCAGACAATCTTGGGGCACACTCAATTTGTGGATTAGTGGAAAATTTTTCTGGACCATTCATTTGCAGATTTTGTCTTGGACAGCGGTCAGAATATCAGATAAAGGAGGTGAGGTCTGGTGCATTTCCTGCTCGCACCCAAGAAGCACATGCAGCTCATGTATTGACTGCCAAAGAAAACCCTGCCTTGACGCATTGTTTTGGTGTTAAAAAGGCTTGCCCACTGACTGAAAATCTGAGCTTTTTCCACTGTGTCACTGGCTATCCACCTGACTTGTTACATGACATTTTTGAAGGGATTGTTCCCTTAGAACTGGGTCTGTGCTTCAGTGTTTTCATTTCTAAGAAATATTTTACATTTAGTGAACTTAACAGTGCTATTTCACAGTTTCCATATAAGTGGTCTGACAAAACGAACTCTCCTCAGCCAGTGCCTGCTACCTTCTCCTCAAGAAAAAAGATTGGAGGAAACGCGCATGAAAATTGGGCCCTCATACGACTGTTGCCATTCATTATTGGACACAAAATACCTTTGAGTGATCCAGCCTGGCTTCTGTTGATGTCTTTAAAAGACATTATTGAGCTTGTTGTGGGTCCGGTCCATAATGAGGAAAGCATTGCTTATCTTGACTCAAAAATTTCTGAACACCGACACAGATTCCAGGAAGTGTTCCCCAATGAAGATTTAATCCCGAAGCACCACTTTTTAGAGCACTATCCTGCATTGATAAAAGCTTTTGGACCAGTGATAGCTTTCTGGACGATGCGGTTCGAAGCAAAGCACAGCCAGTTTAAAAGGATTGTAAGGCATACTGGCAACTTCAAGAACATTCTCCTGTCCCTGGCTACAAAGCACCAGCTTATGATAAGCCACAACCTGCATTCCACAACAGTTTTGCCTGCTCTTAGTGTTGTAAGAGTAACATCAGTTCCAGTGGATGTCCTACATGTAAATGTTCAGGAGTCAATCAGGCATATATCTCCGTCTCAGTCTCATGTTCAGCTGGCTGACACGGTCACCTATCAGGGTACGAGGTACTCAAAAGGCATGATTGTGGCCTATGGTTCTACTGCAGGTCTTCCTGATTTTGCAGGGATTCTTCAAATTGCACTTATCGAGGAAAGAGTGTATTTTATTGTGAGAACCCAGATATCCTGGTTTGATGAACACTATCGTGGATATTATCTGGAGAAGACAGATCACATTACTCTTGTTGAGCAACGACACCTTACTGATGTATGTCCTCTGTCTGCCTATATTGTTGCAGGAAAGCAAATGGTGATATTGAAGCGCCACATCTGTCTCCAGTGTTGAGTATCATTGTACCCATCTTTCCAGTGTTGATTAATATACCTCTGTCTTTTGTATTCCTAGACATGGAGCAAACTGTGAGATTCAGGGTCCTCATCGATCATGAAATCAAGAAACTCACTCTCAGCAGTGGCATACCCTCAACTGTGGACGAGTTGGTTGCAGCTGTCAAAGAACATTTTTCCATCCCCACAGATATAAGTCTTCAATACAAAGATGAGGAATTTGATGACTTCTTCACCCTAACATCTACCAATGAGCTGAAAGATAAATGCACACTTAAAGTTGTGTATGTACCGCTGGAGTTGACGCTGACAGTTGTTCCCCAGGAAAGCACCCCTGATGCCTCCGATGTCAGCTCTTTATGCGAGTGTACGAGTCTCAGTGGGAACTCAGTGGATACCGTCATTCTGAGTCCCTCCCCCTCTGAAAGGCAGAGCCCATGGCCTACCGTGTTTCCAATTCCAACCTTCTCACACAACACTGAACTGGCCTTAAGACAAGGAAACGAGATTTATTTAAGAGATGGCACCCCTATGACATCACCAAGTATCAAATCAGACATCCTGGAGCGCCTGGCAGAGGCCATGTTTTCCTACACCGCTTACCCCAATGATGCCCAGAGATGTGCCGTGGCAGAGGCACTAGTTGCAAAGCATCCCTGCTTAAAGGAGCCTGGATCTTTTAATGGAATTTATGGGTGGCAGGTAAGCCTAAAGTATAAGTGTGGGAACTACCGGACAAAACGGAAAGCACTTGGAAGCCCTGAACTCCTGATAAACTCACTGAGAAACAAGTCAAATGATGAGCGAAAAGCTGCTAAAAATGTCAAGAAACCAAAGAGGGCAGAGGTGAATTACTTACCCTCACACCCACATGGTGAAACAGATGACACCCTTGAGAATCTGAGACTTGACATAATTGCTGCCCATCAGACAAAGGACTCTGTCAGGAGCACAAATGAAATGATGGCCAGAACATACAGCTGGAGAAGACAGGAAGTGATTGCCAAGTCTCCTGGTGTGGCAGAATTCAAGGAAAGATGGCCTGCCCTCTTCGAATCATTCCAGGTAAGTGACTTATCATTCAGTTTTTGCTGACACTACTCACTTCTGAGAACTTTTTAGAAACTGTGACTTGGACATAAGATAGTAGACTAATCTTTAAACCCCCTTAAATAAGTCAAACATTTGCTGTCTTACAGGTAAACGAGGAGTTCCGAAGATGTACTGCAGTTTCCCTGGAAGCAACGTTTATGTCACAGCTGGACAAGCACACCCCAAAGCTCTTAGAACTCTTTAGTGCCAAGGGAGGAGCAACTGGTCAACGCATCAATAACTTGTTGATGGAACTGATACAGGTAGGGCAAAATTGGTTACAAAGTTAAAAGGTACAATATTAATCAATTGAGTAGTTTGTTTTTCAGTTATCTTGACTCTCTGGTTTTTTTGTTTAATTAGCCCCTTTTTTACTAAATTGTCTCAAGTGTTATTACTATTAATATATTATAATGAATAAAAAAGAAAAACTATTACAGACCTACAGTAATGATGGCATTACAGGGTTGGAGTGAATTTAACAACAAAAATATTTTTTGTTATTGTTCAATTAACTAGGACCCAAGTGCCACTGCAGTGAAGAAGAGAGATGTCACTCTGAGATGCCTCTTTGAGTATATGGGAGAGAGTGGACAGGAGCTTATCTCGGATTACTGTGTAAGTATTGTCTCAAAGCAGGTTTGGGTCAGTCTGGTGAACAGTTTTAAGTTGTGCTGTTAAGAGTAACTCTCGCCAAATTGCAACCTAGGCTATTTTCGTTAATCTACCCAAGTCATACTTTCGTGTAAAAGCATAATTAGAATAGAAACGGCACTTTTAAAATTGACCGTATTTTCGTTTTCGGTCAAAAATGCCTTTTTAATCTGAGTGCTAGGGGCACTACAATGATAGCATCAAAATCGCTATTTTTAAAACACTAAGAAGGCTCGACACAACATGAAACTGCTTGAAGTATCACCAGGGGCTACACACGAACTCGAGCATTGAGAACATTGTTTGTGTACACAAAGTTTTCTAAAAAGAAAGGTTTTGTATGACTCACTTTATCAGGTAGTGTTTCCAGTTGCTGGAATTTTGTCAGTCAAAAGTAGTCAATCTCCGAAAGCAACTTGTATGCAATAAAGCTTTATTGAAGACACGGGTCCATATAACACCACATACAGTACAAAAAGGAGATGCATAAATAAAGGTAAATACTTAAATTCCATATTAGTCTATAGGATATACAGTGAATTGCACCAATGTCGTCTTAACCTAGATGTGTATCTATAACAGCTATTCAGAGGACTGACTAGGGGTTCACTATCAATAATATGGTTCACTTACTTGTCCAGGTGACACATAAAACTAAACATCAGTTGTCGTAAGAGTTCCTCACAGGTTGGCACTCTAGTAGACACAAACAAATGACTGGCACTATGCCACCTAGGGACACGAAGCAGCAGCCACTGATAAAGTGAGTCATACAAAACCTTTGTTTTTAGAAAACTTTGTGTACACAATGTTCTCAATGCTCGAGTTCCTGTGTAGACCCCCTGGTGATACTTCAAGCACAGTTTCATGTTGTGTCGAGCCTTCTTAGTGTTTTAAAAATAGCGATTTTGATGCTATCATTGTAGTGCCCCTAGCACTCCCATTCAAAAGGCATTTGAACGAAAATACAGTCAATCTTGAAAGTGGCGTTTCCATTCTAATTATGCTTTTTACACGAAAGTATGACTCGGGTAGATTAACAAAAAGAGCCTAGGTAAAATTTTGGCGAGAGTTGCCCTTTAATGTGAACTGACCTAACCAGCATTTGGCAGGTAGTGGAGTTTTTTTGTTTTTCTCATCAACGAATGAGATTGTTTGTCTTAAATACTTTATCTTTTATCTCAAAGGGTGTTGCAGAGACCACTGTTCATGAGGACCTGAAAACCAAGAACATGAGCGTCTATGTCTGCCGTGAGCCAGATGCAGTAGGAATAATCATTGAGGGAATACCAGTCCTCACCAACCTTGGAAATCTTGCCAAAGCATGCTGCTTCCTGCTTGGGTTGACATATGCACTTAATCTTGAGTATCCATCCAAGATTGCAAAAACATTTGAGGTTTTTCAAAGACTTTTTGTGGGACTTGACACACTGCGCCCAAAACCAAGCCCCAAGTTCATGACCCTGAAAAACAAACTCCTTGCCTAGGCACTCAGACATGACTTGTCACTCTGCACTTGTTTGTTCTTTGTCTGTTCAACATAATTATACTTAGGAAATAACATTGAATTTTCAGGATGTTGTAATGGTTTATATTATGCTGCAGGTCATACTTTTTGGTGTGAAAAATTTAAAATTTTATACACACAAAATAGACCTGGTTTGAAGCTGCACTTTAAAAACTGGTCAGTAGTTGAGATCAGTGAGATGTTTAAGTAAAGCTGTTTCAAAATATTCACACTCTGTGAGGGTATTGTATTATGTTAAGTTGAGGTCAAAAGCTCATGCTTGTGACCTGTAATGTTAGTGTTAAAATGTGTCAATATGTTCACACTGTACTGTTAAAGAAAATTCTGTCATTTACTCACCCTCAAGTTGTTTCAAACCTGTATGAATTTCTTTCTTCTGCTGAACACAAAGGAAAATATTTTGAAGAATGCCAGTAACCAAACAGTTAACTGGACCCATTAACTTCCATAGTCTTTTTTTTTCCCTACTAGGAAGTCAGTGGGTCCAGTTAACTGTTTGGTTACTGGCATTCTTCAAAATATCTTTTTGTGTTCAGCAGAAGAAAGAAATTCATACAGGTTTGAAACAACTTGAGAGTGAGTAAATGACAGAATTTTCATTTCGAAGTGAACTACCCTTTTAAGGTGTTTTACTAACCAACAATTTACAAGCTGAGGTCATGCTTTGTTTAATGCATTAATACAGATGTTCTTTGATTGTTTATGCTGTCCAGATCATTGCTAGTTTGGATGTGGCATGTGAATTGTTACAAAAGTAACAAGTGCCCGTTAACTTGATATTAAAATGTTTTATTATTATGTATATATACAGTAAAATATACTGTAAAGGTGTTCTACAAACCTGCACTTTATAAGCTGAGGTCATGCTTTTTTAATGCATGAATAGATGTTATTGATTGTTAACTGTCCAGCTCATTTTGAATGTGGCTTGTGAACTGTTAAGTGCCTGTTTACTTAATGTTGTAACATTATGTACACTGTGAAAAACTACTGTGAAAGTGTTACACTAACCTGCACTTTATTGGCTGAGGGCATGCTTTCTTTAATGCCTGAATAGATACCAATGTTTATACTGTCCAGCTCATTGCTACTGTTTTGGATATGGCAATGTTTAAATAAATGTTGGAAATTGACTTAATAGCACCTAATTATTTGAAGCCGTTTACACTTCCTAAACAAAGAAAGGGCAAATTGGTCCAAATTAATAAATCAGGACATTTAACTAGTATTTTTTCATTTAAAAGTTACCTATTTTAATTAAGTCTAATGTGTATAATATGCTGATATTTTTTACATTGATTGTACTCAATTTATTGGCTTTTTCTGAAAATGCTACTTAATCTTTTTGCATACATTGAAATTCACATTATTAAGTTGTCCTTACTCAAAATATCAGTTAGTTCACTAAACTTGAAAAAAGTAGTTGGAAAATGTTGTCTTAATTTTATTAAGTTAGATCTAAGTAACACTTTTAACAGTGTAATATTTTAGTGAAAAAAAGATCAAAAGGACAGCATTTACTTGTCACATTTAATAAATTTAATGTGTTCTTGCATAATTTAATAATTTATTTTGAAAATTGAATTGTAATGTATACACACACACACACACACACACACACACACACACACACACACACACACACACACACACACACACACACACACACACACACACACACACACACACACATGCTCTTGGTTGTATTACAGGATTCAAAGTACTACTTTGAAGCCTAAATCATTTTCTAAATGTACATTTCATTTTCCTATACCTGAAATTTGAAACTGACCCTATTATCATATTATCAAAGGGCAAAAAAGGTTGAAATCTCCCTGTTCCTCTTTTTAATAAAGTTTATGGTTGTGTACTGTGTATGGTTTACAGCTGGAAGGCAGAATTCTTTGGGACTTTCCATGTTCTGTCAAAGACAGCTTCAAACAAATCTGAGGTGAATCTCAGAGCATGTGCTATGAAATGCAATAATTCTGCTTTTTAAATATATGAATACTGGTACAATATATAACTGAACTTCTGCACTGAAGCTATCATCAGAGGTCAGAATGATTATTATTCCCATCTAAGCTTTTCATGTGAGGATGTGAAAAATACAAAAAATATATATATATTAATCATAAAACTAGCTTATATTAAACATATATTTAAGCTGTTTAAAGGTAACAATGTGAATATATTTGTTAAAAATATTAAATGACAGCAGTTTCTTCATGCTTACCCTGTTTCTCAGATGTGTAGATTTATTAGTAGTACCATACGAAATACTAAAAAGTTCATTATAAAAAGAAAAGAACTTCAGTCTATTTGACCCGATTCTCAAAGAGGCGAGGAGGCCTCAGACAGTTGTAATAAAGTTGACCCTGTCCTTGTTTTCTATTGTACTCTAGCGGGTCAGTGGACCACATAATCTCTGGCTTTGATTTAGGCTTCAAGCTCAACGTAGCAGGGCTAGACTGGAGTTTAGCAGTTGGAGAATTGCTTGCTCTTGTTCTTTCTCTCTCTCTTTCCTTTTGTGCAGACATAAGCCCATAGGATGGAGCAAGTGTAATCCTGTGTTCTTAAGACCAGCGCACGGCCGTGCTGTTAATGAGAGTGACCGCACACTCACCTCGAGCAGCAAAAACACACTGGGCTCAAGTATTCAAAGGCCATCGGAGGGGAACCTGTTTATACCATTCTGTTTGCTGACTATAATCCTTTTCGTATGAGTTTTCATATACTTGTAAGACTTTTGTGAGTGTGAGGATGTTGGAGGTCGAGATTTATAGCCTTTTCTCACAACACTTGATAAAATTTTAATTAAACGTATCAGTTTGATGGCGGATCCAGAAAGGTTCAAACGACAATCACCAGTGACAACTGGAGATAAGTTGAAAGTTGAGTTGTAAAGTTGATAATTTCGCGAATAACGGCAATTGCAGATTTCAAACAGAGATGGTGACAAAGAGGAAAAACTACGGACTACAGCTTTAAGTTGCCTTAAAGTAACACTATGTAGTTTTTCAACCTTCATAATATATTTTCAAGACCCTTGTGATGGTACATCGACTTAAAATAATTTAAATGACACGTCTGCCATAGCCTGACTGGGTCTGTATTGCTTTTACTGGCACTATGCAACTTCAAGGTTCGGGAAGGAACCCGTGCACAAAAAGAACTACAGAATTCGACTGCTTTACGTCAAGCGCTACAATAGTCATTATTTCGTTTTTCTTCGTTTCTGATGTTGCAATACATCATCCTTTCATGAAATCATGTTGTCTGTGGACATCGTTCAATCTAAAGCCGGTGCTGGATAAACAGCGAGCGTGCGTGCGACGGTAAGCTAAATTATTTACGACAGCGGCAATGGACAATTTCGTTTTCAACCAGTAGGGCGACCGAAGAGGAAAAGTTACTTGGTGTTACTTTAAGAATGTCAATCCTAGTTTTTTTCTCATTCCATCTCGATAACTGGATGAACCTCAAATGTGTTTTAATTAGACCTGCAGATGGAGAAACTAAGAGACAGACAGACAGAGGCAGAGACAGCAAGACTGCTTTATTAACAGCCCTTCAGGCGGTGTGTGTCTGTTTCACCCAAGTAAAGGAAAAATCCCCTCTGATCTCACTTCCATCATTCCCTTGTTCTCTCTCAGCACCTCTTTTCTATCTTTCTCCCCCGTCACCCTCTCCTTCACCACCAGGCCTTGAATCTCTTTCAATTTACCACATCATTTTACAGAATGAATGTTTCCCTGCTTTAGAAACAACATGCAATAGTTCAGAAATGTAATGCTCATACAAACTGAGTATTACTGTATTTATGTCTTTGCTAATTAAGTTGCAGGGTTATTGCATGTATAATATGCTTTTCTAGAACATTGGCAAAATTTTTCGAAATTAGATCAGTCCAATCTAGTGTCCTACCTTAAATCAAGGTATTTAAAAGTGAACTAAAGACACTATTTTTCAGAATACCAATATATGTAACATTTCTATTAATTTAATTCAATAAATTCCACTTCCTGTAGTTCTGCTTGCATTTTGGTAGTTGGGAAATGTTTTATTGTTAAAAGAATTTGAGCCTCAATTCTTATTATTATGCATCTATATATATTGTAGATGCATAACATTGCTGAAGTGTGTGCGTGAGCGTGTGTGTGTGGTCCTGGTAAACCCTACATTATGGAACAAAATAACCACACAAAATGGTAATATCCAAAATCCTTGTCCTTGGAGACACTTATAATCATATTATATGATGTTTTTTGAAAATGTAAAAATGCAGAAAGTTTACTGTGATGGGTAGGTTTTATGGTTAGTGAATAGAATATACAGTTTGTACAGAATAAACATCATCATGTCTATGGAAAGTCCCCATAAAACATGAAAACTCAAAGTGTGTGTGTGTGTGCGCCCTCGTCCAAGAAGTCTTAGATTTCAGTTAGATTTGACACATGCCAACTTGTGACCCTCGGCTGGTCCCTCATTCAACTTTTCTGGTCTTTCCTTCCTTTCCATTCTTTCTGTCATTCACCCCTGTTATTCATCTCCTGTCTCCTTCCTTCTTTTCCTTTAAACTTCAGTCTCTAACACACTCTTTCTCTCTCATATGGGCTTTTTCCCAGTGTAAATAATTCCTCAGTGTCTCTCCAGATGACAGGTTGAGAGACGTGCGAATGAGGTGATGAACTCTTGCTTAACGCTTAGCGAGTCTGATCCAACAGAGGTCAAAGGAGGCTTCAGTGCAGATTCAATTTAGATTACGACCACAGGCAGCTATTGTTTTAACGTGAAATAGAATCTGAGACGTCTATAGGAAAAACAGACAGAAGTTCAAGGCTATATATCTATTGTGACAAAGTAATTCATCGTTTCACAACGGTTTAATACAAGCAACACTGATAAAGTTCTTCTGAGTTGCCACGTATTTGGATATTACTAAGACTTCCTATTTTAAAGCAAATTTGAAAAAGTAATAAATTGATTCATTGGGGGTATATTTCTAAGGGTTTTATAGGCTCATAACCATCTTGCAACCACCCAATACCAACCATATTTCACCCTATTTATTTGAATTTGCTCATCCAATAAAAGTGTGCTAACTGAATAAAATGATGGGTTTGATGATTTAATAAAATAAATAATAAAAAATTTACATTTACTGAAGAAAATTGTTTTCTGGGTGATGAATGATCACTCAACACCACCCCCTCCCCAGTTAAAGGTTCTCTAAGCGATCCTGGGTGACGTCACTTCTTGTTGACGTTCGAACTATTGTCAAACAAAACGGAGGCTAGCTAGACCCTCCCTCCTCCTCATCCGCGCACTAACCCCTCAAACCCACCCCCAAACCCTTCTCGTCGTTATTGGCTGGAACAGTTTGTTATGTTTTTTAGAGCGGGTCGCTAGAGTTTGTTTTTGTAGCCGTTTGTGGAGGCTGGGGTGTCCGCAGAGACCGCGTTTTTTTACAGTGAGTTCAGGGGACAGACAGCTAGCGGATCGTGAGTAGATGTTTGCTGTATCTGACAAAAAATGTTTTGGCCATAAAAACGCGTGACATCGCTTAGAGCACCTTTAAAAGACTGACACGGAAGAGATGATATTGTTTAATGAACTAGTTATTTTTGTTTGTTTTTTTGCACACAAAAAATATTCTCTTCATTTATAACATTAAGGTTGAACCACTGTAGTCACATGGACTATTTTAACGATGTCTTTCCTACCTTTCTGGGCCTTGAAAGTGGTGATTACATTGCAGTCAATGGGGGCTTAGAAAGCTGTCTAGATCAAAAATATCTTAATTTGTGTTCTGAAGATGAACATAGGTCTTACGGGTTTGGAACGACATAAGGGTGAGTAATTAATGATAGAATTTTTATTTTGGGTGAACTAACCCTTTAATTGTCCACCATTCTCAATTTACACCACTGGTCTAAGGCATGACATTTTTTCTATCAATACGAGTCCTTAGTACCTATTCTTTCTGACCCCCTGCTACAGAGGTAAAAAGACTGGTCCGAGACCACCAGGGTACCACCTGCAGTCGCTAAGGTTACCTCTATACGGTGACACCTGCAACACAACACTAGTGCATGTGTGCAACAGTGCGGAACAGAATGTCTGAGATTTGTGTGGACATTCTTTCTCCTTTTCTTTCTTTATATATCTCGCTCCAAATGTCCTCTCCCCCACCTCTATTTTTTTCGCTCTTTCTTTCTCTCTATGGCACGTTTTCACTCGGCCTCTCAGTGTGGCATCTGACCTATCACACACTTCATTGCCCCTCCTCGGCCCCCAATGCAGGGCCGACACACTATTCAACATGTTCACATTCTAGACATATTAATGCACACTCATGCACCAATGCTAACAAACTAACATGCACATAATGACATAGGGCCTGCTGTTTGTGTATGTGTGTGGGACTGGGATTAAGTCGTGTTTGAGGACAGATGTTCCCACATCTGACCTATGTATGCTCTGCTAAAGTAACTCGTTTCATTAGAACACACAGACTCTCTCATGCCAACAATCTGCAAAGGCACAGCCTGCGAATGTCTGTTTGTGTGCATGTATGTTGCAACCTGGGGCAATTTTGTATCTTTCAGCACAAGGTAATTAGTCTGAACCACACGCTCCTCTGTTGTGTAATGCTAGAGAGACAAGAGGTATGTGTGTTTGTTATGTCCGATAAGTGTAGGCCTATGTTTGAATAGCGAGTCAATGTATTTGTCAAATGTGTGACAATACAGTACAGCTTTACATTTAATATAATTGATATAAGAATAGAAATAAACAGTAAGACTATAAAGCAATATAAAGTTGTATGTGCAATTTCCGGAAAAGGAATGGGCATAGTTTATGTATAACACTAAACAATACACATAGTAATATTTGCATTTTTTTGTTGTGTCCAAATCTTTGAAAATGCCATTTGAAGTAGCCTACTTATACTGTAAAAAAATGGTATTTTTGGACTTACAACGTAGGACTCAGAAATTGCTAATAAATTTCACAAAGAACTACAAAAAATGTCAAGTAACACACCGAATTAAATGTGACATTTTGAAATAGTAAGACAAGAATTTTACTTGTAAAACAAACTCCAATAAGCTTTCATTTACAAATTTGAAAAATAATTGATATAGTGTTAAAATTAAAATAAATTAAACAAAATACTTTATATGTCTTATTATTTAAACATAACACTTTATATTTATCTAAAAGAAATTAGATTTAAAGTGATAAAGATATTGGATTTTTATTACACATATATTACTTCAGTTCTGTTCCAATACAAATTTAGCACTTTACACAATATAAATGAGATTTACACTCACCGGCCACTTTATTGGGTACAACTGTTCAACTGCTTGTTAACGCAAATATCACCAATCACATGGCAGCAACTCAATGCATAGGCATAAAGACATGAGTCTGAAAACTAGGCAGGTGACTTGTTGCCTCGCTGCCTTATATCGTTTGCGCAAGAAGGTACATCACAAAACTAATTTCGGAAAGACTTCTGAGGCAGCATAACGGTTTAATGATCTACAACAAAATAGAGAGATCTTTAGTGATAATCAAGCGAATATTTAATTAATACAATACTAATTTCTCGCTAGAAATGCAACAGCAAATTTCATATGCCATATTTATTTTTTAGATCAACTGACACGGAATGGAACACACAGGATTGTGGGATATCAAAGGCAGTGAAGGATATATCTATGCTGCCTTTGAAAATCAAAGAATGAAGGTATCTTAGTAGACAAGATGTGGCACGATTGCTGGATTTGGAAGTGCCTTGTTGCCTCCACAGTCTGCGGAGGCAGCATATTTCAGTTTTCAGATGCAGCCACGGTTAAAACAATCTGCTGAAGTTCAAACTGAACATCAGAGTGGGGAAGAAAGGTGATTTAAGTGACTTTGAACAAAGAGAAAATATCCAGAAAGCGGCAGTTCTGAGGGTGAAAATGCCTTGTTGATGCCAGAGGTCGGAGGAGAATAACTGGTTTGAGCCGATAGAAGGGCAACAGTAACTCAAATAACCGCTTGTTACAACCGAGGTTTGTAGAAGAACATCTCTGAACACACAACATGGTATACCTTGAAGCAGATGGGCTACAGCAGCAGAAGAACACAATAGGGTGCCATTCCTCCCAGCACACCAAAATTTGTCAATATAAGATTGAAATAACTTTGCCTGGTCTGATAAATCTCGATTTCTGTTGCGACATTCAGATGATAGCGTCAGAATTAGCCATAAACAACATGAAAGCATGGATCCATCCTGCCTTGCATCAATGGATCAGGCTGCTGGTAGTGTAATGGTGTGGGGGATACTCTTCACTGTAAAAAAAGTTAACTCATTATTTTGAGTTATCTTTTTGCATGGGTTTTTTTTAGTTTAACTAACTTATTTCGATAAGTTGAGGACAAGAAAACTTAAAATTTCTTGTTGTCTGGACAATCTAGTTAAAAAAATAAGTTGAAATAACTAAATTGCTAAAATATTTTTTACAGTGTTGGCACACTTTGGCCCCTAAGTACCAATTAAACACAGCCTACCTTAGTATTGTTGCTAACCATGTACATCGCTTTAAGACTGTGGACCCATCTTCTGATGGCTACTTCCAGCAGGATAACACACCATGTCACAAAGCTCAAATCATCTTAAACTGTACACTATACTCAAATGGCTTCCACAGTCACCAGATCTTAATTCAGCTCATTTGGGATGTGGTGGAACTTGAGCTTCGCATCATGGATGTGCAGCCAACAAATCTGCAGCAACTTCTTGATGCTAACATGTAAATATGGACCAAAATCCATATTAAACTAATGCAGTTCTGAAGGCAAAAGGAGGTCCAGCCCAGTACTAGCAAGATGTACCAAATAAAGTGGCTGGTGAGTGTATTTTCCCAGTTACCAGTTGCCCCCCTCCACCATCTCATAACTAAAGCCATAGGGCGGGACAGATGTCCATCATCTCAGTCTAGCTAAGCACATTCTGAATAGGTCAGTCTATCCCCCGTCATGACTAGCTGAGACCAGACTGACCTCTGACCTCTCACTAATTGCATACGGCTAAGGCAGCGATGATGGCGCAAATCCAGTATTTTCCAAACAAGGCAGTAATGGGTAACTATAGGAAGCAGAGCAACAAAAATGTTTTAATGTTCACAGGACATCTCTACCCTGAAAGGTCATTCAGACAGATGTGGAAAATCACAATTATGAAGCCACAAAGGTACACGCGTCTGTCCCTACACACGCATTCCTATTTCTGTCTGCATGCTTTCTAAAGCAGAATTTATCAATAGAGCAGCACAGCTTGTTGAAATAATATTTTGAATCAATGAACTATATTGAATTAATTTCCTAGAATGAAGGTGTGTTTATCACTCTTTATTGTATTTAGACACTGCATATCTTCAGTTTCTTGCTATTCTCATTCACTCTATTGTTATTCTCTAAATGCTATATCTCTCCCAATTTAGTTACAATCAGGCAATCCCCACATCTGACTATCTGCTAAGATTCTCTGCAGCCAGTGTTAAGGCAACAGCATTTGAGGAATCGTCAGATTCAAGTCTTTTCAGGTGTAAGTGATAAGAAAGTTGTTTGTTAAGGTCTTTAACATAATCAAATAAATACTGTGTGTGTGTGTGTATATATATGTATATGTATATACAGGTATTTTATTTTAATTATAATATATATATATATATATATATATATATATATATATATATAACACAAATGTGTCATTTTTTTTGTTTTGTTTTGTTTCGAAGACACATCCCATAAACAGCTGAAAACTTCATTCTGTCTTTGATGCTTTTCTGAGACAGCAATCCCAGACAGCAACATAGTGTTGGTCCAGATCCGGCCCACATCTGGTACGTGTGTGTGGTGAGCAGGATGAGGCCGAGGGTTGTTGTCTCATGGCCCTCTGCCTTGTCCTCCTCGCCACATTGTGATCCACCAGATGTGGACCGGATCTTGTCCGACACTATGTTGCTGTCTGGGATCTGGGCCGACACATATGTTGCTGTCTGGGATGGCTTTTTAAGTTGTGCATTAGCTTAAATTTAGCTAATTTCCTGACCAATAATTTGTGGACAATTAAATGCTTAGTGTTTAGCCTTTATATGTTTGTTTTTCATTTAGTGTTCAGGAGATATCGACTTGAAAGAAAATGGATGAATAGCAACTCAAAGCTTTTATTGACCACAAACGATGTGCAGTGCAAATATAATGCTTCAGGTGATGAAAGAGGATGTTACTTCAATTGGTAAGTAAATCCACACAAACTATTTTTGAAAAACACAAAATCGGCTTTAAAAAATTATGACTGGATGCTATTAGATGCAAAATAAAACTTGCAACATAATGAGGTGATGTGACAATGTAGAATTTATCAATTTGAAATGTTTATTGTTACCCAATGCATATTGCTGTTTTACATACTAATATTTAAATGTGCAGTAAGTGATTTCTGAGAAACGCTGTTGAAAGTGGAATGGACCAAGCACTCTTGTAGCCAATCAGCAGAAATGGGCATATACACTCATTAAGGGGGAGGTGCCTGTGTTGCATAGCATGTTTGTGAATTTGTGGTTGGGCTATCAAGATAGCCGTGTGATCCTTTTGGGTTAGGGCGTGTTTGTTTTGGTCATTTCAAATATTAACAACGTTTCAAAGAAATCGCTTACTGCACCTTTAAAAGTGAGTTTAGCAGTAAATGGTGTATATTGTGCAGTATGCAGTTAGCAGTGCGCAAGTATTCCATTCCGGACATTCCTGATCCTGAGTCACGTTATTTGACAGCCCTGCATGTCTTGACTGCCTCTATGTGTGTATATACATAATTCACTTTGCCAAAGAACTTTCATAATATTACACACAAGGAAAAAAGTTTATGCATATTTTTTTCTTTTTCAAAACCTTTTATTTTGAATCTCATATTTTTCTTGAGTATAAACATCTTTCTCAACATAAAGACATTAGCTATATTGAGTAAACATGAGTTGGATAATGAAATGTCTGTTTAAATTTCTAGATGTTCACTTTCTGTTCAATGGAAGTGCGATCCAAGCAGCCTCAGCATGCTAGCTCATGTCTAGAGAAAGAGTCTTTCTTGCTTAATGTTTCTTGTGCTGTCTTGTGAGGTGGTAGATACGTTTTATTGAGTATTACCACAAATATTGTGTTATGTCACCTTTGCGTCAGCATTACGTTAAAGCAGAAATTACAACAATATTGACTGGAATCCTATTAGGTTTAAAGATTATTTTATGATGTTGAATACATGTGATTCTGCAGTTCTTTTATAAAAGAGAGACCAAGAGAAACTTCTAGATCGAAAATTTATTATTTACAAAAAATTAATGTTTAGTAATCAATAAAAAAACATAAGTATTATTTATATAAATAAACAAGATATATGGGTTAAATCATATTTACTGATGAACAATTTTAACAAAGTTATTTTTAGTGTTAATATACAAATAAACACTAAATAAATAAATAAATGTTATTAATAAACATTATTATTTATATAAAAATAAACAAAGTTAAAAAATAAATAATTGAACACTAAATAAATGAATAGGCTTAAACATTATATATATATATATATATATATATATATATATATAAGTAAATGCATTTATTGCTATAAATATACAATTAATTGCTTAGAATTGCTTGTCTCTGTTAATTAAATTGCTTCATTTCAGCCTTTATTGGTTGACTAGTTATCTCTCTTCTATCTCTAATCTCTTCTCTCCATCATGGACCTCAACCTCTTGTCCTAAAATATGCATTTGGCCAATTAGGCTAATTTTGCAAATGTTTAATTGCATTAAGTCGGGGATCTTTTGGATCTGGGATGTCCGTATCAGCAGATTTTATCTATGCAGAAGTCAGCTATTCCTGTGGAGCTCCCTACAGGCCGCAGTGCACACTTAGACAATCCCACAGATTTGAATGAGAATGAATCCCACAATTCCACCTTCCACAATGACCAACCAATTAACTCTCAGTAAATATTTACCACAACTGAGAGGAGAGAGTCCCTCAACCAGCTGTGAGTAAGAAATCCCTCAAAAAAAGCTGAGACGGTGTGTGTAAGAATGTCAAATGATTATCAGCTCACTCAACTCCTGCCATGTTAAGACAAGATAAGCATGCTTAACTTTAACACTGCATGGTGAAGGATGCGGTAGATAGAAGAACCACTGAATAAAACAACACACTGCCATTTCCAGGTAATTTGACTGGCGGCTGTCATCAATAACTGGCTGAGATAAAGACGAAACCAAAGCAAAAAAAAAAAAAAAAAATCAGTCTAGAAAATTTCCCTAAAACTGTTTAGCAGTTGTCAGACCACATGATTGGCAATAGATAATAGGTTTGTGGAAATAATCCTGTCAGAATTCATCTTCAACCCTTTTGAAATGCAGATCCGTACAGCAAAAACAACATTCCCCATGACAGCAGTTCCGCAATCGGGTTTTTTATTCAAACTTACACAAACAGTCGGTGACAAGTGCACTGTTTAAATAGTGAGCCCTAATAAGCAATTATCTTCTGTTGTTCCTGAGGTCATAAACTCTGAGCTTCACGCTCATCAGAGACTAATTTCCTTCATGGTATATGAGTCTGTAGGAGAAGCCTTAGAGATCCTCAGAAGTGCACAGTGTGGTGGGAGAAGGAAACAGGCCTTGGGGCAGGAATGAGTAGTGTCGTGTAATTGCTTGTAATTAGTGTAATTAAAGACAGTAGTGTCGGAGAGAGAGCAGAGGTTAGAGTCAGGTACACACAGGTATGGAGGGGGGTGAGGATGTTTTTGAAATTCAGTCGAGCACAAAGCTGTGGAAACATTGGTACCTTGCCAAATGACAACACTGTCTGGAGCTAAATACGTGTGCGTGTTGGCAGACTGTTTGCTCATGGGGATTTGTGTATGCGGCACATCTAATATAATCATCAAAGATGTTATTAATCTACAGCTTGATTCTGTCTCACTAGATCTTTTTTTTGTCACAGTTTACTTTAGCAACATAGCATGCGCAGTTGAGCGTTAATGCAACAGACGTGATCATTTTTCCATGCCAGGGAAACGTTAAGGTTTTTATAAACATCTGAGCAGAAAAGAGTGATGGAAGCTGTGTTAGGTGTCTTTGTCCTTCATTGTCTGCTGGGCGTTAACAGGGTGAGAATGTTATGTGTTGCCCTGGTGGATGCTACTCAAGCTTTGCTGATGTAAGGAAACCTCACTTTTGATGACTTGAGGATACCTGTTGTTAAGAGTGAGACGCCTAGCGTGGAACCGGGGTCAAGGGGCAAGGGTTATTGGGGTGAAGAGAGAGAGAAATGAATGATGGGGTTATTCTGCTGATGTAACACACTTAATGATTGTTTTCCAATGTATGTGTAAGGTAGAGATTAATAGAAAAGAGGAATAAAGAGGAACGTTTAGCATCCTTATAAGGCCTTTTCACAAAGCACACGTTTTCACTGTCATAAAACATCCCCTGTTGAACTTTTTATTCAAATGATTTGAGTAATTCTACAGATCATTTTTCTTCTTTTTCAAAAATTTTCAAAAAAAACCCCTTCAGGATTTACGATGTTGATTTCCGCTAAAACGTGTCACAGCAGTCTTGAAAAGGGTTGATAATAAGTAACTTTGAACTACATGTCAACTAACTCATTACAATATTAGAACTGTTAGAGTTAGTAGAATAAGTTGACGTATACTTGACGTATAGGTTACTTATAGTCAGTAGAATGTCTGTTAAGGCGATCATCAAAATAAAGTGTTAGCAGATAATAAGTAGACTCTCTCTCTCTTTCTCTCTCTCTCTCTCTCTCTCTCTCTCTCTCTCTCTCTCTCTCTCTCTCTCTCTCTCTCTCTCTCTCTCTCTCTCTCTCTCTCTCTCTCTCTCTCTCTCTCTCCTCTCTCTCTCTCTCTCTGCCTTCTCACTCTATCAGTCTTACAACAATTCTAATCCAGTTCTAACACACAAACACACACTCTCACACTCATCACAGATTAAGTCAGGAGGGTTAAATTCCCTTCAGTTTGTTTAGCCTAATGAGCATGTAGCAGTTTATCTGCGAGTATAATAAACCCCCTGCTGTGGAGGACCAACATGAGTCTCATCTCACTGATAAGACACATTTGACACCAGAATGAGCTAAAGGTACTTTTTTGTTTTATACACCTCCAATAAACCCTTTCCAACTCCCAGTTCTCACAATTACAATATTAAGTTTAAGATCATACTGAGGAATGCATGCATCAACCATTAAATAATGGTTTTATTATAGCTGCAAAGGGTTTTTGCATAGTCAATCTACTGCATTCTTTTGTCCATACATGACACAATGCGTAATTGAATATTGTAAGGATTAAATCACCTCAGTCATTCAGAGCAAGCGCACAATGCTGAGGTCATTTGCAGTCTGGTTAAGTTGTTTTATAGCTACAATCACATTATTTAGGTCTGTTAGTCCGACTTTGTTCAAATTGTACAATTTCTGACTAAATAATTTAAAAAAGACTAAATATTGCTTTAGTCTGACCGATATGAAACTTTAAACATGCAGGTAAATGTACTTAAGTGGATATTAATTTAACCCTGTAAAGCCTGGCATATAAAATAATAGTCATAAAAGGATTTAAAAAAATTAACAGTTTATTGAACCTTTAGACAAAATCTAAAAGAAGAAAAAAAATATATATATATGCAGTTTTGTGCAGTTGCTGATATTTATATGTGCAAAAAGTAAGATAAGAAGTAATAACATTTGCTTGTAATGTAAATCAATGAGATTGTACTGTTGGTAGAAAAACATATAATGCAATGCAATACAATGATGATTGAGAGATATAACAAATAAACATAAAAAAATTAAGTATGGATAATCAAGTCAACCTAAGCTGCATCAGTCCAGTAAGTGACATTGTATCACAACCAATGCCACCTTGGTAAAAAAAAAAAAAAAAAGTATGATTCAGATGACAGAAGCATGTAGTAGATGTCTTAGAAATGTCTTTGTCATACAGTAGACTTAGGGATAATATAGCCATCACATCATTGCTGAGGGTTTCTTCAAAAACATAGCTACCAATAAGCCCGCATGACTCAGTAAATTACACCCAATGCTCCAGTTTTGTCTGTTGCGCTCATTTAAAACTAGCATGGTGAGCATAATCATACTGTACAACTTCTATAAACAACCACACTTATTGCCATGACCTTAGCCTCAGTAACGCCTGATGAAGACTATATAGTCTGAGCCGTAGGCTTAAGCATCGAGACGGCTGGGCATTAAATGCTGGCACACCCCGGCACACCTGTCTAACTGATAGAAGACCTCTCGTGGACAGTTCATGAGAACCGTGGTTTTTAAGAGAGGAGATACACAGCAGGTGAAACAGTAAAGGTGATCGGTAGAGTTTCTCACCTGAGTGGCCTGCAATTGAATAGGGCTCTATAGAATTCAGAGATACGTCTAATAGGGCTTGACACCTTTGGCAATGCTAGTGATACTCTCACAGGTGCGTGGACATGCACATAGAAACAGAGCGTGTTCATTTACACATAATCAAGGCCCCGATATTCTCATGGTGAGGCTCTTTTTTGTTCTTCGCTTAGGGGTAAAATGAAGCTTGAAATACATTTGCAGCCGTATATTGTTACCAATGCTGCCCACGCTGCTGAGAGAGCGTTTAGATGAGTATGTAAATATGTGCTGTGCGCTTTCCTTTCAATGATAAAATACACACACAACAAAAATTAACAAGATAGTTAAAAATTAAAAAATTAAATTAAAACAAATTTTTTCACATCAGAGAAGGCGGAGCCCCAGAGTCACATAATCGCCAGACCAGTAGTGTTTACCAAGCACTATTTCATAATGTTTGCTTTGGCAAGATGTTTCGAAATCCCAAAATAAACTCCAAACGAATTTCGTTCAAACTGAGGTCACACCAGTTCAGTCTTCAATTTCTTTTGAAGTATATCGGGGCTTTAATCATTGATGACTGTGGATGGGGGGAGTAGAGAGTGCTTTCATTCACCAAAAAGAAAGGGAAATATGTTCCTGCTGGTTATTGTTTGCTTGCAAGATTGACGGGTGTATATCGCACCATATTGAGACTATGAGACCTAGAACACACATACACACACACAAGGTCACCAGCGCACCCTTTAACCCTTTACCAAGGTGTCAATCATTTTGAATCAGGCCGGTCTGGTACTGGGCCCTCAAGTCGACCCCCAGCTGAAAAAACTCCGCCCTCCATCTGCCCCCCAACAGAGTGTGATTGACAGCTTGACTATGAGGATTGATGGTGTATTGAGGGACCCCCTCCTTCCCATAGTCTTACTTTGCCCTGCCAATGCACCAGGCGCTCAGTACATCAATGCTAAAGTAATTAGCCAGCAGTAGTCATATTTCTCAGCCTGGGAGTTCCCTGCGTCTGAATAACTGCCATAAATCATACTGAATGACACTGACACAGAGAATAAAAGCCGGCCTGCCACACTCTCAGACTGTACGCCATTTAACCAGGGAAGAGGAGCTGTGTAGTGCTCTCTCAACTCTCACCTGCCCTCACTCCCTCTATCCTCACATTATAGTCTATTGCTTTCTTTTTTAAAGATAGTTTACCCAAAAATAACTTACTCGCCTAATGTCATTTACCCATTTGCCTTTATATTCTTACATTTTTTTCTTTTGACAGATTTTTGAAGAAGAAGAAATAGAAGAAGAATATGGCCATTTGATCTTTGCAGTATACTTAGAGTGAATGAGGTTGTCGAGCTCTAAAATGACAACAACAAACCACCATAAAAAGCATTAGTTCATATGACTCATGAGGCTCTACATCTTCTGAAGTCATACAATAGCTTTGTGTGACAAACAGAACAAAATGTGTTACTCGCTGAAACTCTTCTTGATGCTTGATGGTCACATTTGTCGTTGAATTTTCGCATGTGAAATCCAATCGTTTCAGTAGGAATCCACACAATCTGGAAGGCGAAAGATTTCTTAATGCAGATTTCGCAGGAGGTTCAAGTTGGCATATAGATTAACTGCGTTGACTTACAGAAAGTTTATTGAAATTGACTTCTGTGTGAGCAGTACTTCATATATCGCTACACTAGTATTGACAACAGACAATGGACCTTTTTGCCCAAACATTTTTTGCTGGAACTTCGCTAATGTGACTGCACATTTAGAGTTCATTAGAATGTCTGATTTGTGAATGAATTGTTCTTTTGAGTCAGATCTTTTCAATAAATCCAGGTTATTTAGTTCACAAACCCACTCTAAATGATGCATTCATGAATCGGACTGATCTGATTCTTGAGTTCTGATTCAATGATCCAGTCACAACAGCTCATTGGAGGGAAAGATTATCAGTGATTTTCTTTATGTTTGTCACAGAAAGTTATCTTATGGCATAAGAAGGCTAGTATTTTTTAAGTTTGAAGGGTTGAAGTTTTTGAAGTTTTTTTTTAATTGTCTGGAAAAGAGTGTCCAGTATATTATTCAAATGATATTACTAAAAAGTTCCTCTAGTGTTCTATATAATACATAAAGTCATACAGGTTTGGAACATCATGACGGTGAGTAAATGATGACAGAATTTTAATTTTGGGGTAAACTAATCCTCTAAACACAAAGGTTGAAGAGAGAAAGTGTAAGAGCAAGAGGAATGTGTTGAATGGGTGCATGTGTGTGACCTCCTGCTGGGCATTTCTCTTTTAAATGTATTTCTTGTAGTAATTGTTTTGTAGGTTTTTAAATAGCTTTTGAGCTTCTGCCTGAATAGGATGACTGAGTCAGCAGTTTTTTTGGAAGCCTGACCTGTCTACAGCACTAAGGGTTTGGTAGCTAAGGAGAGTACCGGGAATCTCATGCATTGACAGACAGGGAGTGGAGTCTTCCTTTCAGAATAGCATTTACTCAGCACAGAGAAACTTAGGTCAGCCTTTAGAATAGATATGGCAGCTTTAGTCTAAACCATTTGACAGTTTACTTAATACATACATATAATAGACATTCATATAATACTTCCATTCAAATGTTTGAGGTCAGTAAGATTTTTTGTTAAATAAACTAATACTTTTCTTTTCCAAGGATGCAATAAATTGAAGAAAAGTGACAGTAAAAACTCTTATATTGTTACCAGAAAAATGTATATTAAATACATGTTGTTCTTTTGAACTTTATAATCATCGAAGAATCCTGAAAAGAAAATTTGTATCAGTATCTACAAAAGTACGGTGGCTGAGAGAGCTCAACGCGCTGCAACTTTAGAAAACACATGCAAAAAGAAAAAACACCAGCAAATTATGATGTCTTCATCAGTTTGACAACACATGAGCTGCAAGTACTCACATCGCAACCAAATACAGAAACATGCCGCAAATACTCACATCGCAAGCAAATACAGAAACACACTGCAAACACTCACAACGCAACCAAATACAGAAAAGTGCTATAAGTACTCACAACACAACCAAATACAGAAACATGCCGCAAATACTCACATCGCAAGCAAATACAGAAACGCACTGCAAACACTTACGACGCAACCAAATACAGAAACGCAATGCAAATACTCACGACGCAACCAAATACAGAAACGCACTGCAAATACTCACAACTCAACCAAATACAGAAACGCACTGCAAATACTCACATTGCAACCAAATACAGAAACACACTGCAAATACTCACAATGCAACCAAATACAGAAACACACTGAAAATACTCACAACTCAACCAAATACAGAAACACACTGCAAATACTCACAATGCAGGCAAATACAGAAAGGTGCTGCAAATACTCACGACACAGCCAAATACAGAAACGCACTGCACATACTCAAAATGCAGGCAAATACAGAAAAGTGCTGCAAAAACTTAAAACGCAACCAAATACAGAAACGCACTGCAAATACTCACAATGCAGCTAAATACAGAAACACGCTCCAAATACTCACACTGCAACTAAGTATAGAAACATGCTGTAAATACTCACGAAGCAACCAAATACAGAAACACACTGCAAATACCATATTTGCAACACAACCAAATACAGAAACACACTGCAAATATCATATTTGCAACGCAACCAAATACAGAAACACGCTGCAAATACTCACAACACAACCAAATACAGAAATGCGCTGCACATACTCACAATAAGTGACGAACCTGGCTGGGACCACTTATTGTTCAATGTCTACTTGTCAGTGATGTTGTGGATGACCTGAAAGTTTAGTTTTTTGTTTATTTTAACATCCGGATCGTTGTGCATTTTCTGTTTTTGGCTGCGTTATGAGTATCACAGCAGCACATGAAACTGATGAAGATGTTTTCTTAATTTGCTTTTTTTTATTTTATTTTTTTATTTGCATGTGTTTTCTTTAGTTGCAGCACATTGAGCTCGTTTCGACCACTGTACAAAAGTAATATACCTGTTTTCAACATTAATAATAATAATAACAAATGTTTCTTGAGCACCAAATCAGCTTAATAGAATGATTTCTAAAGGGGTCATGTGACACTGAAGACTGGAGTAATGATGCTGAAAATTCAGCTTTGCCAACACTGGAATAAATTACATTTTAAAATACATTAAAATAGAAAACGGTTATTTTAAATAATGTTTCACAATATTATAGTTTTACTGTATTTTTTATCAAATAAATGCAACCTTGTTGAGAATATATACGAGATTTTTTAGCAATAATTTTATTTTTTATATATTTGATTATTTATTTGTTTATTTATGTATGTATATAATGCATACAAGCATATTGCTAGAACTTAATGATGCTTCATTCAGGTTCTTCAAATCAGCAAATTGGTTTCTGGATTCTTTAAAGCACCAGTACATAGATGTTCTTCTAAAGAACTTTTCATAAGCATAAGACCTAGATTTTTTTTTTTTTTTTTGAGGAAATTCTCCTGGACATTAGTATGTGAAACATTGTTTGGTTCTTAATTGGAACCCAAAGTTGATCAGTCCATGAATCAGTGCAACTAAGTGACTCTCTTCCCATGTGTGTTCAATCTCTATGCAACAAATGCGAATATAATGGATCGGTCAAAGGATGTTACAGAGCATCCGAATGTGGTTGATGGATTAGCTCCATGTGGAACAGCCCTTCATCCTCAGAAACGGTATGCTGATCTACCTTCGATTGACTATAATTCCGTAGAGGCTCATTCAATCAGTCATCTGTCTCTGTAACAGGGGGCCACATGTGTGTAATGTGAGTTTGAATGTGAAAGGACAGCAGATAAATCCAGTTAGCTGTGATTAGATTACACTAGGCTAGAATGAATGGGATCAGTTGGAGAGGTGACAGAGAAAGGGGGGTAAAACCACACAAGATCCCTTTAACTCAATCCATTAGAGTACAACGACATATTCATTAAGTCAGGCCAGCCCAAGACTGTGGTTTAAAATGAGCTGTGGTCCTCCCTCCCACTGCTTTTCCCTTAAAAACTTCCTTCCTTTTCTCTTTCATATTGATGATCATGGAGAGGGCTTAAAGGTGACAGAGGTGGGGGTTTCGTGTGTGTGTGTGTGTGTGTGTGTGTGTGTGTGTGTGTGGTGTGGTGTGTGTGTGTGTGTGTGGTGGTGTGTGTGTGTGTGTGTGTGGTGTGTGTGTGTGTGTGTGTGTGTGTGTGTGTGTGTGTGTGTGTGTGTGTGTGTGTGTGTGTGCGTGTGTACCTTTCTATAGGTTTCTTCCTGATTTTCACAAGCCGATAGCTTGAGTTTTTTCTCATGAAAAAAAAAAGCATATGATGATGAAACAAATGGTTGTGCACAGCCATTCTATAAACATTATTGTTCGACTAAACTTGCCTGTAGATGACTCACAAGGGTAAATCTGTTGTATATTCTGATGTAATGTTAACAAGAGCATCTCGGGTGTGTTCAATTCAATAGAGACTTAAATCAAAACACTAAAAGAAATCCGTATAATTGGTTCTCTTAAAGCTCAAAAGATCTTCAAGTATTTCCACACATGCAATTAATACAATTACCAAGTTAAATAAATACCAGAGGCGTTTACACTTCTTAACTTATTCTACAATTTTACTGAAGTTGTGTCTTTCAGATGATTAGGAGGGTTAGTTCTTTATTGCAGTCCAGCCCTGTCATTCACCACAGGAAACTCCTGTCAGTGGGGAGGCGGGATGTTGAGTGATTGGCGCTTTGGCCATCCAGACAACATCCTCTGGTCGGAGGAAGAACATTAAAATGTCTGGGTCAAAATAACCTGCCTTTCTAATGTCCTCTTTAATCTACCCGCTTTAGTAAAAAAATAAAATAAAATAAAAAACATTTCCATGATTTTCTCTTAATATCCCTATTTTGCCCTTGTAAAAACCACTCACATGAAAATGCAGCTTGTTTTCTAGGTTGTTGTCTATTATTTAAACATTCTTAATGGGATCAAACAAAAATAGAAGAACTTATTTGACATTTATGTGCTGTAAAGTTTATATGATTTCAGCTTTGTGCCAACATGTGCTGCATGTTTGGATCTAACTTTCAATAAATCTATCTGTAAAGATAGACAGAAAGAGAGAGAGCGAGAGAGAGAAAGAGAGGTGGATAGGTAAAGTGGGCTGTCATGAAGGGGGGTTTGGACAGACATCAAATTCACACCCGTCAGAAACACATTCCAGACAGTGTGTGTCTGTGCAGAGGCTTGTGTGATATATTCTTGGGTACCTCCTACTGTAGCTATGGTTGAACGTTCAGACAGCTGGAACATTAGACATTCCGACAATGTATTTCCTTTTATATATGATAAATGTGTGTGTATGTGTGTGTTTCCCATTTTCAAGTCAAGCTATGATATGTGATCTGCTTAGAAGTATAAATCAAGTCCTTTCTTTCTGAGAGATACACTCATACTAAAATAGTGGCGCTCAACTGGAGTGTCACAGGTCTGTATTATGTGCAAATAATAAAATTATCATTGAAAAAAAGAAAGGGGCTTTGAATTTTTAAAAGGGAGAAGAAAAAAAAACGTATCTTTTGTTGTTAACATCAAACTCCATGGTATTTTGGCGCAAATTCATTCAGACAAATTAGGTATTTGATAACATGGGCACTGAATACAATCCTGAAGCAAAGCCAGTTGAAAACCTATTTTCTAACACAACACACAGCCTGAAACTGTTGTTCTGATGGCCTTTTTAACCCCGTATGCCTGAAGACACAGTAAGAGCAGATGAGTAGACGGAGAAAAGATAGCTTTAATGGATTCAGGCTTTTTGACTGAAACACCTTTTGAAAGCAAGCTTTAAAAACCATTTGAGGCTTTTTAAAGTCTTTGTCCTCCTCTTTCCTCTCCTCTATCCCTCTGTCTGTCTATCCTTTTTGTACTGAGGTGCATTTGACCTCTTAATCACTGCCTGAGGTAAGCTCCACATGGCTAATGGATTTTCCCCTGTCGCTCACACACACATATAGATGGTCGTTGTCTAAGAGTGTAAACAGGGTGCCTCTTCAAATTGCCATTGTAGAGTGTGAGAAGAGAGGGAGATCCTATCCTGAAGCACAGAGCGCATGTCATTATGACCTTGGCAAAAGAGACACGTTTTCCTGATTTTAAACCTCTATAAACTCCTTTAGAATATATATATGTATGTATGTATGTATTTTCAACACCGATAATAAAAACTGTTTATTATGTGTCTTGAGCACCAAATCATAAAATCACCAAAGCATATTAGAATGATTTCTAAAGATTCACGTGACACTGAAGACTGGAGTAATGATGCTGAAAATTCAGCTTTGCTCTCATAAATTACATTTTAAAATATATTAAAATAGAAAATAGTTATTTTGAATTGTATTCATATTTCACAATATTACCATTTTACTGTTTTTGAACACAGTAACATTAGTGAACCGTAGTAAAATTTACACTTCTTTTGAACAGTAATAAAATTTTGCTGTATAATGTAATTTTAAGTTATCCATCACAGCATTCAAATATTTATTGCCTGTTTTGACCAATATCCCAAGCAAACAATGTCTGACATAATAACTGTGCTAGTTTTGTTTCTCTCATGGAATTCATATTTCATCTTCATTTATTATATTAATTTGGTAGCTATAATAAGCAAGGATTAACACTCAGCTGGTCTGTATTGCAAAAATAACCATTTCAGACATGATCACCAAGTCTATGTTTATTTTACTTGAATTATTGAACTTTCAACTATTCAATATTCTAGAAAACAAGATGAATCGCGGTATTGTGTTTTTGCCTTGTCACTATAGCGTCGGGAGGAAGTGTAGGCCTCAGGGGTCAGCGTGTGAGGTCACGGGACAACACCCAGAACAGAACCTGATACCCGCTCAGCGTCACACCCCTCTGACAGATAAGGAAGTCAGTCGGCTGGTCAGAAGTTGTTACACATCTAAAAAAAACTCCATCATGGCCTCAGGGGCTCAATGCACTTCCCTGATTTAACACTCGCACATGTACGCATACAGTGAGATTCAAAGGTCTGAGCCCACATGGGATTCAAAATATAATTTAAACCAGAAAAATATCATTATGAGAAATTCAAAACATTATGACATTAATAAATACATTTCAGATTCTGCACTATTTCTGTGTCTGTCAGATGATCTTTGAATCGCTGGAGAAAATAATCAACAGGTTTTACACAAACGTGTGTGTTAATGAGTTTTAATGTCATTAAAGCAAAAGAGGGATGAACCAAATTAATTCTAACATCATAAATAACAAAAAGACATTTGGAAATTCATGTAAATGTTTTTAGTTCAGCTTCTCACTTAAATTATGATTGATTGAAGGATAATGTAATTTATATTGAGAAAAAAAATTATAATACAGACTTTTTTTTTAGACTTTTGAACCCCACAATATATCTAACCAAGTCTTGTTGTTACACCTCCTCTTTCTCTCTCTCTCCACACACACACACACACACACACACACACACACACACACACACACACACACACACACACACACACACACACACACACACACACACACACACACACACACACACACACACACACACACACACACACAGTGATGACAGACAGCATCTGAGAGGAGGGAAAAACCCTTAAGAATCAAAGCAGGACATCCAGGAGACGAGTGTGCATCTGTCTGTGTGTGTGTGTGTGTGTGTGGGGTTGTGTGTGTTGAGACACAAGGGTGGTTGGGGACTTCCTTGATGAAAGATAGCAGCAAGTCTTTTTCACCTCTTTCCTTTTCAGTGCTCTTTATCCTCAATTAATTGTCCTTTTTATAGTCCTTATAATTCTCTCACTGCATTTCTCTTCAGTTGTCATACTCCTTTATTAGCGTCTGATGAATCCTGTGTGCACTGAGGGGTGTCTCTGTGTCCAACAGGAAGGGTTTTTTGTACCGTTGACAGACGAGGCTGTACCTCTGATCATCGGCCGAGACACTTTCTCTCCCCCTGACCTCTTCCACTGAGTCCAGGAGCTGCGGCCTGGAGCTGATGATTGAGCAGCATTAGAGAGCGAGGGATAAGGTGACCACTTAAAACGCAGTTTTGTGTGTCTCCTTCTGTGTATCTCTGGGGTTGGTGAGAATTTGTGTGTGCGCTTCTAGATTCCACAGAAACACTATATGGTTTTCCCCAAAGATTCCACATCAATGGAGTATATGTTTGAACAGATTAGCTTGAACTCCATATGTGCTTTGTGTGTGTGTTTCTGATCTCGCTTTTTGTTATCAACATTTTTGAACAACATCCATAAACTGAGGGATGTTCTCTGAAGATAATATTATTCATATAGGCATTATATGCCTTATATGCATTAATTAACCCTTTGGTATTTGCGTGTCGGTCAAAAATGACTAGTTTGATAATGTTTTTTTATGGGATTTTATGGTACTAAATTATATTTATGCAGTAGTTATAATAAATTTATTCACTTTTTGAGCATAGAAAATTACAATTTCCTGAAAATTAAAGGTGCAATAGGTGATTTCTACAGGATTTTTTTGTTGTTTGAAAGTCCCCTTTGTCTAAATGTTTTTTTTTTTAAAATATATATCATCTGTGGAAGGTGTAGTACTAGGACCATAAAATTATTGTTCAATCATTGCATTCGGTCCGAATGAAATGAAAGTGTTCCCAGTCAGTCAACGTGTGTTTGCATACCACTGCGCAGCCTGTTCACATAGACATCATACTTCATCAGTGTGTTTCACGTACGCTGTGCAAACAGTTGTTTACGTTCGTTTTTGTAGTACTGTTACTCACTGTAAAGTTTTCTTGTCCATGTCTTTCTTTCTTCAGTCTAAAAGAAATTAAGGTTTTTGATGAAAACATTCCAGAATTTTTCTCCATATAATGGACTTCATTTGGGACCCAAACGGTTCAAGGTCCAAATGATTAAACGATACCAGACGATGAATAAGGGTCTTATCTAGCGAAACGATACACGTAATATGCATTTACATTGAAAAGGTCAAGTAGGCGGAAGTACCGAGTCAGTGTTTACAAGTTGAACGAGCAAACAAAGTCAAACGGCGTTTACAAAAAAAGGAAGTTAAACGGTAAAACAACGATGTCGGACGATTTTGAACTTAGAGGAGAAGATGAGATGGAGTTTATCGCCCTACTTTTCTACAGACGATGCCTTTTCAACGTAATTGCATAAAATAAAACAGAAACTATTTTACTATAAAACAGAAAATCAAAGCCATAAATCTAAACAAGTTGAGTTCCAGTTCTACCAGAAAGACTCGGAAGGCAAAATTATGTAACAAAGTATACATTTATTAACAGCCCAGCAAGCAAGTATATAGTTCTTTGGTGTAGGCCCCGTCTGTAACTTGCATTCCTGAAGGTAACGGATTCTGCATATCCTGCCTGAAGACGAAGGCAGAGGCGCAGCCGACCCCCTGGGAGGTATGGGAAGGGACCATTCTGGTGGTGGTGGGGAGGATGGAGGCGTCAGCATCTGCGAACTCAGACATGTGTTAGTACCGACCTTTTATACTACGAGTATTAGAACACTATTGGTTAGATGAGAAGGTAATAAGTGACGTAACAATTGAGTCTTCCTGGCAGAACTTATGCTAAAGCTTCCATTTTTGAGGTTGAACTTTCAGTAAGATGTTTGTGCGCAGTACCAAAGGTTTCCAATAGATGAAATTCATTTCCCAATCATTTCCAATGCAATCATTTTTGACCGCGAACAATACAACTATTTTGTACTATTTTTTTCCAGGATGATTTAATCTTTTCATGTCCATGATTTTTGTGTGTGTTCACACAGCAAATGCCAGAACCTTTACCAAGTCTCGTACCATTCTGAAAACGACGTTCAACCAGAAGCAGTACGCTATTACACGTGAAATCTCGAGGCCGACAAGAGAAGGAAATGAATACTTGAATAAAGTCGTTATTTGTGTTTGTTTTTTTGCGCTCAAAAAGTATTCTCGTCACTTGATAAACTTAAGATTGAGCCACTGTAGTCACTTGGACTATTTTAACGATGTCTTTAATGATTTTTCGTGGCTGTCAAGTTTCAATCCCTTAGAAGCCTATGGAGGAGTGATCCAGCTCTCAGATTTAATCAAAAATATCTTATTTTGTGTTCCGAAGATGAACGAAAGTCTTACGGGGTTGGAACGACATGAGGGTGAGTAATTACTGACAGAATTTTCATTTTGGGGTGAACTATCCCTTTAATACAATGAAGGAGATTGGTCTAATAAATATAAAGTTAAAATATTATGTTATCTGCACCACATTAGCTATCTAAGTTGATTTGAAACTAGAAATAGTCACTATTACACAAAAGTAAAAGTCGCATAATTGGACATGTTATGCACGATAGAGGTCAATGGGATGCCTCAATATAAGATTTTAGCAGGTAGGCTAAATGTGTGGGTGTGCATGTGTAAACGTCTAGATGAAGAGCAAGTCTGAACAGAAAAAAGGGACATTTTCAGCACATCACCTAAACAGCACCAGTAAACTGATCCTCCAAATTTGTGGCATTACTCAAAGTTGATCAAAGGCGATTTTGGTATCAAAGATCAGCATTGTAGTTAAAGGCACTGAAACACATGTCTGTTAATTAACAAAAAATATATTATTGCCTTAGTCGACATCAACAGTTTCATGTTTCATGTTAATTATGATGAATTTCACATAGACGTGTGGTAAAATTACGTTATTATTTATCTGGTGTTGTGATGTGGTTTTAATTACTTGTTTGATGATGTCATGCTTTGGGATCTGACAGGTGATGGGTGAAAAGTTATGGAAATATTTACATACGTATACTGTAGCAATTTAGTAGGTTGATATGACAATATATCAAATTATTCAATTGAATATAAAAATATGATAAAAGTAGAATTGAGTACAGTAAAATTTCAGTTGTGATCAAAATTAGGCTACTATAAAATTTATATAAAAATGACAAAGGGTTCCTTTAACCTTTGCCAGATGATTAATCTTGTATTTGACACATCTGGAGTGAGAATGTTGTATTTTCACAACTTTCATTGTTTCTGCACATATCTTAACACACAGAAATTGATATCTGGGTAATTTAAAAACAGTAAATAGGAGTGATGTTTGCATCTTGAATGAATGAACGTTTAAATCTGCGCATTTAGGGAAAAAATACTGATATTTTATAATATAGTGCCTCCAAATGTTTCCATTTGTTTGTGTGATGGCAGATATATGTGAGAGGAGACCTGGCCATGAGTGTGTGACTGTGGCAAGCCTATGCACGTCTTTAACTTGACTTTGAGCTTTAGTTGGTATTCTGAGTCTCTGTTGTTAAAATTAATAACGGGATTTGTTCAACCACCCGAGACAGGGAATGTCTTCTCCTTATCCTGCCCTTTCACACTCTGACCTTTAGTTTTGTTTAATCATCAGAAATTATTCAAAAAGAAAAATGAAAACTAGCCATCTTCTGCTTCTGACCCAATTTAAACATGCAGCATTAAACAACAACAACAACAACAAAAGCAGCTATTAGGTCTGTGAAATAATTTTGATCAGAGAGAAATGGATCCTTTTTTACACAAAAGTAAAAAAATATATACATTTTTTAATGACTAATGGCTTAAAGGAAATGTGCTAATGATATTAAAATCTGCGTTTTGCATTCTTCATTCATTGTTTTTGTCGGTGTTATTGATTTATATATATTTTTTTAATTTATTGAAATGCAAAAAATAAAATAAAACAATGTTTCCACCAGTATAGTCTGTGTGGTTATTGCATTAATGGGAACAACAATTTACATAGCAGCTTTGCTTTTAGTTATGGATGTACTTTACCTTTTTTCCCTGCCAAAGCATGAGCGAATGAATATACTGGCATAATTTTAAAACGCTACCATTTACAGGAATTATTTGAAAGAATTACTGTAGCCAACATCAACGGGGAAAAATAAACCACATAATGATAATAATCTTAAAAAGTGTAGCCTACGTCACATTGCGCTAAATACGCTCTCGAACAGAAATTGCCTTTGCGTGAACAGGTAACTCGCTGTCTGATGTGTGTATCGGACAATACATCGACAAATGTCATTATTTAACACATTTTAATAGATTTAGACATCACAAATATGTTACAAAAATATTAGTTTTTGTTTAAAATGTTGTTAAGATAGTTCACTATACTGTTGCGCAAGACGAATTCTAATGAGTTCAGAAAATGACTGATATTCTTTTGGCCCTCAATATACACAAACGGGTTAAATTCTCTAATTTATTAGCCTACTCTTCATTTAGGTCTATTTTATTTGATTTTTTCATGTTTGCGTTTCTAAATAATTGCTATATCCGTTTATTCGGATCCGCAAATCCGCAAATATTGTAGGCTAAATATTTGATAATTTAGGGAATAACGTTTGTTTTTTTATACAAACTATTATTAAAAATATATATGCTATGTAAACTATACCACAATGCTTGTCTAAAATGCCATGCATGATAATGTGATGACAAGTGGATCGAATGGAATCTCAATGAGGAAACCAATCAGTAAAACCCCAATCTCTCTCTCTCTCTCTTCTCTCTCTCTCTCTCCTCTCCTCTCTCTCTCCTCTCCTCTCTCTCCTCTCTCTCTCTCTCTCTCCTCTCTCTCTCTCTCTCTCTCTCCCTCTCTCTCTCTCTCTCTCTCTCTCTCTCTCTCTCTCTCTCTCTCTCTCTCTCTCTCCTCTCTCTCTCTCTCTCTCCTCTCTCTCTCTCTCTCCTCTCTCTCTCTCTCTCTCTCTCTCTCTCTCCTCTCTCCTCTTCTCTCTCTCTCTCCTCTCTCTCTCTCTCTCTCTCTCTCTCTCTCTCCTCTCTCTCTCTCTCTCTCTCTCTCCTCCTCTCCTCTCTCCTCTCTTCTCTCTCTCTTCTTCTCTCTCTGGTGAACTACGATCCTACGTTTCTTCCTCATCCTATTCCCTGGGGTATCCTGTGATGTGACTCTTCAACTACAGAGAAGAATAAAACTGCTACCACGAGACGTCACTGTGAATGGATCATAACTTCCAAACTATAAGTCACGCCGAGATTCACTGAATCACATAGCTTACCCAAAGAGAACCAGATTCTGAGTTTCACTGGATATCTTCGGTATAATTTTAAACTATGCTGAGTATATACTGTCTGTCTTGTTCATCTTTAAGCCACCCTTAGTTTTGGATTAAGATGATTGTTTTTAAATTACTGATTGCATGTTTTAGCCACAGATTTGACAGTGTTTTTATTGTTACACCTTTAAAAATAAGGTTTCTTCAGTGATTATTAGGTTAGTTAGTTAGTAGCCTAACCATCTTATTAAGAGCCATTTTCACTGATTCTTCGGATATTAAAAAAAAACTTTACTTTATCACTATGCTCATCAGAACAGAATTAATGTTGAATAAAATACTCAAAGAACAAAATTTGATTGAGATTGAATGTATGCACACTATGTAGGCCTACTATAAAGCCTATTTATATTATGCTATTTTTAAGAGTGCATGAGATTTACTTACTCCGAAGTGTTTGAGATTTTCTTTATTATAGGCACACATTTGTGCTCGTTTCCAAACTTCTCATAATCTGAAATTCAGTTGGAGGATTCTGATTTGCAGTCAGAGTGGGTGAGAGCAGGGCTGTCCCAGGGGTTGCACCCCAAGAAAAGGTGGATAAACGCGGATGAAAGACATGCCAGCGCATGCAACTTGTAAAACTGTTTGGAATAGTTGTCAGTTTCTTGTCCTTTTTTGTGAAGCTGGAGCGACTGAAAGCAAGGGTAGATCTCCTCTGCATGAAGCCCATGTTTAATCCAGCCTAATGCAATCTCATATTCTTATTCCATAGATATCCAAGAAGCGCGTAAAGAGACCTTGTTGCGCGTCGCACAACTTTTGGAGGCGCTCCATCAAGTAGAGAGCATCAACAGCACGCACGGGCGCAAGTGAATTGTTTTCTTTCTTTTTACTTGTTGGCTTTACTCATCGCTGGAGATGTTCGGGCACGACATCTGCCTCGTGTCCGCGTTGCTGGCGGCTGCCGGTGCCGTGTTACCGGTGCTGCTGTTGCTGGTGGTCTCACGGGTGCTGTGGGAGTTCAGGTGGAGCATCACCCGGGATCGGGCGTGTAAACTCCCACTTCCGCAGGGCTCCATGGGCTGGCCGCTGGTCGGAGAAACTTTCCACTGGCTTTTCCAGGTAAGACTTGAATATATAAATACAATTCTACTCAGACTTTGGATTCTGCTCGCTGTGTTTTATGATTTAGCGAATACAATTATCCATTTCATACTTTATTGTCTGTTATCTCAATTAGAAAGTCGCACTTTAGTGCGCACTAAACTCATATTTGAGTTCTATGTAGTATGTAGCTATAGGCTATTATAGGCCTATTGTAATGTTAAAATGTTTTATATATATATATATATATATATATAATATATATATATATATATATATATATATATATATATATATATATATATATATATAATACTTTAAATTAAATATATGAATTACAAATAACAAGCAATGCGTATCGTTTTAAGATAAAATGCTTTTTAAACCAATGGGCGCATTATTTATTTCCTTCATCGCTGTAAACATTTCTGTAAGTCATTTTCTTTTGAGGTTATTTTTTTTTTTTTTTTTGAAAATCGGACATGTTGCTATGGTTACCTCCTCACGTAAAGCCGATTTCTTAAACATTTGGCGCACTCTGACTCATGTAACCTAAACTTTTGTGGGTAGGCTACTGAAACGATCTTTAAAAATGCTTTTGAAGCGTGTAAACACGGCTACGTGCTTTTCGAAACACAAACGTAATTAACACACTGATTATGTTGGTATGTAAACAATATTAAACGGCTCATTTAGAATTTATTTAAAAGTTAGATCTTTTCTTTCTTCCATCATAAATGTAGGCCTATATTAGAGTGTTGCGTGTTATGTTATTTTGCTAATATTATTGCATTAGGCTACATTTGTCAAGCAAAGTGCAATGCTTTCTCTAAGGAATATGATGCATATGAGCTCCTCTGCTGGCCTAATGTACAAATACACATGGGGAATTATTCCATGGCATGTGTGAACTTGATGAGGGTGTAATTCAGTGTTGCCAATTCCGCGGCTTTCCCGCGGAATCGGGATACTTTTAAGTTTTTGGCGCGCGTTAATTTTTCCCCCTCGGGTTGATCCACCCCATAGCCTACGTACGATTTCGCCTCTACAACACCCCTAAACCTACAAATTCACTGGAGAATTCGGCAGAAGGAGAAAATCGCATTGGGATATTTTTGGGAGACTTTTGACTGGCAATTGGGCTAATTTTGTTGCACAGAGCTAAGGACCTGGCAACCTTCATGGTGGTAAAAACATTTTCACATTGATTTCATGCACAGTGGCAGAACAGATAAATAATTCCAGAAAAAAATGTCATGGAAGCCCTTGAAATATCAGGAATTAAAAAAAAATAGTAGGCTACAGGAGTCATGAAATTTATTAAAATTTGTAAATATGGAAATTTCTATATCAGTATAAAATGTAATATAATGTTTGTAGTTACACCAGGCATTCATATACATTTTTTATCTTACAGTTACTGTAAAACCGGCCTCTAGTTCATAAACGCCAGAGGAGAACTGGCCCCCCACTGAGCCTGGGTTCTCCTAAGGTTTTTTTTTTTTCTCCATTAGGTCACCTGATGGAGTTTTAGGACACCTGTAGGTCACTTGATGGAGTTTTTCGGTTCCTTGCCACTGTTGCCTTTGGCTTGGTCAGTTGGGGATATTCAAATTTATTAACCAATCATTAATACCATTGATCAGCCCTACCTAACGTGAATATTTTTTTCCACTAAGAAACAAACATTGTTGTGTTATTTTGATTGATACTGTGAAGCTGCTTTGATACAATCTATATTGTGAAAAGCGCTATATAAATATACTTGAATTGACTTGACTTTACTTACACTCAACTGGAAAAGTCTAAAGGTCGGTTCACACAACACAGACAAATGCCAACAAACACATTTTGTCAATCACATGTTTAATCAGCATTTGTCTGTTGGGGCAGTGTGAACCTGACAGTTATTTTTCATAAAATTCTAAATCCAATGGTCAACTTGTTTGTTGACGTTTGTCTGTGCAGTGTGAATTGGCCTTAAAGTCCCCATGAAATCAAAATGAACGTTTTATTTTTACTTTTACTATGAATATGTTAGCAGTACTGTTATATATAAACTAGTCTGCTCCAAAACAATGACAAATTTTGCATTTAGAAGATAAGCATTCAAAATTTAGTCTCTCACTTCTGACAATATGGATCAATGATTTTGATGACATCACGCTTCAGCTTCTCATCAGATTTTTCTGTCCAATCAAATGTCCTCCGTCCCGCGCGCACCTACATTAAAACGTAATTGTTTTCACACATTTACATAATTTTCTTACATGGGAATGGCACATAGTTCACTATAATAGGGATCGGAATATTCAGACAGTGAAATAATGCTTTCATTGGGGTAATGAAGTGGTTCACTTAATACAATCACACAAACCGCCGCAGCGCATGCACAGCAATTTCTCACAGAATTGGAGAAACTGTTAGAGATTGGCTCGAGCTGTCTGTGATATAAACTAAATGCTATTGGTTATTTTAAAAAAGGGGAGCAGCTGTCATATCGTCAACACATAATAATGCTGCGCGTTTCGAGGCATTCATGGCCTTTAAGAAATAAATGGTGGTTGAGGTGTGACGCAACGAGAAGCGCGACAGTTCAGTCTAAAGAACATGGCGGCTTCAGTTATTTGTAAATTGTAGTTACATAAACGGCAAATATCCTTTGCCGACATGTTGCTTATTTGCTGAGCTAACGAGCCTTTACCTGCAGCAGCAAGAGTAGCCTGGCTTGTGGTTGTGTTTTCGTCGTCGCTCTGTTAGTACGTCATATGCTTCGTTGATCTGATTGGTTGATTTGGCCCGTCTATCACCAACATAGGCCAATCAGCTAACCAGTATTTTCGCCCCTTACCAAAACTACTTAAACGGAAGGTTTCCAGATGGATATGCGGAGCAAATCCATCTGGCGGAGTCAGGTTAGGGTGTTGCAACCCTCTAAAAGTTGTTCATTATGTTTTAACAGGGATCCAGCTTTCACATCTCTAGACGAGAGAAACATGGAAATGTTTTCAAAACTCACCTTTTGGGCAAACCCCTCATCCGAGTGACCGGTGCAGAAAACATCCGTAAGATTCTGCTGGGCGAACACACACTGGTGTGCACGCAGTGGCCCCAGAGCACACGCATCATCTTGGGGCCCAACACTCTAGTAAACTCAGTTGGTGACCTGCACAAGAGAAAAAGAAAAGTAAGCTGAATGTCTGAAATACATGCACATTTTCAGTCCTCAATCAAAAAAGGCATCTAATCGAAAAGTAATTTGTGCTTCAGTTTAACACATTAGTTGTTTTATTTCTCTTATAAATATCCCCGTAAAGATAAACTCTTTATCTCTTTAATCAAGTTTTTTGGAGCTCACAAAAAATAACATTTAATTTCTAGCCATTACATGATCAAGTTATCCATTTGATCCATAAACATTGTTTTTATGTTGTCCAGACCAATTTTTGTAGGCCAAAACCCATTTAGCTTGGTTAAAAGCCTTAAATAAGGTCTGTGGTGGGTGATCACAAGCTCTAGATAGTTTCACGTTTTAGTCTAAGACATAAAACATGGGATACCCCACTTGTGATTTTTAAACTTTTACGTGCCTTGAAAAAGTTGGTTGATAACAAGTGCTAAATGGACTGTCAGAGACATTAAACAATCCACTGACAATGAACCGTAAACTCATCTACGCACTAGTCCGCTTTCACAGACTCATGCTGATTTCATGAAATGCGTCTCTACAGCACGCATTGTATTTATCGTGCAATTTATACGCGAAATGAGTTTTTACGTGCAATGAAACGCAGTTGTTGCGTGCATATGATGCGCAATTAATGCGTGAAAATGCACGTACCCCACACCACTATTCCTAACCAAGGGGTTTGTGTATCATATGCACGTAAAACTCATTTTCACATATAAATTGCATAATGAATACAATGCGTGCTGTAGATACACATTTCATGAAATCGGGTTGGTTTATAACCATGTTCTTGCAATCTTGCAATTCTAACACTTTATTTTAAGGTGAAGCATTACTACATGTAGCCTACTTTCTATAGTAATAACAGTAAATTATGCATAATTACAAGTAACTAACCTAACTCTAACTGTAACTCTATAGTAATTAAATAATATTACCCAGGCAGTTACACTTTACTTACTCAAAGTACTATGTCACCTTAAAATAAAGTGTTACCATTTTTTTAAAATAAAGACTGAAAGAGTTGTCAGATGGTGCTGATTTTGAAAATAATGTATGTAGGCTTCAAAATTCATAAAAATTGTGTTAATTTGTGAGAATTATCTTGATTAAAATGTGTAAGTAACATAAACTTTTGTTGATCACAGAGCTTATTTTTTGTGTTAATTTAAAAGCCTATGGAAGATTCCTGTTGGGATTTGTCGAGGGAACCAGTATTAAGCTAACTTCTGGGTTGGCCTACAAAAATACATCACTGCAGCTCTCTATTTGCTTCCTAGATCCTTGCAAAAGTGTTTAGCCGTGGGGCGCTGGAGGCCTATCTGACACGACTTCAAGACGTGGTCAAGTCTGAAATTGCAAAGTGGTGCACCGAGACCGGGTCTGTGGATGTTTACGCCGCAGCCAAGTCACTCACCTTCCGCATCGCTGTGCAAGTCCTGCTCGGTCTGCATCTGGATGAGCAGCAAATCGCTTCTCTCTCTAAAACCTTTGAACAGCTCATGAACAACCTCTTTTCGCTTCCCATTGACACCCCCATAAGCGGCATGCGCAAGGTGAGAATGACCTTCCTTCCTCAGGGTCCAAATAATGTCTAAATCTTGCTACTTTCAAAATCGTTTATGAATGTGGTTTGCAGGGAATCAGGGCCCGTGAGATTCTGCACTCTGCCATGGAGAGGATCATAGAGGAAAAACTGAAAAAGCAGCAAGCCAGCGATTACTGCGATGCTTTTGACTATATGCTGAGTAGTGCGAAGGAAAATGACTACGACCTTACAAGCAAGAACTTAAGGTAAAACCTAGTAGGCCAAATCCAAAAATATTGTGACTATCTTTGCATTATACCCTTGTGAAAAAGAAGTGCGCTTAACTGGAATGTGCACCTGTAGTGTTCTTAAAATATTAGTATATTTAAAAATACTGTACTTGTAGATAATATAATACTAATGAAATAAAAGACCACTTAAGTGTACTTTTTTAACACTCTTAAATACACTTTTTAAAAGGTATACTTTGTTTTAATGTCAAATAAAAGCTTTACTTTGTTAAAATACTTTGACTAAAATACTAAAGCATATGTAAAATACTTGATGATAATTTTAACCGTAGTTTGTTTATTTGATATTACTTAGTTTAAGCCAGGATTAGACCTTAGTTCAATTAGGATATTTAAGTAGCTTTTATAAACGTGCCTTAGAAAAAACATTACTGATTTGCATCTTGAGAAAAAAACATGGCAATGACATATTTTAAGACATATCAGAGTAGCTTTCAGTTAAAACAGATCAAACATGCATTTTTGTCTGGGACTAGGTTGAAGCCTTATCTGTCAGGGTTGGGTGCAGGTGACTGAAGACGAGGACACGGGAGCTTCAATATAATAGTTTTAATAAACAAAATGAAACTTCCAAAATCAAACAAGAACAAAACTCCAGGAATTCAGGGTTAACACACAACCATACATAGACGACGATCGACAAACACTGAGGAAAACAGAAAGACAGGGTAAACAAGATCTCATAAAAAACTAAACACACTGAAACGTGACCTTATCTGTGAATCCGAGGGTTTAAGTTGTTTGAGCATTTTTAACTGAAAGGAACTTGCACTGACATAGATATGTACTTTCATCAGTAATGCCTTTTTCTAAGGCATGTTTATAGCTACTTAAATATCCTAATAATTGAACTAAGGCCCAATCCTGGCTTAATCTGAGCCCTGTCTGTGAATCCAGGCCTAAATCTACTATGCATTTTATCATTACAACTGTGTAATTACAAATATATTTAAATACATATAAACACTTCAATAGAAATTACATGATAGCATATTTTATTACCAGTACAATCCACAGTACACTTTAATCACATTTCAAAGACAAGATAAGTAATTATTAAATGAAGTCCTACTTAAGTGGGTCAAAAAGCACTTTTAATTTCAGTTAATTGCATTTAATATACATTAAAATGTAATAGATTTTCATTCAAAAAATCTATATATTCAGTTTGCACTTAAGTGTATACTTTAAAAAATTAAGGGAGAACTAAAACATTTTTATTTTCACAATTTACTCAAGCCTTTTTGTGCTAAATGAACAAATTAAAATGTATTTCAGGAAACGGCGGTAGAGTTAATCTTCGCCGCCCACTCCACTACCGCCAGCGCATCAACATCCCTCATCATGCAGCTTCTGCGTCATCCAGATGTGAGCAGACGTGCAGGAGCAGAGTTAGAGAGCGAGGGCTTGATCAGCGACGTGCACGGATCCTGCCGCTCTCGTTGCCATGGAAACATCATCAGTGAGGAAAGCGATGCTGCCGAGAAGAGTACCAGCGAGTGGAGATCGACGACGAATAAAAGTATGTGTTTTGAAGCAGGAGACAAGGAAGACGGGTGTCGCTCTCGGACCCATGTCCCTTACCTAAGTTTGGAGAAACTGAGTCAACTTTCTTACCTGGATTGTGTGGTCAAAGAGGTGCTTCGGTTCCTTCCACCAGTGTCTGGGGGGTACAGGACAGTTCTGCAAACATTTGAACTGAACGTGAGTGTTTCTTTTATATTTGACCAATACAAGTACTGCTGACACCATTTTTTTAAGATTATTTAAAGTTACTGCATTTACAATAGTAATCAGATGTTGCTGACGAAAAAACATGTGCATCAAACACTAAAATGGTGTACGAAAATTTGAATAATAAACTGATTAGGGTTTAGAAAGCAATGCGCTTGTGTCTTAACCTGGTCCTACCAGACACTCGTACATTTCATTTGTACATAGAGTCTGGCACCGCTCCATTGACAAGCGTTAACTTCCTTGTAGGCGGGTACTCTATTGAAGTCTAAAACTATTGGATCTGCCCAGAGTCACTCTGGATCTGCCATAACCAGTCGCTAACGTTTGGTTGTGACATATGTATTTTCCCGAACCCCGTGGGGAGATGGCCACCAACAAAACTAAGCAAAGATTGTTCTTGCTCCAGCTTTAACTTCTTTATATTCGGCAGCGTTGCCCCAACGGACCGAATGGCTTCGCTCACATCTTTCTCCACTGCCATTACTGAACTACAACTCAAAATAACGCACGAGTCGACATCGTCATCGTTCTCAGCCACTCCCTCTGTTCGCTGATTGGCCCAGTAAAAAATTGATCGGAGAAAACCAAAGTCTACTGCAGAATCCCAGACGTAGTACTGAAGGAAAATGAAAATTGAGCGGAAGTACGAAGGAGGGCGGAGCCAGGCTACTTGTGTCTAACGTCTAACGTAATAATTTCCAGTGTTGGGGAAAGTTACTTTTAAAAGTAATGCATAACAATATTGCATTACTCCCCAACAAAGTAACTAATTACATTATGAAATATAGCTGCAAGCAGCCATTATCGGGGCCAAGCAGCATAAGACGACAAGACATGCCAACATTGCTGAAAGTGTCAGACCAACTGCAACAATGAGCAATTAAAGACATTTAAAGACAATTGTAGGCGAAATGGCTGAAAAATCATAGAAACTCTAAATAAAAATATGATTTAATGGAGTATCACTTTCGACCAATAGGTGGCGCAGTTAGCAAATTGATGTGATGTGGTCAGGGTGAGTTGACAATGACACATACAAAGTTTGGTGTCAAAATGTCAAGGCATTGCAATGTTAAACACTTAATAGTCATTTTGGCAGCATGCCTCAAATTTGCTGCTGGGGTATACGAAAACGGTTTCATCTATCGACACGAAATCTATAACGTTTAGTCGGCACGGTCTGGAGATGATACGATTCGATTTTGGTGAAAATCGGAAAAACGGTCTAGGAGGAGTTCGAAAAAGTAGGTTTTGACTGAAAATCAAGATGGCGGACAGGAAGTTCGGCCAAATAAGGAAAACCTGGTATCTATGTTCTCAGCTTGACCCAAGGAATCTATTAAGACCAGTGCATTTCAACAGGCAGATTTATTCAAAAGTTATTAGCCTTTTTGGAAATTTTATTATAACTTTTGACCACAAGGTGGCGCTGTTTCGAAATATTTTTAGTACCTTCAGGGATGGTGTTGTTGGCACATTCTGAGTTTCTTAATATTACATCAATGCATTTGTTTAGTATAGCATTTTATTTCACAAAACTCTATTGAAGTCAATGGGAATTTCATGTTTTGTTCTATTATAGCGCCACCAAGAGGCTCAGTCCCACAATTTTTTTTATGTGTCCTCAGAGTGAGCCCATACGTATGTGTGTCAATTTTGGTGAAAATATCTCAATTCACTTCAGAGTTATAGACATTTATATGAAAAAAACACGTAAAAAATGACTGACACGTGACTTTGTTTGAATTTTACTACCCCTTACTATCAATATTTTCGCATTTGGGCATTAGTGTTTAGCCTATCGACCTATGTTTCCAAACTTCTGGCGGTGGTTTCGTCTCGATCGGACAACGCGTTTCGAAGATATAGCCAAATGTTTTTTTCGCGCTAAATCGCAACGCTACACAAACCGTAAGACGAAACCCAGCATGTTTGGTATCGATGGACTCGGCAACGATTCAGGAGCTCAAAAAGATGACTCTCGTGAAAATAAGTCGACCACACCCAAAGTTATAAGCATTTGAAAAGAAAAGTTCACCACTAGGTGGCGCTGTTTCGAAACTTCTCAGGCTCCTTCAGGGCATCGTACTGATGACCCATACCGAGTTTCGTAACAATTCGTTCATGCGTTCAGAAAATACAGCATTTTAGCACATAATTCAAAATGGCCGACAGACAAAATGGCCGATATGGAAAAATTGGATATCATTCGACTCGGTATGACGCCCTGAATCTAACGAGGCCTCTTTTATGATTTTTGGACAAACCGTTCAGGAGTTATGAGCAAAAATAACCATTTTTCATATCTCCGGACCAGTAGGTGGCGCTGTGCCGAAACGCTGCATGTTGCCTCAGGTCATGCTTGTGATGACTTGTACCAAGTTTGGTCTGAATACGATAAAGCGTTGCGGAGATACAGCCTTAAGTTTGTTTTCGCAAGCGCTACGTAAAATTAGTTTGTACGTTTATCAAAAACGATTTGACGAATCAACTTGAATTCCATAACTTTTTGTCCCCACTGCCTGAAGATGATCTGGTGCAATTTTGGTGAAAATCGGAGCATCGGCCTAGGAGGAGTTCGAAAAAGTAGGTTTTTCTGAAAATTCAAGATGGCGGCCAAATTATTATGACGGAAAATGACGTGATAGGGTGCAATCAAATCGGGATGAGCTCAGGAACAAGGGGAAAAAAGAATTTTGATGATAGGCCTTACGGTTCAAAAGTTATTAGCATAATAAAAGTGAAACTTTGGACAGGTGGTGGCGCTAGAGGGAATGACTTAGAGACACCAAAATTGGTGTATTTAATGTTGGGACTGTCCTCTATCAGAATGTCAAACCAAAACAACTTTCCCGCAATCGGTTCTATGGGCTGCCATAGACTCCAAGAGCGGAAGAAGATGAATAATAAATATAGCTGCAAGCAGCAATAACCGGGCCAAGCGCAAAGAAGACGACAAGACATGTCAACATGTGTCAGACCAACTGCAGCAAGGAGCAATTTAAGACATTTAAAGATTAATTTAGGCAAAATGGCTTAAAAATCACACTAATTAACAAAAAATGTGATTTAATGGATTATCGCTTTTGACCAATAGGTGGCGTAGTTACAAAAACGATGTGATGTGGTCAGAGTCTGGTGACAATGACAAACCTTAAGACCAGTGGCATTAAAATACGCAGATTTATTCAAAAGTTTTTAGAAATTATGTTATAACTTTTGACCAAAAGGTGGCGCTGTCTCGAAATGTTTTGAGTACCTTCAGGGCATGGTGCTGATGGCACATGCTGAGTTTTGTAATGTTACACCAATGCATTCGTTAAGAATAGCATGTTACGTTCTATTATAGCGCCACCAAGAGGCTCAATCCCACCATTTTTTTTATGTGACCTCAAAGTGAGCCCATACATGTGTGTGTAAAATTTGGTGAAAATATCTCATTTAGTTTTGGAGTTATATACATTTATGTGAATAAACACATAAAAAATGACTGACACGTGACTTTGATTGGATTTTACTACCCCTTACTATCAATATTTTCGCATTTGGGCATTAGCGTATAGCCTATCGACCTATGTTTCCAAACTTCTGGCGGTGGTTTCGTCTCGATCGGACAAGCGGTTTCGAAGATATCGGCAAATGTTTTTTAAGCGCTAAATCACAACGCTACACAAACCGTAAACAAAACCTAAGCATATTTGGTATCTGTGGACTCGGCAAGGATTCAGGATCCCAACGAGATGACTCCCGTGAAAATACGTCAAACACAACCAGAGTTATCAGCATTTGAAAAATCAATTTTGCCACTAGGTGGCGCTGTTTCGAAACTTCTCAGGCTCCTTCAGGGTATCGTACTGATGACCCATACCGAGTTTCGTAACAATTCGTTCATGCGTTCATAAAATACAGCATTTTAGCACATAATTCAAAATGGCCGACAGCCAAAATGGCCGATCTGGGAAAATTGGATATCTGTCGACTCGGCATGACGCCCTGAATCTAACAAGACCAACTTTATTATTTTTGGACAAACTGTTCAGTAGTTATGAGCAAAAATAGCAGTTTTTCGTATCTCTGGACCAGTAGGTGGCGCTGCGCCGAAACGCAGCATGTAGCCCCAGGTCATGCTTGTAATGACATGTACCAAGTTTGGTTTGAATACGATAAAGCGTTGCGGAGATACAGCCTTATGTCTGTTTTCGCAAGCGCTGCTTAAAATTAATTTGCGTGGTATTCGAGAACAACTTGCAGCGTTTTTATGAATTCCATAACTTTTTGTCAGCACGGTCTGGAGATGATCTGGTTCAATTTTGGTGAGAATCGGAACAACGGCCTAGGAGGAGTTCGAAAAAGTAGCTTTTTCGGATAATTACAAATGGCGGACAAATTGTCGTGACGGAAAATGACGTCATAGGGTGCAATCGAATCGGCATGAGCCAAGGAATAAGAGGACAAAGGATTTGTGATTCTAGCCATTATGGTTCAAAAGTTATAAGCATAAACATGAGTAAATCTTTGGACAGTTGGTGGCGCTAGAGGGATTGAGTTAGAGACTCCAAATTTGCTCTGGTGACTTTTTAGACTGTCGTCTATCAGTGTACCAAATTTCATAACTTTCCCGCAAACGGTTCTATGGGCTGCCATAGACACCCAGTCGGAAGAAGAATAATAATAAGAACGGGAACAGATACAATAGGTGCCTCGCACCTTCGGTGCTTGGCCCCTAATAATAAGAACGGGAACAGATACAATAGGTGCCTCCGCACCTTCGGTGCTTGGCCCCTAAAAATAATGTGTTACATTACTTTTGCGTTACTTTTTCTCACCTGTGCTGAGCTTGCTTGTTTTTTAAAAACAACAAAAAAAGTTACATTTTTGGCAAATGTTAAGGCCACAGAAAAACGTCACCATGTTTACCAACTGATAAGGGGTCTATAGCATTTAGGTTTGTGAAGCAATCATCTTCAAAATGACGCGAACACAGAACAAGGTTCTGGCTATACTTCTGTGGTACAGTTGTATATGAACTGTAGCCACTTAGTCTTCAAATGCTCCTCACTGGGCAGATGAAAAAAGTTTGCTTTTGCGTCGCACTTCAAAACACAGCGTCTCGTCGACATGATGTTAGTTTTCCCTGGCGTCCCCGAACGCAATGAGTGGGCGTATCTTATTCAAATAACTTGTCAAGTTGACGTCATCTAGACATATCAGCGACTCAGAGTCGACTCTTACTTTTGAGAGACAATAACTTTGTATACGGTGAACTTTCATGTTTAAAACTTTGCAGGATGTTTTCGTTCACTTAGATCTATGTTACACACTACATGAAGAGCAATTTTCAAAAATCCATAATAGCTACCCTTTAAAGGTCAGCAGCAAAGACATTGGTTAATAAAGTGATATTAAATACATAAAGTATATTTCCTAATTTAATATTGTTAATTCTAAAAGTTTTGCGTAAAATTCTGAGATTGCATTTCACTGTTTTTATTTAGTTTGAGGAATACTGAATATATAGTAAATGCATGTTAACATTTAGTCTAGAACTAAAATAACCATCATGTTTACACAGCACACACAACACCTCCTCAGTTTATTTCTCTCAACATGGGGACAGGAGAGCTGTCAGTCAATAAATGTGAAAAAGTAACTTCGATATTTTGTTGTAAATTGAAAAAGTAATGTGTTACTTTACTAGTTACTTGAAAAAGTAATCTGATTACGTAACTCAAGTTACTTGTAATGAGTTACCCCCACTGATAATTTCTCTATTGTGCATCTGCAGGGTTATCAGATCCCGAAGGGCTGGAGCGTCATGTACAGCATTCGGGACACGCACGAGACTGCAGAAGCGTATCAGGACCCGGAGCTCTTCGACCCGGACCGCTTCTGTTCAGATAGAGACCATAGCAAAACCGAGCGCTTCAGTTACGTGCCTTTCGGAGGCGGTGTGAGGAGATGCATCGGACGGGAGCTTGCTTTGATTGTGCTGAAAACTCTTGCAGTGGAGTTGCTCGCCACGGCAGACTGCACTCTGGCAACAGAAACGTATCCAAGGATGCAGACGGTGCCAATCGTGCATCCGGTCAATGGACTGCACGTGTTTTTTAACTACAGAGCCCACGGGATCGAGAGAAACCGGAGGGAGTCCACGCATATATAGGCACAAAAAAAAAATCAATTAGACACTGTACCACATACGCACAAACTGCCTTTGGGAATCATTTGCAGGCATATGCAGTTTCCTTCCTGATGTTTATGCAAAGCAAAACATCTGGAAATCTGATAGAGTGGGGTGGAATGATGGACTTGACACGGTCATTAGATAATGCAAAGTCTTGAACTCTTGTTTGTTAGTGAACTTATAAAAAAGGGTAAATATCCACTAGAATGCATTAAGCCTGTGTAAAAAACATACAAAAAGCCATTTTGATGTGCATGAGGACATCGGTCCTACATATCTCTTGTTAGGAGGGACAAAAGAATAGAAATGCATTTAAATTCATCTCAGCGTTGTATGTGATATATAAACAACCTGTTTTTTTTATGAAATGAAGTAGGAACAAATAAGCTCTAATTATATATGTATTTTTCAAGTGAATAGGGATAGCTCACTAAATAAGAAATATTATGCCACTTTCTAATTTCTAGGCCACTGTACTATTAAAAAGACTAGTTATCTATACGGTACATGCTGTCGTTGTTGCGACTCTGTATTCTAGTACTTACAGAATGCTTTAAAGTACATACATAGGCAACTAATGCATAGTTATTTGTGTTTATCATGAATGTAAGCTGTGAAAAATGATCTTTGCGCTGTGAACTGGAGTTTCAGTTTAAATACAGGGAAGGAGAAAACAAGCAGCACTTTTTCTCCAAATTAGGAGTATATGTGTATTCTTGTCGTGTCAATACTTGTGTGTAATTTGTAGTTCCTGTGCTAATGTTTGTCTTGTTTGGTAGTGCTCGTTAATTTTATATCTTTTATGATATCTATTTTGAAATGTGCATTTGGAGCTCTTCTATGATGTTAAAGATGTTTCTGTTCAATAAAGAGATTTAATGTGTTTATTTGGACTTTGTTAAGCATGAGCATTATTTCTGGGGTCAGTACGATTTAAAAAGGATACACAGACACAAATTAATAAACATTATAATATGATAATTTAAGTTCAAAAAGTTTGAATAAGAAATGAATTAAAGAAATTAATATATTTAGAAAGGATACATTTAATTGAACAGTACAAGTGACAGTAAAGACATGTATAATGTTATAAAAGATTTCTATTTAAAATAAACAGTGTTCTTTTGAACTTTCTGTTCATCAAAGAATACTTGAAAAATGTATTATGGTTTCCACAAAAATATTAAGCAGCACAAAGTTTTCAATATTGATAATAAAAAGTAAAGTTTCTTGAGCAGCAAATCATCATAAGTTCGTGACACTGAAGACTGGAGTAATGATGCTGAAAATTCAGCTTTGCAATTACAATAATAAATACATTTTAAAATGTATTCAACTGTAATACTATTTATTAATATTACTGTTAACTAACTAGGTTACTGCAATTTCTGCAGTGAAGGTCTCATCATCTGACTCGTATAGTCTCATCTGGACAAGCATTAGGATGTTACGTTTAACACCTAGAAAATGAAGGACAAGACTGAAGTTTTTACATGAAGCAGATCTGCCTCTGTGTCAACCAGCAGAAGACACGCAGCCTCTCTTCAATACAATCCATTTGATAACAGCTTACAAACGTGTATGGATATAAAACGTACCAAAGACTTTGTCATGGAGTGACACACACCTCAGGGACCCCGTTGTAACATCCTACAAGATGAAAAAAAAGGATGACATCTAGTCGAGAAGACTAATACTATTCACGTTAGTCAGATATTGGTTGTGTGAAATCACCAGTATACCCTCATATTAATATCACATTTATTTCTAGAACACAGTTCCAGAAGTGGGATTGAATGTGAGATTGAATAAGTGCACTCAATAACATCCACAATGGTTTCAGACACCCAAATGCCTGTTCCCTCAAACAGTTCCCTATTTAAAGTCTCTATGAAAAGTTGTTCGGCTTTTAGTATGAATATGTTAGCCTTACTGTTATCTATAAGCTAGTGTGCTCCAAAACAATGACAAAATTCACATTTAGAAGACCAAACCGAATGTTGAAAATGAATATCAGGTTGATGTCAGAATCCAATGTCAGATTGACGTCAAATCAAATTGTATTGTGGTTGAAAATGAAAATCGGGTTGACATCAGAACCAAAGAACCAATCTGACGTCAATCAAAGAACTAAAGAACCAATCTGACATCAGACTTTCATTTCCAACCAAAATCCAACGTCTCTCCGATGTTGGATGTCGACGTCAATTTGACGCTGGGTTCTGGCGTCAAGCCGACTTTCATTTATAACCAAAATCCAACGGACAGACAAAATCATCACCTGACTGACGTTACTACTTTCTGCAAGGACCTTGACATAAATGTAGCAGAGTAAAAAGTACGATATTTGTCTTTCAAATGTAGTGAAGTTAAAGTAAAAAGTTTCCAGAAAAAATAATACTCAAGTAAAGTACAGATACTCAAAAAGTATACTTAAGTACAGTACTCAAGTAAATGTACTTTGTTACTGTCCAACTCTGCATAAGACTAGCAGCCGAAGGGCACACAGGCATACCAGATGGAGAATATACTGGGTGTCTCGGTGAGTGTCAAGGGTGAGAGAGTTATTGGAGAGGATGGGACATGAGGTGGAGGAATGGGGAGTGGTGAGAGAGGGGCAGGTAGAATTTAGAAAGGGTATGTTGGGAGAAACAAAGTGAAGTGACTATCGAGGGAAACTGAAATTTCTTTAATCATTTGGAACCAGTCCCAATGGAATCAAATAAGAACCCAAATGGAATCTAATGAGACAGTACTGAATATTTCAGTTTATTTAGTTAAGAATTTTCAGAATTTTCAGAATTTTAGTTAATCTACTTAATTAAGATTGTATTTTAGTGCCTGGTTCCAAATGAGTATAAAATGACAAGATTTTTCCATTGAGGGCAAAATAGAGCACAATGAGAAATAAAGATGGGGAAAAAAACGGATGATGGAGAAATAAACACAAAATTGTGCAAGCTTTGTGACTCTGCTGTGATCTTGACCTTTGACCTTGATCTCTTAAAAATTGAGGGGATAAAAGGTTGTAGGCTGCATCTGAAATCACATACTTCCCTAAAGGCAAAAAACAGTATGTGACAATAGAAGTCAGATTTCACAGTAGTACTCACGAAAGGCAAAAAGTCCCCGGATGACCTACTACTTCCGAAGAGATTCTGAAGTTTGCATGCGATGAACACTTTACTTTCCCTTGAGGAAATGGGAGAGGATTTGTGAATGACGGTGAAGTGATGTAACGGGTGCTGGTAGGACATGTAAAAACAACAAGGTGAATGTAGTACGTCTGGATTACATTCATACCATAGAAGAACATACTTTTTAAGTGGCCGGGAAGAAATTACTTATTCAAAATATGGTAAGTACCTACTCAAGAGAGTATGAGATTTCAGACGCAGCCGTAGTCCAAACAAAGGTTCAAGGTTCAGCTAAGTCAACCCCTGCTGGTAATTCATTCGTTCAGCAGATGTTTTAGACATTTTACCATTTTCTGTGAAAGTAAAATTACACTTGTGCTAATCCCATGAAAAAGTAGGCTAATTACAATTACTACATTATAACACGTATAATACATTATAGAATTAAAAAATTTGATATAGTGTGAATAACAATATTAATAATAATTTGTTTCTGCTCTGTTGAAGTCAGTGTTAACTGACATCTTTCTTTTTTTATTTGATCTAACAATCACATTTCTATTGAAATCCATGTGGTGTAACCCTACTTCTCTCTTTATTGTTCCATCGTGCCCTTGAGGCAGGATCATGGTTCAGCTGAACTTCTGAACCGGATTACTTCTTGTGTATGTGTGTATACATAATGTCACACCTTCAATCATCAGACTGCCAGCGGGATAAACAACATGATTTGTAAACTGTGCCAAAATGACTTAAACAGTGAGATAGACTGGTAAGGTTACAATCAGCCAATCTAATAACCGAATCGGAATATGGGCTTGTGCTGAAGAGTTTAGACGTCAAAGTCCATATTCCGAATTATCTTTAAGATACATAAATCCATTCAGGCATGAAGCATCGACCGCTACAGGTAACATCTGAAGTGTTTGTAAGGGGATCTGTCATGGTGGAATCCGTTTATGTGATGTGTCATGACCTCTTTTGGCAGCATCAGTATGTGTTGGAATGCAGAAACAGCAGCTGGTGTCTACACTGTAATTACCCTGTGCTTCCTGACCCAAACACACACCTTACCTACATGTACTACACCACCACTCTGTAGTCAGAGTTCACAAAACAAGGGCAAAGGTCAGATCTTTGGTATAAGAGAAAGAAATATAGATAGAAATTCTTAAACATGTCATTTCTGTGAGTTTTCAAACTAGATAGATAGATAGTGGCAGATCATGTTATTTCCTTTTGAACATAATCCTTCTCACCTTAGGTGCACATGTTATTGCCTATTGTACTTCCTTAAGGGGAATATTCGTTCACGAGGAAAATATGAGGTGAAATATCCAGTCGACTATGATGGGACTTGCTGTTGACCTAAGTTGACTGAATTTTAGTTACACAGAATATTCTTCTCAAAGCCTTGGGTGAATCCCAGCAAACGGCAATGCTGCATATTTTAAAGTCATTCATCAGACACAGATACTGAAGTTGGGTGGGGTTCCAGGGTTCAATAACAGGGTGACTGACATGCTTTAATAAAGAAGAATCAGCTCAGTGATAATGCTGCACCCACTGTCAGCACATGTGCATAAGCTTTTGATGCTGCAAAAATGCTTATGAATGAATGGGTTCAGCTCGACTGAGTGTCTACAACTCTTCAGGGAGGACTTGGAGGAGTTTCATGGGTAAATGCACTGTTTAGTGCTAAAATCAAATGAGATTATAAATACAGTACAATATAATCTCAATTGACTGAATTTGTGATGGTCACCAGTGATACTGTCACTCACAACTGATTAATAAAGAGACTTTTTGAAAGTCATTCAGTTGTTCAGACAAGCTTGGCCCACTGAATGCATTTACTTCAATTCTTTAATTTTCATTCAACATCTACCAGTGTTATTTCTATTCAAAGCAAGTTGCTTTTATAGGCATTTAACGTCAGCATTTACCACACATTTTCTTACCATAATGCGATGTACGTGTTCACATTAAAGCAAAAGGCACATCATGGATCATCTAAACAGGCACATAACAGGGGTTCCCAACTTTTTTGTCCTCAATCAGGAGTGTCCAGTAATCCTTACATTTAAGAGTTTATCTTCAAGTCTCTAGTGACCCTGAAGACCTTGATTAGCAAGTTTGGGTGTTTAATTAGGGAAGAAGACGGCCCTCATGGCTGCATTTCAGTCCAATTAATATGTCCTTTCCATGCTAACTTCGGATGCACCCTACACTCGCAAACTTCCCTAAGCGTCTTCCTCTTGGGCGAATCCCTGCTACATTTGTTAAAGTGGATGAGGGAAGTTCTTGTTTCCTCGCTCCTCCGTCCTTCAGCCGTGACCCGGAAACCAAACTCGGCCACCTTGAAGGGCATCCCAATTCTCTAATTGCACCGTGAGGAATGAGGAGCGAGGAAGCTTCCCAAGGAGTCATGTGCAAGGATACACAGGTGTATCCTTCCCTCGCATCCTAAGGAGGCGAAGCTAAGACACGAGGAAAGGAAACGAGGATGCACCCATACGTTTACAGGCAGATCCACAGACGACAATGCAAGACAAATGTGACATCATAATAACAACTTGCAGTGCTCACACTTAATTTACTCACACGTGATCAAGGGCTTAGGGCGTTACATTTAAACCCATTGTAAGGGTTCCGCCAGTAGTGGGCACTGCGTGAACAAGACAGGGAAGGACATATTAAAGTGGATTGCAAAAACATCCAAATAATATTGTCCCAGGCCTGTTCCTTTTTTGTCTTTCTTGCACTGTCGTCACTCCTCCTTTTATCCTTGCGGAGCTTCCCACGGCTCTCGGCCTCACCCTGCTTGCCACAGCAGCCTAAATTATTTTGATTATTTACTTCAAGTACATCCAGAGATTTCCGATATTGTTGTAACTTAAATTATATTTACTTCACTTTACTTTAACTGTTTTGTCATGAATCATGATCATGGAATATAGCCTATTAACAATATATTTTAAAAAAGTGTTTTATAAGTAAGCTAAATGTAAAAGAGCATAGTAAATGCAATTTTTGATTGCTTTATTAAAAATAAAAAACAAAATTTCAAAGAGGTCGTTATTTTTATGCTTTATTCTGAAGGCATTATTTTCACAGGTTATTTTACTTCTTTATACAAACAGAACCAGTACAGCATGGCCTGAAGCAACAATCCTGTGAGTTCAGTCTCAGGTCATATTGTTCTATGATTTTCCAGAAATCGGGCTTCCTCCTAAGGCTTCATACCTGTGTCGATGAATCACCTTTCGAACACTTTCTTCCCACACCCACATATGAGCACAGTCAATGATACTGACCTGATATTGAACCTGAGGTACTTTTTCTGTGACAGTTGTTGTGCTTTCTGAACTTGATTATGAGCTGAAAGTGAGAAAGTGGCATCACTCCAGGCTTAATTGCTTCAATTACATAAATAAAAAAGTGCCATGTAAGTTTATACTGTTTATTTTGATTTGTGGGAAATCAGTCTTTCTGGAAACAGCATTTGGGTTGCTCATAGATGTGTTTGAGTATAGGATATTCAAGTGGAAGTGATTCGGGAGGTGATTCAAATAAAGAGGGCCTTTTAAAGAGGTTTTTTTTCTTGGTTTATTAAAAAAATATTCAAATTAGTTTAATTTTTACTGATTAATAATGCCCTAAGCATCTAGTTTGGAAACATCTTCCTTGACTAATCATGCTAATATGCTGATTTATTATCAATGTTGGAAACAGTTGTGCAGCTTAATATTTGTTTATAAGCTATTTCTTCAGGATTCTTTGATGAATAAAAAGTTAAAAAAGAAAACCAAGTATTTAAAATAGAAATATCTTCTAACAATATACACAACCATTCAACATTTTGGGGTCAGTCATTTTAAAGAAATTATTTATTTTATTCAGCAAGTATGTGTTAAATTGATAAAAAGTAGTAAATATTTATATTTTGAATAAATTAGGTTCTTTTAACATTTTTATTCATCAATGAACCCTGAAAAAACAGTATCACAGGACCCAAAACAATATTAAGAAGCTCAGCTGTTTCCAACATGGATAATAGCCTAACTGAGTATCAAATCAGCATATATGATTTCTGAAGGATCATGTGACACTGAAAGACTGGAGTTAAAGCTTTGCATCACAGGGATACATTATATTTTAAAGTATTTTAAATAGAAAACCATTATTTTAAATTGTAATACTATTTAGCAATATTACTGTTTTTTTCAGTATTTTTTATTAAATAAATGTAATTAAAACCATTAATTATATATATATATATATTATATATATATATAATATATATATATATATATATATATATATATATATATATACACAATATTACAATATAATCAACAAAATATAATTAGGTTTATGTCTGAAAGAGACATAATAATAACAAATTATGTTTTTTTTTATTATAAGTTGAACACAAGATATATATATATATATATATATATATATATATATATATATATATAAATGCATTCACGAAGCCACACCTTTGTACCTACTTGGAGGAAGAATTAAAGAACGAAAACAGTTATTATAGTTAATGCCTGCTCTCTCGACCTGTTCCGTCAGCTACATGCAGCGCCACAGGCTGCGATTACAGCATGGAAAGAGAGACGGAAACAAAAAAAACTGGTTTTGCGGTTGAAAGTTGTGCGCTGGCTTCTTTAATACTCCCAGCTCCTGAATCTTGTGGTTTACCTGAGCACTGTTCACCTGCGTCAACGCCGACATCATCACCATGAGGCCTGGAACAGGTCAAAGGTTACCTCAGGTCCAGAAGTGGCCTTCAACACAGTGCCATCTACTGGTGACAGACGGACATACGACCAGGCTCATTATATTACAGGCATTTATTTAAAAGCTTTTCCCTTAAATCTGAAGATTAAAACAAACGCATTTTCAGCAATGTACAGAAATATACAGAAATATACATGTATAGCACTTCACTTCTCCCTTTGGAGAAAAATAACTGGTCTCTTAGAAGTATAGTTCACCCCAAAATTTAAATTCTATTGTTATGCATGTTGATCCAAACAAACATGCTATTTTTTTCAGTGATAAACCAAACACCATAAATCAATTTTTTCACTGATTATCCCAATGGAATTTCAAATCTCATGGTCCAGATTTAAAAATGTCCTCACCTGACAGAACTTAAATCCACAGATAAAATACCAGGATACAAGTTTGGAACAAAAACAATGGCCGTAAATAATTAAAATAATAAATGACATAATTAAAAATTTTGCTTGAAATATTTCTTTGCTAACATGATCTTCACTTCAAACAAAGATCCAGTCTCACTATTTTGAAGTGTTGGCGGCAACCATTATTGATTCATTGAATGCTAACATATACACGCTGGTGAATGTTGTCACATCTCACATAAAAAATAAACGATTTAAACAATAGATCAAAATATCGGTTATATAAATGGCAGTAACACGTGAAATTAGCAGAACTGTCTGACATTATGATAAACTAGTTTACGACTGAGTATCTGGTCCTTTTGATTTTAAAACAGCCCTGAAAGATTTCAGCAGATTTCTTCTAGAAGGCACCTTTAGTCTTTCTGTATGAGGCAACATTCTGACACTGGTCAATTGTGTTTAGGAATTCATCAAATATTTCCAAAGTCCTTGTCTCAGTCACTATCAGCGCCGTTGTGGTCAATTAAATGCTTGTCTTCCAAAAGGTGGACCTGTAAAAAACACACGACAATCCATTATAAAGAAAAGGTCTAATTGGGATTCTTATACAGTAATAATAAATGTAATGCAAGTCACTATAGATAAAACTGCCAAATGCATAAAGGTAGATGTAAACATAAGGAGACATGAAACTACGCAAAAATATTTGGACGCAAAATGCTGCGATCAACCAACCAGAAATAAGTACTCCAGAAAATTCATTAATTACACACTTTGTTTGTAATTTGTGCCCATGTTTACCTGCGGCTCTAAGATTCGCTGGTAGGAGGGGCTGGAGAGTTCATCAAGAGTTTCAGCAGAAGGTTTATTGAGTGTCTCCGGTAGGAGGAGCCCCAGGCATCCCGCAGAAATCCCACTCAAACAGAACACCATAAAAGGCATGGAGGTGTGCAAGGATTTCTGAAAGAAAAAAACAAAACAATAAATCAGTACATAATTAATATAATAATAATAACACAAATATATTGTATATACATTTTGTCATATGTATAATATTCATATATTACTAATTATTAATTACACAAGAAAACCGAGGAAAAAATAAATCAAATTTTTGTAAGATTATAAAATTGGCATTTCTCAAGTCAGCCAGTTTGTAGCTACTTACCAAACTCGGCACAAACGGTGCCAGAATTCCCCCAACTCTACAGGACATGGAACACACACCCAACCCTGCATTCCTAACACACACAAAGTCACAAACACACTTACATTAGAATTAAAATTATCAGCAGTGGGGTACTTTTGTTTTGTACTGACCAGAGGTCACATTAAAGTAACACTAAGTAACAATTTTCAACCTTCATAATATATTTCCAAGACCCTTGTGATGGTACGTCGGCTTAAAATAAGTTAAATGACACGTCTGCCATCGCCTGACGGGGTCTGTATCGCTTTTACTGGCACTATGTAACTTCGGGTTTCGGGTAGGAACCAGTGCACAAAAAGAACTACACAATCCGACTGCTTAACGTCAAGCACTACAATAGTCATTATTTCGTTTTTCTTCGTTTCTGATGTCACAATACATCATCCTTTCATGAAATCATGTAACATACTCTACCTTGTCTGTGGACATCGTTCATTCTAAAGCCGGTGCTGGATAAACAGCGAGCGTGCGTGCGACGGTAGGCTAGATTATTTACGACAGCGGCAATGGACAATTTCGTTTCCAACCAGTAGGGCGACTGCAGAGGAAAAATCCTTAGTGTTACTTTAACATTCGTGTGCTAAGTGTGGTGTTGAAAATGAAAAGTGGCGCACAGTCTCTGTTAATTCATAAATAAATACATTTATTCAACCCCTCACAGGGGAGAATTTTTCATTAAGGACCCTCTCATAATTATAAGAGCGATTAAGCATATGCTTGCTACTCTTGTAATAAAAAAAATATATTAAAGGACAAGTTCAGTATTTTACACTTAAAGCCTTGTTTCAAGATCTTTTCTGATGAAATAGAACGGTTAAGATTAAAATTTGGACACATGCTGCTGTCCCGAGAAATTTCGGTTTCTGTGGTCGCACCCCCCCACCTCCACAATGGTTGCATAGGTGCACAGAAACAATCCTTCATAAAACGCATTAAATTTTAGTTTACAAAGACGTGAAACTCACCGAGTGGTCAGGGGTGTTCACTGATATGCTCACACAAAAATCGCTGCAAAAGATGCTTTCCAACAGGTTTTATCGTAGTTTTTGTCCGACTCCATTTGACTTGACTTGGACAAAAACTAAGTTCACGATTCAAAATAAAAATGTGAATGAAAACAAACGCTCTCATTATTATTAAAATGTGACAATTGAATTGAAAGCTAATATTAGATTGTAATGGAATTTGTATGACCCTGTTCAAAATGATGCACAATGAGTAAGTCTACTGTGGTACTGACATCAATGACTGACATTACCTACACTAGAGGACGCAGTTTGCTCAAGCACAGACTCTTATTCTGTAAGGACATACATTTTATTACCGTACACATTTCTACTTGTATAAGAGCTAAAAACACATTACGTCAAAACATGCAAGTAAAGTACCTGATGACAGTTGGGTAGAGCTCTGACGTATACACATACGCAATATTAAATGCAGCACTGACCAGCAGTTTTCCCACTAGAGCCAATGAAGTGGCACTTAATAAGGACCCTAAAAAAGCAAACAACAGGCTTGACATGATGTATAATTAGGGAGAATATTGTTGAATCTTTTTATGTTCATACAAATATTTAAACATGTTAAATTTGCTGGCAAAAAGGCAGCTTTTTTGCTGAATATATATAAATGTGTATATACATACAGTCTGGGCTGGCCCTAAAAAAAGTATACTTTTAAAGCATACTAAAAATAATTGCATAGATAAAATGTAAACCAAGTGGCATCTGCAAACCTAAAACTTCTTATCTATAATCATGTAAAAAAAATTCCTACTGTAAGATGGGAGATATACTCTGCTGCAAAATGGGAAATTTGATTCTACTGAAAACCTAATTTATTTGCAAAGATGATCACCTGATACAGGTACAACCATTGTGAGCAGACAGGATACACCTGCAAAGGCGAGAAAATTGGCCATTGACTTCCTCCTGCCTGCCCTGAAAGAAAACAAATCCGCTCAGATAATAATCAGAGAGTGTCTGATACAGCAGAGAGTGGATGTGATTGTGCGAGTGCATTTACCACTGTTTGTTAATGAAGTACATGCAGAGAGGGTAAGCAGGGAGTTCCACCAGCCCATACATGGCAACACTAAGGTAACGATTACCTTTCTCTTCACTGGCATTGAGGGTCAACCCGTAATACACAAGGCTACAGGCATACCTGCGAAATATGCACACACACACACAAAGATTGAGTACATCAAAATGCACAAATGTTAAAATAGTTAAACAATACAAATACTCACCACACATACATGAGGACCACAGTCCTCCAGCGCAGTATGGGATGTGTGAACAGCTGGAAAACCCCAGGGCTGGCTGCATCCGGAGTGCTGGTGTTGACGGTCCGGCGGAGCTTCACTAGAATTCTGCCTTTCCCGTTCCTCACAGCAAAATACTGCAGGATGTCCTCGGCCTGCTTTGTGCGACCCCGAGAATAAAGCCAGCGTGGAGATTCTGGCAAATTCCTGGCATAGTCAGGGAAACACAATCACAGAAATTAGGTAGACATTCTTGTCTACTTCTTGTCTTTTCTATCTTGCTTTGTGTTCAGCAGAAGAAAAACTCATACAGGTTTGCAACAACTTGAGGGTGAGTAAATGATGACAGAATTTTCATTTTTGGGTGGAGTATCCCTTTAAGACAAAGCATGTACAAATTGTACAAAGTATGTCAACACCATTGCTGAGTATTTTCTCTTTAAAAATGCAGTAGTGAACCAAAGACAGTCTCAAAAACACGGTTTGAAATCGCTGGTGTTTCTGACATCATAAACTACCTTAAAAACCAATCACGTCAACCAGTGATCATCAATGAGGGGATCTCTGAGCTGGTGTGAGTGAGTGGAGGCAGGGCTAGTTTGCATAATCATAGAACCGCATATACTAAATTAGGCAAGGGTGTAAAGTTACATTCAAGCTATTTTAAGGCATGAAGAAAGTTTTTTTTGTCATTTTGGTGATCAAAGATGAGTTTTAAGGGATAAAATAATTGTCTCCAGGGGGACTTTAAGAGAACACAAATAACATTTTTTTTTGTTTAGAGTTTATCTTCACTATGGCTTAGTGTTTTCGATACCAAAAGCAGCTTTACACAGCATCCTTTCACTGTAAACAAATCACTTGTGACAATATCATCCTGGTGGCTTCTAATGAAGTCACAGTGCTGTAGTTTAACAGGAAGTAATGATCCGACTAAACCGCTTACTTACACACAGAGCAGGAAGAGCAAAAGTCCCGGACAGTTGGCCACGGTTGCTAGGTTCCGCCACGGCCGAACATAATAACCTAAGGCGCCGAACAGAGCGATGCCCACTGCAAAGGTCATATTAGTCAAGGTCCCTGGATCAAAAACAATCAAATTAGCTTTATAAGACTACTGTGAAAGTAAACAACAAAAGTGATTTTATTATTAATTAATGTGCACCTGTCATAGCCCAGTAGGACTTTCCCACATATTCCTGAGTGAGAACAAAGCAGACCAATGACATTCCTCCATTCATCAACCCCACCAGCAGTCGAGACACAGCAAACAACTCATAGCTGGGTGCTAAGGCTGTGCCGTACCCAAACAAGACCTCAAAAAACAGACCTGAGAGAGAGAAAACGGTTTAAACAGAGGTCACAATAACAACAACACGGAATGGAAACGCAAACAAGGAAATGTTTTATGTTTGTTTCTTTGCTCTTGGCTTTCAGTCGGTTGTGTATCAGAAACAACACATAACTTCTTTTTAAAGCAGCTATAGATGGTCAAATCACAATTGAGAATGCAAATACTACAATGATGTAATCCCTGATGATTAAATTAAGTACACAAAACATTCCATCATTAATTAAAAACATTTCAGATTGTATTCCTAAGTTACTTAAATTGATAAAATGAACACTTTAAAGGTATAGTTCACCCAAAAAAGAAAATTAGCCCATGATTTATTCACCCTCAAGCCATCCTAGGTGTATATGACATTCTTCTTTCAGACAATCAAATTGGAGTTAATAAATTAATAAATGTCCTGGCTCTTCCAAGCTTTATATTGGCAGTGAATGAATTTTAAGTCCATCAAAGTGCATCCATCCATGATAAAAGTGCTCCACACGGCTCTGGGGCTAATAATGGCCTTCTGAAGCGAAGCTTCGTGTAAGAAACTTTCCATATTTAAAACTTTATTGATTAAAATACCGGTAACTAGCTTCCGGCAGACGGTCGTAAGCATCGATTTATGGAGGAGGAGTAACCCTTGACCTTGACGCATTGATGAACGCAGAAGCGCAGAGGATAGAGCAAAACAAAACACCAGTCATTTGAGGTCTAAAACGACAATTTTTAAAGAGGAATGTCGGAGGAGCTTGAGTTTGTTGCCCAGCACTGTTTGTTTGAACCGCGAGAGGCGTCAAATCTTACCCTACTCCTTCATCCTACATCGTCAAGTGTTACTCTTTTAGCAGAAGTCGACTTGCATAGGCCGTCTGCCGGAAGCTAGTTATTTTAGTTGATAAAGTTTTAAATATGGATATTTTTCTTACACAAACGCATCGCTTCAGAACGCCTTTATTAACCCCCAGAGCCGTAGATACACTTTGATGGCATTCAAAAATAAACATCCATTCACTGCCATTATAAAGAGCCAGGGCATTTTTTTTATATAACTCGATTGTCATCGTCTGAAAGAAGAATGTCATATACAGCTAGGATGACTTGAGGGTGAGTAAATCATGGACTAATTTTCATTTTGGGTGAACTATCCCTTTAAGGCTGACATTATCTACAGAAAAAATTTCAACAGACTGCAGATGTTTAGTACTAGCGGATAAATGTATGGAAATGCAGATAATAGTCTAGTAAAGAACAGAAACCAATTAATCTAAATCGTACCAGTTAGAAAAACCGGCTTCCTTCCGATCTTATCAGAGAGTGGTCCAAACAGGACATTTCCGATCAGCACACCAGCAAAGAACAGGGACCCAGCCAAGTTCACTTTGTAGGCTTGATGTTTAATTAGGTACCACTGCAAGAGAAGATCAAAAGAAATACCAAATATTTGTTTGAATATGCATTCATGAGCGGTCCTGTCCAGACACAAAGATTATAAACACAGTTCCTGATTTGATATAAAGTATAGATTTGTATTCGAAAGACTGAGCAAGCTTAAGCCAAGTTAGTTTGATGCACAACACTGATGACAGTATCTTACCTCAGTCACGATTGAGCTGACATCCTCAGTGAACTTCACACTGTGAGTTACATCACCATCCAAACCTTCAGTAAAAGGTTCTACATGATATTCTGGCACAGCACCCACTAAAATTATGAGCATGGACTGACATGCCATGTAAATCTGTTTAAAAAAAAGACAAATATTTCAGGTTACTTAACTTTCATTGATCTAGGCCCAGTTCCTTTCTAGTAAATTAACAATATTTGCACTGATCTCAGATCACAAGCCCCGTACAAGGTTATCCTGGAAGAAAACATGCTCCCTTCTGCTCTGTTCCCCAAATCGAAGTTTCAAGTTTAATTAATTTATAAAGCACATTTAAAACAGCCACAAGACTGACCAAAGTGCTGTACCAGACAACTAAATACAGATCCTAAATATACACACTTTAATACACGCAAATATAATATACACATTTAAGAAAAAATCTATACGCCAGAGAAAATAAATATGTTTTTAAAAGTGACTTAAAACTTGTCAAGGAAGAAGCCACTCTAATCTCTAAGGGCAGGTTGTTCCATAACCGTGGCCCAACCACAGAAAACGCTTGAAGGATTGGTTTTCCCACAGGAAAATTCCCCATGCCACACAGCCAGGCCTATCAAGGTTGAGGACGGAGGACCACCAGATCAAGACTCTGTCATGGCCATCCCAATATCCAGACCTGAACCCCACTGAAAACCTCTGAATGTGATCAAGAGGAAGATGGAATGTCACAAGCCATCAAAGCCGAGCTGCTTGAATTTTTTTGCCAGGAGTGGCATAAAGTCACCCAACAGCAATGTGAAAGACTGGTGGTGGAGAGTATGCCATTGCCAAGACGCATGAAAGCGATATTTGGCAATCACATTCCACCAAACATTGATTTCTAAACTCTTCCTAAGTTTAAACATCATGCTTTTAATGAATAGCTATAATCTTGTTCTCTTTACATTATTCAAGGTCTGAAAACAAGGTATCTTTGTTCTGTAATTTTGACCAGTTGTCATTTTCTGCAAGTACACATGCTCATGTAATTAATAATCTTTAATAATTGTGCTTATATGTACTGTCAGTGTCACAAACATGCTATGTCAGCTTCCTCACTCCAATTTATGGGGCAAAGTTGTTTTATATACAAGTACGTTCCATTATGAAACATCCTGCCATGTTCATTATAATGAATGCTAAATTTGTGAACGCATTTTTGACTCATATTGAGCAATAGGTAGGGAAAACACATTTGGAAGCAGTAGATACTCCTCTAATTCAAAGTATTACTTGACATATTAAACATTATCGGTTTTGTTGCCTATTAATTGCTCCAGGGACCCAATACAAACGACAGCAAGCATATGCCTGACTAAAAGTAGGTCAAATTAAAGCAAATATCCTACTGCATGAAGATAAGATAATGCAAACATGACAAGGCTTTGAATCCTCAAATAGAAGTTTTGCATAATTACTGGCTTGTGTGACCAGAAATATAAAATGTACCTAAACAAACATACGTTAGTCCAGTGTTTACAGATTTGCATGTTTCATTAGTTACCTGTAGGAAAACCAGAATGGTGATCATCCGCTTCTGGTGTCTACCGAATTCTCCAACCACCTGGAAAGCCTCCTCTAAATCCATCCCAGGGTCAAATCATCCGACTGCATGCCATCGAGTGTATTTTTACATTTTAAATAATGGATCTGATAGCAACTGAGGTTGCAGATGCTCCGCTGTAATCCTGCTTCCCTTCGCAGACGTGGAATGAAACCACGTGGTACATAGAGTGATTCTGATTGCACGAGACATTGGCATAAAAACACGTGCTTTAGACAGCGGTTGTGATTGGACTAGTCTCTAGTGGAACCTGAAATTGAAACGGGCCTTCCACGTTGCTTCTTAATTTTAATTTTATTAGACAAACTTTATTTTCTAATCAATAGTACTGTAGCCGTGATGTCAAAACACGGAAGACTGATTCTCCAGTGTTTTTTTTTAAATTATGTTTTTTTTTAGGAGTTAAAAAAAAGGCCTATGGACGTTTTGTTTTCCAACGTAAATAACAGTTCATATCTAGTTAACCTAACGTTATTATTTAAACATAACAGCTTCCAAATCCTCCGTTTCGATATGGGCGTGTACAGGGCCGGCTTTGCCGACAGGCGACACAGGCGGCCGCCTGGGGCGCCAACTGCTGGACGGGGCGCAAAATTGCAGAATAAAAAAAAAAAAAAAAAAAGTTAAATGTTATGAAAGCTGCGCACACGCTGTACACTTTTACTGTGCACTGTCCACACGCTGCTTGTATTTGTTCATTTCTTTTACTAGATTATACAATCCTAAAAAACGACTGAGTCACTCTGACTGACAGGCAGCTGTCAAACTCACGCGCGTTGCTCAGCAACCGGGAGTTGCGCGAAAACATCTGACCGCTGGTTTTAGCGCTTTAAATGCGCTTTAAACGCCCCTTGTCGGTTGTAGGCTATAAATGATCATATATTATATAATCTTTTTTTATGAAAAGAACACCCAAGCCATCGGGATCGGCATTCCGAAAACGAAGGAAGGAGGAGGAAGAAAAACGTGCCCAAAGCAGAGGTATCTATGTCATCAAGCTCACAGTCACAGCCAGTGGTTAAATTGGGCCGGGGCTCTCCGGGGCTCAGCCCCAGGCCGGCACATAAGCCTGCCAGTGGCGCAAAAATACCGGTATGTGTAGCGGAGTAGGCTCCCTCATAAGATTTCATCATAGAATTTTGACAGGGGACCCCCCTCCAATAATATCGCGAGCGGGCGGGGGCGCCGTGAGCGCTGAGCGATCAGGCACGAGTAGCTAGTGAGTTGTCGTCGAAAAAGATGGATAAAGCAAAAAAGTGGCCGGGGGCTAAAATAGAAATAGTCCATTCGTTTTGTTTTGCTTAATCTGCGGCGCTGGGTTAGTGCTGGTGTAATGCATTGGTCAAAAAAAAAAAAAAAAAAGTCAGCGTTAGCTTTTTTTTCTGACACCGCATGAAACGCGTAGATCAGCGGCCCATTGGTTGTTTTCTAGACTGACACTGGGCTGGGCCAATCACATCTTTAATGTGAAGTATAGAAAAATACTCTTTCTATTAGTATAGAAATTAGTACAAAACTTATGAAAGTTTCCTTTATTTTTCAGTGCATTGTTTTACAATATATCATGGGAGTAATATTATATATTATATTATTATATTATTATATTTATAATATTATTATATACTATTATTATGTAATGTAGACAGACACTAACCAAAAGAGGTTTGAATTTTTCTTTGTTTAATTTGAACATTGAATATGGGTTGGAGCTTTTCATTTTGAACTCTCAAAGTGCACCAAATTGATGAATTTAACATTAAAATGCACAAAATTTTCTTACGGGGGAGCATGCCCCCGAACCCCCCTAGCCTTGTAGCAGCCTAATAGATTAGTAATAATAGTAGTGGTGGAAGTAATTGTCATTTATCTACTACAAGTTACATGGTCAGATTAAATGTATTTGTACAATGCAACTATGTAGGGTGATTGAATTATCGTTGAGCGTTCTTTGTAGCATTTGTATAAACAATTTAATACAGTTGAAGTTGCTTGTTGAAGTTTTGGAGTTACTATAAGAGCATTTTTGTTTAGTTAAATAAATACTCATTATTTTTTAAAAGAGGGGAGGAGGTGGGGGGATCGCAAAAATCAATCTCGCCTGGGGCAACCAAAGGGCTAGAGCCGGCCCTGGGCGTGTAATTTACGTTGTTGAACAAAACGACCAAGTATGGTCAACTTAAGTTTCCCACACACCTTAAAATTGAAAAACCCACAGAAAAATCTCGAGCAAAACACTAGCGAATTTGTCTTCTGGGTTTTGGCGTAACGAATGCAGCCCTCTTTTATAAATGATGATGATCAATGCCATTACTGCTGAAGTAGACTATTTTAGCTGGTGTAAGGAAATTAACCAAATATGAAGTGCTCATTTGTACACTTGAATTGAGAGACAATTAGAATCATGCACAAAATAGTAACAGTTAAGAATAAAATAACTAATATGGTATTTTTTGTTTTCCTAAACACCCTATTGTCAAATATTTGAACCATGTACAAATCTTACTCTAAATGGAGTAATGGAAATCGTGGAAAAACATCCAATATTAAAAAAAGCCAACCAATATTACATTCAACTAACAGTTTAATAGAAATAATCAACTTTATACAAAGATTTCAAAATAGAACCATATATTTTAAAAATAGCCTCGGTTTTATTGGTTCAAATATGGAGTGGATCATTTTATTTTAGCTTTTAATTAAACATACAAATGTTCAACAAAACAAACCACAAAAAAAGCAAGCTCTAAACTCTAGTGAAACGAACAGGAAAATTAACAGTAAGAAATCACCCAGAAGTTATAACTTTTAATATTAAACTGTGACAGGTGAAACAGATGAAACAGACATGAAAAAGCAAGTACATAGACAAAACAGGTTTAAAATTATGCACTTTAAGACATCCAAGGAGAGAGTAAAAATTGCAACATAATTAAGTTTAATTCTGACACCTGAGTGGTAGTTTAGAACGTGGCGGCGTAATCATACTCTCATTCTCCACCTTTGAACGGTTCAAGGATTTATTGCCGTTTTCCTTCTTGCTTTTCTTCTAGTTAGACAAAAAGAACAAAATATTGTCACGGCAAAATCCAGTCATTTCAATAGAAAACCACGCAATTGCATTGACAATAGACCTTTTTTGCACGTGAAATTTTGCTAGTGACCGCACCTAAAAAGGTCCCATGACATGAAATTTTCACTTTCTGAGTTAACATTAATATGAGTTCCCCTAGTCCCCCAGTGTCTAAAATTTTAAATTGGTGTAAACCGAGCTTTGGCTATCTTTCTCTGCCTTTGAGAAAATGAAAGCTCAAACGGTCTGATCTTGAATCTTCCCCGCATGATGTCATACAGGGAAAGGTTACCTCCCCTTTCTCTGCTTTGCCTGCAAAGAGAATTTGGCCCACCCATGAGAAAATGAGGTGAGCACGATATTGGTTTTTCCTCGAGAGACATGGCTTGCAAACGAGCGAAGCATGGCAGTGTTTGGATGTACAAAGGTATTTTTTTAGTTCTTTCATCCGAGCCTCTGAAAAACCAATGGTTATGTGAATTTCTGATGTGTAATTGTTCAAGTTCAGATAATCTTTCTCTCAAAATCATTCAATACCGTTTATGAATCAGTAAATCAAGCCAGTGACTAAAATGTCAACTACACATTACTTTTAGTAGGATGAAAATAATCTTATTTAAACTGATTAAAATATATACAGAAAGCGATCAAAGACCAATCCCTTTCCAATCGCCCAAGCTGTCAATCACACAGCATGAATTTATCTGGACACTTACTAAAACTCGTTATGAAATCAATGATCGTCGACGCTGTTACACTGCACAACGAAGCTCTTACTGTATTTACATCATGTTTGCATTGGTGAAAGCATTAGTGAGTGTGCAGAAACTGCATTGTAATGCTAAGATCTTTATTCACGCGATCAACAGTGTGTCATCTGCACAATCATCACTGCAACCTTATGTGATGGGAATAGGTCTAAATACTTTAAAAACTTCTCACGATTCGTTAATCCCGATAGCTGTAATAGTAAAAATGTATAATAGCTGTAATAGTAAAAGTTTACGAGAGAGTTCCACATGTAATGCTAGCCATTTCATATGCACGCATGTCAGCCAATCACAGCAGTTGGCGTTTACACTCAAGTCTCACAGCAGACACGCCCTTTCAAACAGAGCGTTCAAATCAGAGGCTAAAATCAGGCTAGGAAAAATGCCTTTTATTTCTTAATTATGACAAATTTTGATCTAAAAACCATACTAACATCGTAAGGGCAAACCAGGAAACATTATAAAATAATAAAAGAATCCATGTCATGGAACCTTTAAGCTTATGTATAACATTAAATGGGTGCAAAATGTCTCACCTTGAAGAAGGGAACCCTTCCGTTCTCAAAACACGTCAGGTTTTCATCAGAGCACGACTGTTCAGTGATGTTTCCATCACTAGAAGCACTGACTTCATCATCCAGAGAATCCTAAAAACAGAATTGAGGTTACACCAGTCCAAAAAAATAGTATCAACAGCACCTTCAAATAAATCTTAATATATTTTAATAGCAAACACTGATAGCGTTTCCACTGATTCAAACTGTAATATTAAGAATATGGACTACCTGGTCGAGAGGTTTCTCCTCTTCAGCCTCTATGACAGTTTCACACTGATTCAGTGCACACTGAAGCTCTTCCTGCTGAGCTCTGAACTCCTCTGCCAGCTCCTCTCGACTCTTCGGCTTGTTCAGCACACGTGGGTACGTGTATTCCCTTCGCTGAGGGGTCGTTCCTGCAAAGATACACGTCACATTACTGCCCTGTACACATGGACCGGTGACTATACTCAAAATGCTATATTTTCCTCACAGCTTCTCTCACACCTGTTGGTAAATCTTGCCGTAGCTCTGAGCTGATGAAGTTGTGTACAGTGTCCAGTGCCCGAGTGCTGATGGAGGCGAGGGTTTCTTTGTGCTCCTGCATGGTAGCATCATCTTTACCGGTCTGCAATTCCACACGACCCAGAATTCCTTCCACTTCCTGCTGCATGGGAGTCAAACGGGCTTCACAGTCCTGAACGGCTTTCTTCCCCTTTTCCTCTACACACTGCATGCACAGACAAAATAAGGGATGGAGATAGTCTCAAACATCAGAAATGCATTATGGAAGTAGACAAATGCAAAAGACTGTGGGCAATGAGACAGGACCAAACTAACCTTTAGCAAGTCTTGCACAGCCGTGTCTGTCTCCCTGATGAGTGTAAGCTGTTCTTGGGCTTTATTCTCGGTTGAGTTTCTGGCTTCGTGACACCACGCGAGTCCTGACTCAGCCAGCGAGTCAAGCGATGTCTGTAGCAGTCCGCAGTATCCAGCACACTCCTCCAGCGCTCTCTCTCCCTCTTCCGTCACTCCATTCATCTCCTTTATCACACCGTCCACAGAAGAACCCAGTCGAGCACGGACAGACACAGTGTGCTCCTCGGTCGCAGTACATTTACTGCAATAAAAACGATTTATTAGGGTTTCGTTACAGGAAAATTGAAGTTATATGTTTTGAATATACTCTTACCTCTGTATGGAGCTCTCTAGTGTCTCTAGTGGAACAATCTGAGCAGATGCTGCCTGTGAAAGACCCTCAAAGTCAGTCTGAGTGTCCACCGCCAAGAGATTCATTTGGTTCTGCAAACACTGAACCAGCTCGGCCACACGCTGTTAAAAGGAACAATTTAAGCAGTTTAAGAACTAGTGGTCAAAAGAGATTTAAACAAAAAAGTTCTGTCACAGAACTTTACAGGAGAACTTTATTTAATTCAGGGTTTCTGCAGGTATCTTCAAATTAAATTTAATGCCTTTTAATGCCTTTTTAATGCCATTTTGAAAATTTTTAATGCCATACACGACCCATGACTCACCACGGATATATACAATATATATTTCCTGGAACACATAGGCGTAATTTGCCTTGGGAAATGGGAAATCGCCTTAACCATTGAAAGTATAATGAAACTGACTTTTTCCCCCATTAATATATATGATTGACCTGAAGAATGAAAGTTGTATTATATACTTAATATCATGCTCATAGCCATGAGAAATAGCTCTATATCTCAGACGGGCTGCAGTGTTGATTTAGCGTGAAACAATTGTATTTTTTCAACAACAACAACAAAAATATCACAATATTTTGAATTAGGGATGGACCGATACCACTTTTTGCAGAACGAGATACCAATACCGTAACTGATCCCTGAATTTTCACTGCATTTGTAATTTTTAAATGTATTAGTAATAATCATATTAGTTGGCTTAATTTGTTCATCAAATATATATTTCTTTCAATTATTTGAATGCTTAATTAAGCCTGCTAAAATGCATTGTATGGGCTTCTGTTACTGTACATTCTATTGCTCTATCATATTTTATCTTTCATTGAATAGCACAGCACATATTTAGACTAGAGCAGCTCCAGAAGGCTCAGTGCTGAGGATTGGATCAGTGGTACAAATGTTTAGACACCAGTGAAATATAAATTATTTAATCCAATTTTGATACTACAACAAAAACTGCCAGCCTAATTAGTGTGAATTTAAAACATTATTAAAAGGTAAGCAGTCAGCAACAAAATAAGAATGAATAATCAACTTACAAATAAATACAATAGAACAAAGAAAGGCTACGAATGAAATGCAGTGTTTTTAGAGTTTTTAGGGTAGATCTACAGGTACAGCAATTTGAATAAAGTAATCAAATGTGGAAAAATATTGCATAATGCATATTCATTACTGGATAAATTAAATATAGATGGATCTTTTGAAAGTTGAAAAGGGTAGACTATTTAGTCAAGAGCACTGAGTAATTTATTTGACCATTCATTGTTTGATTAACATTAAAACAGCAGTGGGTTTATTTAAGTGCTGCCCCTTTAAGACCGAACACACGGGCCCCATTTGAACATGGCCACGTTCACTTGATATACCTGACTTTGTTTACTAGGATACTCGCAAATATGGGCGTTTTTACATAATTTAGTGTGAATTCCTCCGTACAAGCGCAAGACGTAAAAGACAATTCAATTCAGTATTCGCGCGCTGAGACGCTGATTTAATTGCGGGGTGCGCGCTTTGGATGTTTGCATTCATGGAACTTATTGACTGCAAACATCCAGTAATAATGTAGGGAATCACTCGTTATACATAAATCAGGTAACAGGTCATGTTTTACTTTACTTGATTTAGTTGTCATCCAAATAACACGTGCTGAGTGAACGATTTAGCAATCACATTCAACAGAACTGCGCTCTCTCTCTCATCAGTTAACGTTAATAATAAGCTACATGCCTTGTTTTATTTTCTTTGCCATTGACATCCATCCGACTAAACTACAAACCTTTCACTGATGTCTGTTTAAAGAGATGCTCGACCAGCTCGCGCGTCTGTGCCGCTGCGCGCTCAATCCACTGCGCGGTTTTCTCTGATGATCAGCTCGCGCACCACAATGTTACTATACGCTAAAAAAATAGGTTTATCACACACTAACGTACATATTTTGCGACATATGAAGGCTATATTCAAATAAATTGATATAAAATTCTCTTCAAAACTATCAACATTTTTAATGCCTGTAGGAATCAAATGTAATGCTTTTTAATGCCATTTAAGGCCTTAATTTTCACAAAATCCATTTAATGACTTTTAATGCTTTTTAATGCCCCGCGGAAACCCTGTAATTGGTTACACTCATACCCATAAAGCTTGTGACCATCTGAGCCAAACAATTTAACAGAAATGTGATTGCTTGGATTAAAGACAATCCTCCTCTTCAAGAAACTGTCCACTGGTTATAGACCTACCGCCTGATGGCTGTTTCCAGCTAGGCTAATCTGTTGCTTGAGCTTGTCGTGTTCAGCACGCAGAGTGCTAAAGCCCTGCACAGCGCACTCTCGCATACTGGCCAACGATTCAGTGCAAGAGTCAATAAATGACATCATCTCTGCTTTTAGACCCCGCATCTGTAGGAGACATTTTTACCATGACTTATTACAAATCTCAAATAAGCAGTAAACATAACAACCGTTCAAGTCATTCTTCTCACACACACACCTGCTCATTCAGAGTGTGGTATCTGTGAAGGGTTTGCTTCAGACTGTCATTCGTGGCCATGACAGACCGGATTCCTGGCACCGCCTGAGCGATCAGAACCTCCTCTAGATGCAGTTTGTGTTCATCCTGAAAAAAAAAAAAGTGTCAATGAATGGTGATAAATATAATGTCTAAAATTAGACAGATTTTTTTGCATTCAGGGATCACTACATCATAAAGTACACAGTATAAAAAGGATATGCATAAGATACATTTAAAGTAACACTATGTAGTTTTTCAACCTTCATAATATATTTCCAAGACCCTTGTGATGGTACATCGGCTTAAAATAAGTTAAATGACACGTCTGCCATCGCTTTTACTGGCACTATGTAACTTCGGGTTTTGGGTAAGAACCCGTGCACAAAAAGAACTACAAAATTCGTCAAGCGCTACAATAGTCATTATTTCGTTTTTCTTCGTTTCTGATGTCGCAATACATCATCCTTTCATGAAATCATGTAACATACTCTACCTTGTCTGTGGACATCTGTTCATTCTAAAGCCGGTGCTGGGTAAACAGCGAGTGTGCGTGCGACTAGGCTAAATTATTTACGACAGCGGCAATGGACAATTTCTATTCCAACCAGTAGGGCGACCGAAGAGGAAAAGCTACTTGGTGTTACTTTATTAGAGTAAAATCGTTAGTGTTTTTAAAGATGATGGCAAAGGTAAAGGGATAAATTTGGCATGCACAATTAAATATCCATTACTGGTCAATTAAAATGTCTACGATTGATCATCATAACCCCAAAAATCACAGTCTTGGAAAACCTGGATATGGAAGCAACCATTTTAAAAGTGACTTATAGCATAGGCCTGGTGAAGTCATTGTAATAATAAAACTCCATGGACAATTTAATGAATTATATTTTACCAGTTAATTACAATCTGATAAAATATTTGAGCTTGTTGTGTATTTTTATTTATTAAAAAAAAATCCATATAGTTAACCATATTGGTTTATTTAAAAACAAAGAACATGCAGCTCAAATTCAGTTATTTTAATTATAGTAACTTCTCAGAAGCTAGTAGTGCCCATAGATTTGAATATTCAACTTTTTTTTTTTTGGACAAATGGAGTTAACCCAGATTTATTGAACACTACTGAAAAGGCCTTTCGTGGTTTCAAGAGTGCACAAAAACCAAGAATTCAACCTTGGTATAAAAAAAGAAATAAAAAGAAACACATTTATAATCCAAAACATTTGGACTGATTGAATTCTTACCAGTATTTCCAACATGCTGTTCTGAGCCTCCTGAGAGAGTTTCTCCTGATGTAACACTCTTTCCTTGCACCGCTCTACACCTTCTCCAACAGCTTCTTTAATACTGCTGTAAGACTCACAGACGGCACCTAACGTCTCCTTAAACACTGTGCCGTTTGTATTCAGCAGCTCACCTACACAGAGACATTTAAACAGGTGTTCATTAGATCAGGTTTCCTGGAAGGACTCACTTGCTGGAAGTGATTTTAACCACCTAAAAACAGGGTTATTACATGAAGAGTGCATCCATGTGATATATCTTACCCACAGAAGAGCGGTAATAATCAATCATCTCAGCATGTTTGTGGCTCTGCTCCTGCAGTGAGGTCTGCATGCTGTTGTAGCAGTTCTCCATGCGTTGGGCGAAGCTCTCCTGGACCTCCCCGTTATGATGCTCCACCTCCTTCTTCCTCTGCAGCTTAGCATGGAGACCGCTAACGTCCTGCGTGCTGGCCTCAGCAGTGCTCAACAGCTGGATGAGAGAGACTCAGTTAGTAGAGTCTCTTGTGCATGTATGCATTTATTGTCAGTGCATCATCGAATGTCACACACACACACTATCCGAGTCCTTCTACCATCACAGACCTGGTCAGCAGTGCTGTATAGTTGACCCTCGTTACTCTGGAGCTGTAAAGCAATGAACTCCTCCTGAGTGAGGCGGTGCCTGGTCTCCGTTAGGTCCTTGTGAGCCTCCTCCAGTTTCTGGCTCTTGTCCTGCAGGTCCTCAGTGCACTGGTCCAGTTTTTGCTTACTGTCTGTGAACAAGTCTATAATCTGCCAAGGCAAAATTTGTCAGATACATCACTCACACTCAAAAGTGGAAGTTGGGCAGGTCTTGTATACATAGAAAAGCAGAAGTAGAATGGATTTGAAAGACGCTCACCTTCTTGAGCTCCTCCTCCATAGCAGCGATCCGATCGTTGTACTCGGTAATCTGCTCTTCCTGAGACAACAGTTTACTGTTTATATTCCTGCAAAAGGGCAAATAAAGGATGAAATATAGTCTGCTCCTTAAAGGGTTAGTTCACCCAAAAATGAAAATTCTATCATAGTTTACTTACCCTCAAGTTGTTCCAAACCTCTATGTGTTTATTTGTTCTGCTGAACACAAAGGAAGATATTTGGAAGAAAACAGATTTCATTCCCCATTGACTACCATAGTATGTATTTTTTCCTACTATGGTAGTCAATGGGGAATGAGATCTGTTTTCTTCCAAATATCTTCCTTTGTGTTCAGCAGAACAAATAAACACATAGAGGTTTGGAACAACTTGAGGGTAAGTAAACTATGATAGAATTTTCATTTTTGGGTGAACTAACCCTTTAAGTAATAGTTATAGTACTGCTTCAACCAATTATATAAAAATAAGTCTTAATTCCTGGAACATACATATTTAGTTATACATAAACATACTTAGTTATACAGAGTTACATGCCAAAGTGTAGTATTTGGTATAAGCCGCATTATCCAAGGACCGATGATCATAAACTACCCTTTCAAAAGTTTGGGGTTTGTAAGAATTTAATTATTCTAAAAGTCTAATGTTTACCAAGGCTGCATTTATTTGATAAATACAGTAAAACTGTAATATAAATGATTCTGATATCTAGACTTGATGCTCAAGAAACATTTCTTATTAACAACAATGTTGAAAACAGCTGTTCTACAAAAATTGTGTGAAAGCCATGATAACATTTCAGGATTCTTTGATGAAAAGAATTTTTTGTTTGTTTTTTAATAATGAAAATATTTTGTATCATTGTAAACGTCACTTTTGGACAATTTAATGTGTCCTAGCTCTGTATAAAATACATTTATTAAAAAAAAAAAAACTAACTAAATCCAAACTTTAGAAAATGTGTTTCATGTTGCATGTACACAGAACTCACTCATAGTTATCAAGAGAGAGATACACTCCATGTTTGTCACGGGTGGCAGCCAGATCTCTTTTCAGTCGCTCAATCTCCTCAGTGTATTCCTGCAACATTTATTTTAGAAACACAAATTTGTCAATGCTGATGCCGCATGAATATGAAGAAATTGGTAAGAAAATGTACATCAGTAAAGAAACTTGCCTTTATCAGAGTTCTCTTGGTGAGTTTCTGGTTGACCTCTGGCTTATTCATGATACTCTTGGCCCTGTTAGCATAGTCCAGAGTGCTTAAAGTTTCCTAAAATAACATAGAAAGCAACATATAAGTCAACATTCCTGATAATACAGAAAAACAAAAACCAGTACAAAGCCAACTACCACAAGTCATACCTCCAGATTGATGGAGGCAGGAGACACCGTGGCGATAATGGAGGTTTTGGTGCGCCCACCCAGCGAGTCCTGCAGTATGCGGGTGAGTTTTGACTCCCTGTAAGGCACATGAGGCCCTCTCTCCACCAGAGCCTTGATTACACGACCCAGAGTCAGCAGAGACTGGTTTATGTTGCCGGCTTCACGCGCACGTTTATCAACAGCACCAGATCGCCCGATGTTCTCACTACCTGCAAGATCCACCTGAACAGTGCGACAGATGAGTTGTCGGTTAAAAAACACTGGTGAACTCCCACAATTGAGCCAGAGAAGAAAGTAGACTCACCAAGTTCAGTTTTCCGATCTTAACCAGCTCCTCTCCATCCAGTGTGATCTCTTTCATGTGAATAGTCACGGAGAACACGGAGTGGGATCGACTGGTGGAATAAAAGTCGAAGAGGGGCATTATAAACAATGAACAATTAAGAAATGGGGTACAATTTTTTTGCCTCTTAAATTGAGATGCAAGGATCCAGTTCTTGCCTAGAGTAAGCATTCATGAGGGTGGAGGCCGTCTTCCTCTTGGCCGCTCCTCTCTCCAGGATCTGATACACCTCATTCTTATTGTGCACAGTGATCTCCTCCAGACCTTTAATGGTCACACCCCTCTGACAAACACAGAAGGTCCGATTTTAGTGAATATTTTCATATGATTATATATATACATGGATATTATAGGGAGGTGTAGAAGCATACTTTATTTCTGGGATCATCAAACAATTGTAGTCTCTCTGTGACATCAGGAGCAGGGCTGAGCAGGTCAAACAGTTCTTCATTATAGATTTCCAGCAGAGATACCTTCACTGAGAATTCTGTTCCGTTATTGGACAGTTTCTCAAAGATCTGATGAAGAGTTCTGGGAATAATTCCAGCCAGAGGGTCCTGTGAGAGAGAGAGAGAATGTGAAAGTAAAGGAAGAGGAAAAAAACAAACAAAAAAACAAACAAACACTAAGGAGTCCCTGAGCAGATCATATCAAGGAAATATTGGTACTGATACTATGGCCTAACAGCAAAATCTCAATAAGAAAGCATTATTATTTAGTTAATGTGCAAAGAGCATAACAGATATCATCTACATCCACGTCATAAAGGCAGAGTAGCAAAAATACTACTGTGTCAGAACAAGGCCAGAAAGAGTACCATTAAATTAAAATAGTAGTCGCTGTCAGATGCAATAAACCTTTATTAACATTAGTGGCCTTAAGGAAAAAAACACCAATAATTGAACGTATTATTCTAACTTTATACTGCTGCAGAACTGCCAAAATGCAACTCAAATGTTACCTCTTCCCAAGTAAACTCCTCATTGGGCGATCTGTCACCCTCCATTGTAAAGGTTTTCCCTGTTCCAGTTTGTCCATATCTTTTAGAAAACAGAATAAAAAAATGAGTTTTTTAATGCCATGATTTCTTTGCCTTTTTTTAGTGCAAAATTCATAGAGGTATTAATTTAAAAACATTTGATGAAAAACCTTTTACATAAATTTAGAAACATAACAGGTAAAGCCATCAGTAAAGTTGAATGATATTATATTTAAAGAGATACTCACGCAAATATAGTACAATTGTAGCCCATAATAACTTCATCTAATATGGGGCAAACCACACTTCTATAAACGTCAATTTGTTTTGCAGAAGGACCAAAAACCTAAACCAGAACCAGACATTTAATGAGCATTACTGCACAGGAAAAGATTTGGACATCAGGAAGACTTAGGATGTGGGTGGAAAACAAGCCAAAAACTAACCATGTCAAAAGTGTATGTTTTTCTTGCGGCTTTGTCCGTGGCGCCTCCAGTACGGACCGTCAACTCTTTTTTGTTCTGGTCACAGTCAACAACAGTATGAGAGGCAGATTTACGCTCCACTGTGTTGAAGGGCCTGTGAATTACACATCAGACATGATAATGATATAGACTGAGATGCTGATTTTCATCTTATAAACACATCAATTTTATTTAGATATTAAAATTAATAAACATGAATCAAAAAAGAACAAAACCAAATAAAGAAAAGTGTTTAAAAAAAAAAAAAAAACAGAAAAGTAAACAAATGTCCTATATTATTTTATAATTTCAGCAAATATGAAATAAGTAAAACATAGGCTAACACAAATGATCAAATCATTCTTTTGGCCAAAAACATTGCAATTAATGAATTGTACAAATTGCTTTAAAACGTGACAGTTTTACATTTGTAGAGAATTGTCTCAGAGTGAAGAGGAACACAAATAAATATCACGGATCAACTAATGGTTATTACAATTAACGTTAGAATATTATTTACAATAATATAAACAAAGAGGGTTGTGTACCAGGAGTGTAAAAACCCACATATAAAACCACTGCCAGAGGAAAACACGTGAGTGTGTGATGCTTAAAATAGCATATATTAAACATATACAAACACACAAATATTAAACATGTAACGTTACATTCACCTGCATCGTACAACCACTTGTATATTTCTTCCTTTCTCATCTTTTTTGGCTGCTGGTATCTGTGATGATGCCATGTTAAAGGAGCGTCTTCTGGGCTCCAGGTCAGATAATGCCCTTTAAATGCAAGTTAACCTTTAAACAAAAGCAGGAGTCAATTAGCAAAAATAAGTCATATTAAAAGGTCGCGTACATATATATGCGCCACAAAAATACACAAAATAACGTTATACAAGTTACACAACACAAACATCAGATCCATTATGTTGACATTGTCTAGCCTAAATTACGCCTAAACAAAATAAATGACAAAAACAAAAAGCTAATGAAAACAAAAGTAGAAAATCCACGTACCGTTTATCTGATATACTTTCAAACCAGATAAAGTAAGACGATAAAGCCGTTTAAATCCCTCCAATAACGCAGATTATTTGGAAACACTTTATTTGCTGTCCGCTCTGACTACCGTCTCGGGCACTGCAGTTAGCTGACTTTGAAAATTGCGGATCTGCAGCTTTAAGCCAATCAGAGAAAAGGGTTTTCTGACCATCCTTCTGATTGGTCTAAAGGAAGAGAGCTGGAGCGGATGCATCTCGGGAAAGTGCAGCGTTTTCGAAAAGTACTGGATGATGATGAACAGTACACCACGTTCTAGCGAATAAGACTAATCAGATAAACACTAAAGTAATATTCATAATCACTGATACAGTTTACGGAATTTTAAATTAGACTTATTTTAGTATTATGTGTATTAAGATTGCTTCTTTATGTGGTGTTTTATTACAGTGCAGAAGACAGACATGCATTATGTCAGTTTTTTACGTTTTTTTATATAATCTAAAACATTTTCCCACTTCAGTGCAGCTCTCTCTCTGATAAACATTACAACAAAACAGGAACTATGATCCATATTCAAATACACGTCACAAACGTTTCTTTCTGAAACGACTGTAGTTCCTAAAATTACCAGTAGATGGTAGTAAGATACCATTTTAACTTGCTCTCAAACGCTCTGGGTAGGCCTTTTATGTTACCCATGTATGGGCCTACCAGTGGTACCGTTTTAAATTGGACTACAGAGGAAACATTAGATAAAATATATGTACGTACCACTTTTCTAGCTGCTGTCTTATATGGTCCATCGTTGCGCTGTCATTTTTATTTATTAAATATATGAGCATTTTATTATTCACAACTTATTTTTAGCTACATTAAGAATAATTGATTCCGTTTGATATGCGTTAACTTATGATTTCACATCGCATTTGTACTACCATTTGTACTATGATTTTACTTTATGTTATATAAATTACTCAGCTATTGAAATAAAAATGTTAAGTGTTTGTTTTTGGGCAATTTTATGAACCAGGTTTTTTTTCTTCTTTTCTTTTTGTTACATGAAGGTTACATATATAAATGTCTTGAAAACTTTTTACCATTTTTGTTGTTGTTGTTTTTGTTATTGTTGTTGCTACTTTTACGATAAAAAAAATAATAAAAATAAAATTAATGATAACATAAACGTTTAAAAAAACATCTAACTGTTGTGACGTAATTCTCATCGCAATGAGTGAAGAAAACAAACAAAAATTAAGGTAAATATAATGAAACTATTATTTAATTCGTTTACGAATTAATGTTTGCAGAACCAATTTTTTAAAAAAAGTTTTTTTTAAAGTTTGCAGAACAGCATGACGCTGTGGTGGAATATAGACTAGTGAATGAAACTATGAGACTATGAAATGTGTGCTTCTGTTTCTCAAAAGGTCCACATCCCATAGTTAAAGCAACATACGTTTTTCTGTCAGAGAAATGCGGAGACTTTTATTTTAAAGAATCATCATTGCTATGGAACAGTTGTGTTCATAGTAGCTGTTCTCACACACTTCTCGCTTTCCTCGTAGTGGTCAGACTTCACTCGCGTGCAGAAGCCTGACAACAGCAGCAGCAGCAGCAGGAGGGAATGGGGAGAGAGGGGCGCCGCAACGTTTAACAAGACATTCTTCAACACAACACGACCAATAAAACAATTCACCACCGGTGAGCACGCGCCTCAATCTACAAACACATCGCGGCCTGATCTCTTGTGTTTTTCCTCTCGTGATCCTGAAATAATCAATAAAAACAACCGAAGCTAACACGAGCTCGCGTGCTAACCACTAACGTACCACCATTACACACATAACTGTCCGGCTTACATTAGTTAAAAACTGTTTATGCTTTCAGTCCCTCGCTGTTTAAATGCAATACATGGTTTATTATAAGATGTTTTAAGTGAGGTAAATCAATGCATGTTGTGTTTTCTTCTCGCATGACGGTGCCTTTTTAGCCACACGCGTCTGTGTTAGCCGTCTGATTCACATGGCAGACGTATTTATTATTGGGACAGATTTGGTGATGTACTTCACATGTAATTAAATATGATTATAATGCAAGAATCGCGTTTGTGGTTGGCAAACTGACAGATTCGCGATTTGTGTGTGTGTTGGGGGTGTGTATTTGTGTGGGGTGGGGGGCATTGGGTGTGTTGCTGGCTTCAAGGCCAAGGTCGCAACGAGGCCTAACTGATATGCATAAAAAATAATATTTAGTTGTTTAGATGCATTTGTGATTATTGTGTGTATAGTGCGGTAAATATGTTGCTGGAGGGCTTTGGTTTTCATCTGCTTGGCATCTGTTTGTGTTAGAAATGTGGGCAAAGCTGCGTGTGTGCCATCAAGGATGGCGTTTTGTCTTTCCTTTTCACTTTAGAATAAAGTAAATGTGATGTTGTACTAAGATTATTTATTAAAAATTATATCTTAATATGATCTGTCAGGTTGTTTGTGGTGCCTTGGTAATACTAATGCTATTCAGACTGACATGCACTTTGGTATTACCACAAATATCTTATTAGCAGCCAGATGTGTTTATGATGTCTCTTATAAAAAAAGTGCTGTGGTAGAATTATTACCATGATGTATGCTATGCTATTATCCTAAAAAACTTGCGTGGCAGTACTGGTACAGTCATGGTATCGGGTGGTACTATTGTACTTCGATTTAAACCACCATGGTAGATGAATATAATCCACATGATGAACGTTCATTATAGGGTTTATTTTAAAATGCTTTACTCAACATATGCTGTGTGAAGTTGATTTTGTTATGCACTCTGATGACATTTGGTGTTCTGATATAAATACTTAATAGGTAAAATAATAATTATTTTATTGAATGATTGCAAAGCCAGTTATTGCTTTAATAATGCCATTTATAAAAGCGTCTGTTGCAAAAAAAAAGTTATTGGATAATTGAAATACAACTAACAAGATTTGTCATAAATTTGGCATCTTATTAATAAAATAGCAACTTAAGCTTACAACCCTGGTGGAGACCCCCCCCCCCCCCCCCCCCCATGTAAAGTGATTTGAGTGCTGAGAAAAAGCGCTATATAAATGTAATGAATTATTATTATTATAAAGCATCTGGACAGATCCATCAGGTCCATATTAAAGGCTTCAAACTGTGTTTATTGAATGAATTGTTATATCTGGAAACTGATTTTAATAATGTGATTTTAGTCTGAAGTTCAGGGTTACAATGAGCTCTAGAAATGCTGACACCACAGAAGAATAACACTGTAAAGTTGTGTACTAAGTTAAGTTTATAGATTTGCTGCTGCATCTCTTTAGAAAATTCCACGTGCGCTTCAAATGCCATATGCCGCTGAATCAACTAGTTGCATTCTTCAAAATAAAGTGACAGTAATGTAAGCAGAATGAATTATTGATGAGAATTTATGAGTTCATGAGACGGGGTTATGGAAACTTGCCCTTTATTTTCAGGGTCAGATCAGGTGACCCGCTGGATGGGTTGGCCTGAGGGGCCCTTTCATGTGACAAGTGTGAGTTTGAAGGCCTGAAATCAGGTGTTGCGCACGTTTATGTTGAAACTCCTGCATGTGGAATTACTTTGAAGCCAGTTTTTGTCTTGTTTGTATATGAATATCTTATTGGGAATGTAAATGATTAGAGTCGTAATGGAACTCATAGTTCTCCTAAATGCGATGTATTGAATTAGTTTTCTTTTTTTTTGCAGTCTATGTTTGAACCAATTTAAGGACAGCTGCTTTCTCTACTGTTTTTGTTCCACAGGGCAAGTTCTCCTTTATTGGGCACGTGTTTCTGCTGTAGTGGGCATTTTTTGAGAGATTGTAGCTGTTTAATCTTGGATTGAAGCTTACTTGTAAACAATCAGTCCTCAGAATCATAGCTGCCGTTACATCCAGAGTCATTCACATGGTAATGTAGGTCATGCTCAGCGCTTTGTTCTGAAACTCGACTGGGTCTGCGGTATGCAGCCAGTCTGGCCAGCCGTTTGCCTACAGTGTGGCTAGAGGTTAACAGGAAGTCTAGACATCAATGCTGGTTTGTTCAAGTGGATGTAGTTCTGCTCAGTTAAAATACGAGCACCTCACTTCATCTGTTTTGCAGTAAATCAATCAAATAGTCAATTTTCCTATCTTGATTATTGATAGAATTAAGAATACTAGCTTTACAAAAAACAACAACATTGTATTAAGGTTGTACTATAATACAACAGTTCTATCTTGTTATTGGCCACCACTGACATAAAAAACACACTAGGACTGCAACTATCAAGCATTTTTAATATTCGATTAATCTGACAATGGTTTGTCGTTAATACAGTTATTATTTAGGCTATATGCATCTATTTTATACAGTTTATAACAGTTTTCATGCATCATCTCTTTGTCAGGGGGTCCTTGGCCTAAAAAAGTTGAATTGGTTGTCTGTATCATAAATTGTATTTATTATGTGCAAAAAAATGAATAAAAAGCTGTAGAATGTGAAATACTTTAAAATATTGTGTGCACTTTTACCCCGGTTGCAACTTTGCCTATTCATGCATTCTGTTGCCACAAGCGATAATTAAATTTTTTTTGGTGTTTTATATTTCATATTATTTTATCTTATTTTATTAGTTGTTGCAACTAAAAAAGACAGATTCTTGAATCCTGTTTTAAAGGAAATCTCATTGATTTTTTTTAAAATGGTTTTATGATACTATAATTACTGTAGTAACTATTTTTTGTGATGGTCTTGATCTGACTAATTAAGATAAAGTACCAGTAACAAGTTGTCCCGAGCCTTGGTTTTCAACACTGGAAATCTGCTTGTGCATAGTCGAATCGGGCAGCCGTGACCTGGCCAGCTGTTTTGCGGCCAAGCGTTTAACATCGAATGTTTCGTTCACCGAAACAGATGTGTGTCAGCGTTTTCAAAATCTGAAAGTAAATAACCTATGTGGTTGCATTAGAGATTCATGAACCCGAACATGAAGTCTTAGAGCAGATTTTTAACCAAGAGCAAATGTGTTCACTCACTGAAAATGAAGCCTTGTGTTACTTGAGCTAAAATGACTTGTGGTGATTTGTTGCAGCTGTGTCGAACAGCGGTTGTCGGGAGGAAAGTGTGCGCTCGATCCTGAGTGGCAAAAATGTGTTGACAAGCCAGTTGTCATCCAAATTCAGCTGTCCTCTCCTTGCCAGAGATATGTCCATTATCACTAGGGATGCACCGAAATGAAAATTCTTGGCCGAAACCGAAAACCGAAAAAGAGGAAACCAAGGCCGAAAACCGAAAAACCGAAACACCGAAAGAAATTATGCCAATTATTAGTAGGCCTACCATTGCATTTATGGCTATGAGGCATTACATTTGCATAAATTTATATTAAAGTTTCAAAGAATAAATCAATTACAAAGTATCCAAATATTTATTTAGCAAATTGCAAAAATGCACAGTATAAAATAAAATTCAGACTAAAATGGTAACTTGACCCCACTCATGTGTAAATTAAATAATAATGTACAGGCCTACTGGCCTGCAGAAAGGTTTGAAAATTAAATGTTCTCTCAAAGTGCATTTAGGTTCGCCACACGTTGATTTTTCTATTTTTTTTTTACTAAGCCTATTTAAAATCGTATTTGATTGCAGAGCGCCGTAGCGCTCTCTCTCTCTCTCTCTCTCTCTCTCTCTCTCTCTCTCTCTCTCTCTCTCTCTCTCTCTCTCTCTCCTCTCTCGCGTCTCTCTCTCTCTCTCTCTGTACCTCTCGCGCGCGCTCTCTCTCTCTCTCTGTACCTCTCATCTGCACGCCGCTCTCTGTCTCCACCTCTCCTCCGGCCTCTTGCCGCGCACTCTCTCTCTCTCTACCTCTCGCACCGCGCCTCTCTCTCCTCTCTCCTCTCTCCTCTCTCTCTCTCTCTCTGGGCCGTGTTCCTCTCATATTCAGCGTAGCGATCGGAATGTTTGGATTTCAGGTGATAAATTAAACCCGACGTCATCACAACATTTCGGCCCTTCTGTTTCGGTAATAAAAGTCTTTCGGCCGAAAACCGAAAATGCACTTTTGGGCCATTTTCGGCCGAAAATTTTCGGTGGCCGAAAATTCGGTGCATCCCTAATTATCACAAGCTATATTTTCTCTTCTTTTTCACAGTATTGAAAGAATATTATCTCAGGGCCCCTCCCCCATCTGCAGCATTAAGGTACTGTGATCATTTCTATCTGCTGAAATAGCCACATCATGTTTTTAAATGCCCTAATGGGTGAAAGCAGTGGTAATATATGGATGATTTAGTCAACTATTTAGTTATTGACGTATTTAATTTATATTTAGTAACATTGGGTCTCATTCACTAATAATTGCGTGGATTATTTCGTATTTGTACGCACAGGAGAACTTCTTACGAAAAATCTCCACCTAATTCACAACACATTCGTACGCACATTAATTTGTTGTTAGTTAATTTGGAGTATTCTAAATGAGCAGCCGCGTGCACGAGGTTAGTCTTTTGCATTAAACACGCCCAAACATCTCCATATAAGGGCTTTCCTTACAGCTTTTCGTCACGCTCGCCACTGTTTGCAGACGCGCTCTCGCCTGATCCTCGAGCAGTGCCAAGTGTGCCATTCTCACCAGTTCTCACAATAAACACCTATTATACAGACCCAAATTATAGACCTCTCATTAGCCAGCTGCAGAGACCTCGCAGCTAAAGCTATAACGTAGCTTTTTTTACTCTCACTGTATGTGATGTTAGGTATATAAGATAAAATTAGTATATATATAATTTTATATATATATTTTTATGTAAGCAATAAGGTACGAGAGGCTGTGCTGTATCGTGAATAGGTCACGGCTGAAGGGCGTTGTTAGGCACAAATTTATTATATATATAAATTCTGATGACTGCAGTAGAATAGTTAGGCAATTAATCAAACAAATTTTGAATAAATGTCAGTTTAGGTTTGTAATAAATTTGGTCGCTTTACATGTAAAACAAATATACATTTTTGGCCAGAATAAAATACAAAGTGAACCCAAATTTATGCCAGTGACCAAAAGTAAATTTTACCAACAGCTTTGTCAATAAATAATAGGGGTGTGCATTGGCACTGCCCTCACAATTCGATTCGATTACGATTCACCAGGTAACGATTCGATTCAATTCGATTCTACGATGCATTTCGATGCATCAAAATTCTACTGCACACAACAAGGCACATTTTTTCATCAGTCATGAGGCAATTGAACAACAGATTTTATTGGCTGCTATGTGTGTATTATAACTCCTGTATCTTTGACATCAATGTCATTAAATTAAATTAAATTGATTGGTACAGGGTATTGAATATGGCATTTTCAAACGCGGTCATCTCTCTCCACCTCAGCCATCTTTATTGTTGTTATTATGTCCCCAGAAGTAATTGAAACTTCAAAACTTTATTGTCCAAGTCCAGAAAATCAACAGTGACATAATCGATTATGGCACTTTGCCGCATCGATGCTGAATCGTGCATTTCCCGCATTGCGATGCATTGCCGAATCGATTATTGTTGACACCTCTAATAAATAAGGCAATAAATGTCATGTTTTTAAATGTTATTGATTTAATTTAGACTTAATATTGTGTGTAAAATAGGTTTTTATTTTAAATATAGTGTGTAAAATTTCAGCATTATTATATTGGTTTGTTTCACATCACTACATTGTAGTAAGGTGCTTGCTTGATTCCATAAGTAAATAAATTGAAAAATACGGTATAAATCTCAGACCTGTTTGCTCCATAGGTAAAACACATTTGTTCTTGCTTTAGAGTTGTGCAGGTTCTAAGTGTGTGTCTGTTTTTCCAAGCAGAGTAACTCGAGGGGAACAAGAATGAGCTGATTTTAAGAGCTCTGATAATGATGCCCAGAGTAAGTGCGGCCTGGTCACACAGCAGAGTGGGGAACGTACACGCTGTGAGTAAACACACTCATCTGTAATCAGTAACCCAGATGAATCCACCCTAACCAGCACTGAATAACATGTCGCTTAAAATACCACTGAACGTAACAGCAATGTGGCATAGTTGAATTCAGCAGTTTTGTTGGTGACCTACTGATCTGATGTAACATGGTCTTTCTCTTGCAGTGAGCATTAGAAGGCCACGATGCAATGAGATAAACACTGGATGACTGGAGGTCCCCTGCTTAACAGTCTATAAGCATGGCTGGCCTACAGCTGGTGACCCCTGCCTCTTCACCCATGGGGCCCTTCTTCGGTCTCCCGTGGCAACAGGAAGCTATCCATGACAACATATACACACCAAGAAAATATCAGGCAAGCCTTTTGAAATGGCTCTTAGGTTGGGAGATAACTGTATTGTCCTTTTAAGTTTTTGTTTATATGTAAAGGGTTTGTTCATCCAAAAATGAAGGAATATATTTTATTCTTGTGATGGCAAAGCTGAGTTTTAGCAGCCATTACATCAGTCTTAAGTGTCCAACAGTTGCGCTGCTTGCTTAATGTTGTTGAGGAAACCGTGATACTGTTTTTGAAAGATTCTTTAATGAATAAAAAGTTCAAAAGAAAAGCATTTCTCATGAAACGTCATAAAGTGTATATATTAAAAACAACATTGTTTTGTCACTTTCAATCAATTTAACGCATCCTTGCTGAATAAAAAAAAAGTTTAATGTTATTTTACATGGTACATTACATTTTGCTGAATAATTTCACCCAATTGCATGTTCAGGTTGAACTTCTTGAAGCAGCTCTTGAACACAATACTATAGTCTGCTTAAATACTGGCTCAGGGAAGACCTTTATCGCAGTGCTCCTAATCAAAGAACTCTCCCACCAAATCCGTGGAGAGGATGAAAAGAGAACAGTTTTCCTTGTGAATGCAGGTGAGTAATTGTCTAGTCTGCCATGTCACAAATGCGTTGCCATGTACCCCATTAAAGCATGATCAAAACTTTCTGTCGCTTAATCTAAATTCTGTGTTGTTCGTTTTTCCCCAATTAAAGCATCATCTGTGGTTCAGCAAGCATCTACTGTAAGAACCCACTCGGATCTCCAGGTAGCCGACTACATGTCAGAGGAAATGACATCATGGCCTGAGGAGATGTGGAACAGAAAGATTATGGGAAATCAGGTGTGATTTAAACATGTTCGTTTTAATGTGCCCATGAATTCATTCATATAACATCTTGATGAGGTGTCATTGCTCAATCTGTGATATTTTCCTATCCTCCTCATCCCTTTCTTTTCTATACTGTCTGTTCTTTCAGGTGCTGGTGATGACGTGCCACATTTTTCTGCACGTGTTAAAGAAAGGAGTCTTGCCACTATCAAAAATCAACCTGCTGGTTTTTGATGAATGCCACCTTGCAATCACGGACCATCCTTATCGGGAAATAATGAAGGTGAAATTGCAGTCTGTTACGGCATTGGACGGAAGCTATGAAATCACATCTGTCAGTGTAAAGAGAGGGATGATAGAGGTCTCATCTAACTGTCACTCCTTATAATGCTAAAAAGATGTCGATCCATTGGTATATTAATGGGCATGTATTTAGTCCTGAAGGTTGAACAAAGGCACTGTGAGAAGATATTTTAATGCCAGTTGGCCATATGACAAAACTTTTAAAGTCGACATGAAATGGAAGTTGTGATCATCTTCTCTTCCCTATTGTGACATATCCAAGGTATAAAGCTTCTCGAATGAGAATGAAATTTAGGGCGGGAGGGACTTGATTTTGTCCATCTGGAGTTAATTGAATCGTTGTGGTTTGCTATTGCTGTGATCTCATGTGAGTGACACGTTGTCACTCATGCCAGTAAACACGTCATCAGAGAAGAGAAAAGATGTCGTTGCAAGAGGCAGGGGAAGTTCATTTAATTAAAGATTGCGAGGGCACATTCATTTAAAAACAAAGGGTGTGCATGGATAAATCATTTATAATAAACGGCAATATTTCATAATAAAAAAACAATAATTGTCCATTTTGATTTCATTGTGAAATTCTTTCATAATTTACTTGCCCTCACCATCATTCCAAACCTGTATGACTTACTTTCTTCTGTGGAACACAAAATATATTTTTAGAAGTGTCTCCATTTGGTAGTCAGTGGGCTCAAACATTGTTTGGTTTCTAGTGTTCTTTAAAATATCTTTGTTCTGCAGAAGAAAGGAAGTTATACAAGTTTCGCATGACATAAGGATGAGTAAATTATGACAGATTTCATTTTTCAGTGAATTATCCTTTTGACTTCAAATATTGGCTGAATGCATTTTTTTATTTTACTTAATTTGAGATTTTTTCTGGGAAGAGAGCCATATTTTAGTCACAAAACTTACTTAATTTACTAGCCTAAATGTATTGAGTACAGAGTATTGCTGTAGAATACATTAGCTATAATTAGAGTTGGATTAAAACATTTGCTGGGGTTATAAATTAGTTTACACAATTATGTTTTCATGATTAATCACAGTTGTCAACTGAATATTTTTGCCTAAATGTATTCCAGGATATACAGATAGATACCATATTGTAAGTTGGCGATATCCATCCCTCGCTTTATTAAATGTTGTAAATCTTCTTTGCAGATTTGTGAGGGTTGCCCAGGCTGTCCTCGCATTTTGGGTCTGACTGCTTCCATTTTAAATGGCAAATGTGACCCTTGTGATCTAGAGGAGAAGATTCAGAACCTGGAGAAGATTTTGCAGAGCAATGCAGAAACTGCCACCGATCTTGTGGTGCTGGATAGGTAGTGTTTCCTTGTAAACATTTTGGGCACATGATTCCATTTGAAAAGTTCATCATTTTGATTATTGGGTGTAATAAAATAGGATAACTTGCTGTATCGACAATAATCTGAGATATCGCTGATGGCAGATGCCTTTGACGATATCAGTTCTCTGTTAGAATAAATAGAATAAACACTATATGAGCTTTATTACTTTGCAAATCATATAAATGCACAAATAAATTACACTAAAAGGAAATCATCAAAAAGCATCATATGACTATCCTGGCAAGCCAGACCTACATCAAGATGTTAGGTCTGGGAACTTACAATTGGCATACCTCAATCCGAGGGGCGGGATAAGCAGTTGTCTTTCAAAATCCCTCGGCACGCAATAGGACAGCGCTACAACCAACCAGAGCAACGAACGGCTGTGGCTGAGTGAGTCCCATGCGTTTTCCCACCACCGGAGCTAGTTGATATATTAAACTTTTGCCGTATCCCATCGTCATAACTCCAAACACATCTTCCTTTTTTAAGAATGACTTAAGTTATGTTCTCTTAATTATAAGTCCTCCAGAGTCGTGGCCAAAGCCAATTCGAAAGACTGCTGTTCGCCAGCAGCATCTTCTTTGTTTTCAAGTAACGTTAGTAGGGAAATCCCCTATGGAAATCACGCTGGGGAACCGTCACAACTCTGCCATCATTATGTTAAGCCCGCCCACCAACTCAATACACAATGTGATTGGCCTGACCAGAGTTTGGTTTTTCCCGCTCGAGAAGCCAACAGAGAGTGGCTAGACCACACTGGCTGCGAAATAATTTTTGCTGCCGCTAGGGTGCATCTAGATTTCTAGGCTATCATATGACCCCTTTTGAGTATCATCTGTTATAAGTCTTTCTTGAAGTTTCTTACCTGTAAATTTACGTCCAGGTATGCGTCCCAGCCTCGTGAGGTGGTGCTGGACTGTGGGCTGTACCAGGATCAGAGTGGGCTCTCTAAGAGGCTTTTGAGCGAGTTGGATGAAGCCCTTCATTTTCTTAATGACTGCAACTTATTCACTCATCGAGAAGATAGAGACCCCACGTTCATCTCCAAACAGGTTCTCCCCTTAAAGTCTTATTTTGTCTCTTGCCACCATCATCTAAGCACATAATGGTCACAATCTCAATGTTACCTCTTCTAACCCTAGACCAAAATTAAGATGTTGTAACAAGACTCTTGACAGAAACTGCCTGTAGTTGTATGATTTGTTTTGATTGTGTGATTGTTTATCCCAAGGTGCTGAATGACTGTCGTGCCGTGTTGACTGTGCTGGGCCCTTGGTGCGCAGATAAAGCTGCGGGAATCATGGTCCGGGAGCTGCAGAAATATATCAAACATGAACAGGAAGAGCTAAGTCGCAAGTTCCTGTTGTTCACGGACACCATTCTGAGAAAAATCCACGCCTTATGTGAGGAGCATTTCTCTCCAGCTTCCCTAGACCTGAAGTTTGTCACTCCCAAAGTCATCAGACTTCTGGAGATTCTCCACGAGTACAAACCTTTTGAACGGCAGCAGTTTGAGAGCGTGGAGTGGTACAACAATCGTAATCAGGACAATTACGTTTCTTGGAGCGATTCTGAGGATGAAGACGAGGATGAAGAGGCGGAGGCAAAGGAGAAGCCCGAAGCAAATTTTCCCTCACCGTTCACCAACATCCTCTGTGGAATCATCTTTGTGGAAAGGCGATATACAGCGGTTGTTTTAAACAGGTTTGTTTGCAATACATATGTTTATCTAAATGGTTGACTTTAATTTTTTTTTTACCATATTGGAATCGAAACTAGGAATCGATAAGCAGAATTGGAATCGATAAAATTCAAACTGTACTCAACCCTAATTTAGTGTTGTAGTCAAGACCACCTAACCCGAGACCAAGACCAAGACCAGAGTGTATCGAGACCGAGACAAGACCAAGACTTTTAGGGGCCGAGACCAAGTCGAGACCAAGACCGAGGGTGACCGAGACCGAGACCAAGACCAGCGACCCACACTACATGACACAATAAAATTGTGAAACATGATCAAAAGAGCTTCTCAAATTGATCTGAAAGATCCACATTCCCATAAAAATACATAGCCTAGATATTAAACACTCAGTTTAAATAAACATAACCATCTTTATTCATTACTCCTGGGTGACTTCCATCATTTAGTTTACAGTATGCAAAACAATTATTCATTGTTCATCACTAAAGTCTTCACTTTTCTCCGCTTTTTATAAACAATACATAAAGTTATGTTGTTTTTAAACCTACAACAATCCTTTTTTAAACGTATTTTAGCACAATTCACAACCAGCAGTAATTCAGGAAAAAATATCCGAATGCTCCACATGAAACTATGGTCTTCCGATCTTTTACCATCGTGTCGTTTTATTTTTATTAATATGTGCCATGCAAGACAGCGCTTAGGAGACGGTGAATCTGGCTCAGAAGAGAAAGAGTGCGCGCGCGCGCTCTCTCGCTCTCGCTTTCTCTCTCTGTCACACGCGCAGCAGTTCGTCTACATTACTCATCGATCGTTTTACATCCAATAAAAGCAAGGATGTTAACAAAAAAATTAGACAATATACTGGCAATTTAGTGATATTTTCACAATCGCGAGTCCTCAATGTCCGAGACCGAGACAAGACCGAGACCAAATGCGGTCGAGTCCGAGACGAGACCGAGACCATCAAAAAGTGGTCTTGAGACCGGTCTCGAGACCAAGACCGGTCTCGAGAACTACAACACTACCCTAATTATGAATGTCTTTACTGTCACTTGATTTATTTAATGTGTCCTTGTGTCCTCCAGTATTGATTTCTTGCTAACTTAAAATTTTAGAATGGTAGTGGATATATTTAGTTAGCATTTAGCAAATGCTTATTTGAATTATCCAAAGCAACTTTAATGCACTTTTGTATTATTTGTGTGTATCAGACTTATTAAAGAGGCAGGGAAGCAGGATCCAGAGCTGGCTTACATTAGTAGCAACTTCATCACAGGTCACAGCATCGGCAAGAACCAGCCTCGCAACAAACAAATGGAGGTGGAGTTCAGAAAACAAGAGGAGGTGAGTGAATTCGGCAGTCCAAAAAAGCCTCCTGTGCCACTTCCGTAGCTTATACTGATCATAATTGTTATTGTTGATTCGCACTACTGTACAGGTCCTGAGGAAGTTCAGAGCCCATGAAACCAACTTGCTCATTGCAACCAGCATTGTGGAAGAAGGTGTTGATATTCCAAAGTGCAATTTGGTGGTTCGGTTTGACCTGCCGACAGAGTACCGGTCGTACGTGCAATCCAAAGGTCGTGCCCGAGCTCCGGTCTCCAATTACATCATGTTAGCTGACAATGAACGGACAAAAACGTTTGAAGAAGACCTCAAGACCTACAAGGCCATAGAAAAGGTCAGCAAGTTTAATGAGAACTATTTCTAATGGAGGGTCTTTGTGCATTAAACCATGTAATGTTAAGAATTGTACGTCTTTCAGATCCTCCGAAATAAGTGCTCGAAGTCAGCAGAATGCAATGATTTTGAACTGGAGCCGGTGACCGATGATGACAACGTTCTCCCACCTTACGTCCTGCGCTCAGAGGATGGAGGCCCCCGAGTCACGATTAACACAGCCATTGGGCACATCAACAGGTCAGTACCCTTTCCTAAATCATAAGATTTCTGTATTTTGTTGCATGTTGCATTCATTCTTTAATCTATTTGTGTTTTGTGCAGATATTGTGCGCGTTTGCCTAGTGATCCGTTCACTCATCTTGCTCCGAAGTGTAAAACTGTGGAGTTGAAGACTGGAGGTTATCGATCCACACTCTTTCTACCCATCAATTCACCACTCAGAGTTCCTGTCACTGTGAGTTCTGCACATTTTTCAATACAAAAAGAGTGAAAAACAGCATCACATAAAAAAATGATACAGACAAGTATGTGTGTAAGGAAATAGTCTTTCAAAATCGTGACTAAATCAATCGAAAACTATCGAAATTGAGATATTGATAAAAAAACGTGATATTAAGTTAGGATTAAGATATACTTTCATCCATGAAACACAAATGGAGATGTTTCGAAAAATGTTCATGCTGCTCTTTTCCATACAATAAAATTGGAAGCAAAAAAGGGAAAAAGCACCTTAAAGGTTGTCGATATGACTTAAATGCTTTATTCCACGTCTTCTATAACCATATGATGCTTTGTGTGAGAAACAGATTTAAGTTTTAATAAAATGTAAGTTTTTCACTGAAAATTTTGCGTTGAAAATCCATGTCAACTATGGTCAACTTTCACTTTTATTTTATGAAACAAAATAGCTTAGACCATCTGCTATAAATCTGTTGTGCTACATGGAAGAAAGTCATACATAAATTCATAAAAAAGCCATACATTTTTGGGTGAACTATACAATTTAAATACAAAAATGTGCAGAAAGGTGTGTGATTTTTCTATAAATCCCTGATTGAAAGTAAAAAGAACACTTCTAAACACTTTCTTCTTCCCCTTAGGGGCCAACAATGAATTGTGCAAGACTTGCAGAGAAAGCTGTCGCTCTTCTCTGTTGTGAAAAACTGCACAAAGTTGGTGAGCATGAAAAAGTGTAAATATACAAGATTTGATGCATTCCGAGAGCCGCTGACTGATGCGCAATGTTCTTGGTGTCTAGGTGAACTGGATGATCATTTGATGCCGGTGGGAAAGGAAACTGTAAAATATGAGGAGGAGCTGGACTTGCATGATGAGGAAGAGACAAGCGTGCCAGGAAGACCAGGCTCCACCAAACGGAGACAGTGTTACCCAAAAGCCGTGAGTGTGTGCCTTTTTAACAGCATGTAGGGTCAGGTGATGTAATAAGAATGAAGATTAAAAGACTGTCAGGATCCATGCTTTTGTTGTAGTATAGTAGCACTAGTACCCCACCATAGTAGTGATATACAATACATACTTACATACATAAACTACTGTTCAAAAGATTGGGGTCAGTATGCTTTTTTTTTTAAACAAAATGTTTTTGAAAGAAGTCTCTAATGCTCACCAAGGCATTTATTTGATAAAAAATACTGTAATATTTTGAAATATTAGTACAATTTAAAATAACTGTTTTCTATTTTGATATATTTGTATTGTAACTCACCGCTATGATTGCAAACCTGAATTCTTCAAACCTTTAGAAATCATTCTAATATGCTGATTTGGTGCTCAAGAAACATTTCTTATATCATCAATGTTGAAAACATTTCTTTTATTATCAATGTTGAAACCATTTGTGCTGCTTAATATTTTTGTAGAAACGGTAATACTTTTCTTTGATTAATAGTTTAAATTATTTATAACATTATTTTACTCTCTTTACAGTCATCTTTTGTTCAATTGAATACATCCCTGCTAAAATAAAAGGGATTATTTTCTTTCAACAATGTGAAACAATGTGTAGACTATATAGAATCATGTTGGTTGTGATGTCTTGTAGATACCAGAGTGTCTGCGGGGGTGTTACCCTGTGCCAGAGCAGCCTTGTTACCTTTACGTCATAGGGATGGTCCTCACCACCCCTCTTCCTGATGAGCTTAACTTCCGGCGGAGGAAGCTGTATCCGCCAGAGGACACTACCCGATGTTTTGGCATTCTAACAGCTAAACCAATACCTCGGGTAATCACCTTTTATTTATTTTATCTTTCTGAATCTGGAGATCCTTAGAGAAGAACTTGTAAAAAATGAAGTTTAACTAATTAAATTGCTTTAAACAAACTCTGTAATTTGCTTTAATTATCTAGAAAACAGTCAAATGTGTTATTTAATATCTGATTCTGTGTCATCAGATCCCTCACTTCCCTGTGTACACGCGTTCTGGTGAGGTGACCATCTCAATTGAGCTGCAGAAGTCAGACTTCACTCTGAGCGCAGCACAGCTGGAGCTGATCACGCGTCTCCACCAGTACATCTTCTCCCACATCCTCCGTCTGGAAAAGCCAGCACTAGAGTTTAAGCCTGTCGAGGCAGATTCTGCTTACTGCGTTCTACCTCTCAACATTGGTGAGTGCTGCAGATGTTGTCTTTAAGATTACAGTTAGTCCTTCCTCTAATTGTCAATGTATAATATGGTCTTATCTAGTGCTGTAAAGAATTTTTATTATTATTATCATTCCAACATTCTCCATTTCAAAGTGCACAGATCCAGCTAATCATGGAATTCATTATCATCTACCTATTTGTTGCTGCTAGTGGTTGACTGATATATTGCCAAGGCAAATTGTTGCATTTCTAAATTGTCAATATTACCAAATAAATGTTTCTGTTTGGCCGGTAAGTGATGGTAGCAGGACTTTTGTTTAAAGGGTACCTATCATGGAATTTTGAAAATTACCTTTCATGTAGTGTGTAACATAGATCTAAGTGAACGAAAACATCCTGCAAAGTTTTAAATATGAAAGTTCACCGTATACAAAGTTATTATCTCTCAAAAGTAAGAGTCGACTCTGAGTCGTTGATATGAATCGATAGACGAACGATGCACTTTCGTACGTCACTTGTACAAGTTATTTGAATAAGATACGCCCACTCATTGCATTAGGAGACACCAGGGAAAACATCATGCCGACGATACGCTGCTGTGTTTTGAAGTGCGACGCAAAAGCAAACTTTTTTCATCTGCCAGTGAGGAGCATTTGAAGACAGTGGCTACAGTTCATAACTATACCACAGAAGTATTATAGCCCGAACTTGTTCTGTGTTCGCGTCATTTTGAAGATGATTGCTTCACAAACCTAAATGCTATAAAGTATGAATTTGCGAGCCGGCTGATACTGAAGGAGGGAGGTTCAGTACCGAGTTTATTTGGATCAGCTTCCTTCTCCGAATCACAACCTGTAAGTAGGCTGTTGCTTTTATGTTTGTATCATGTTCTATAATTATTTTGTGTGTTTGTGTACGCACAGGCACAGCGCAGCTTCTAGCAGCTAACTTAGGTCTTCGATGTCAATTGTATTGAAATATGTGAAGTCTTTGTCGTTGTTAATGGAGTTGTCACAGGGCTCTCAAGTGTCACGCATCACGCATTGAGCGTGACAGTCACTCATTTCGGTCTTTTGTCACGCTCTCCGGCCACACATTGTATTTCTCACGCTGAAAAACTATTTGTAATATATTTAATATGCCGCAGTGCCCAAAACTCACTCACTGTGGAACCGGCAGGATTCAAGCGCGTCTCCTCCAGTGTTGCCAGGTCCGTATGCCTGCACTGTTTCCGCGGGTTGTTTGTGTAGTGCACGCTGGTTGACGCGATTGTTTTATCCACTGGAACATGATTGTTATTGAGGAAACACCCGGGAACGCTATTTGAATATTTTTGGCCGTGATTGGGTTAGTTTGATGAGCAATTGGGCTGGTTTTGTTGTGCAGACCTGGCAACCCTGGTCTCCTCTGGTGTTGTTCGTCTGGTGTTGTTAGCCAATCAGAAAATAGCACTGATGTATCTGGGTAAGATCTAGCGCAACAACCAATGACACCCCGTCGGCTGGGTGTCTAACATATCACCACAGATTAGCGTCACGCAAAGGCGGGGTTTGGAAAAATGACTCGCTAAACGATTCATATGGGAGTCGGTGAGCAAATCAGATAAAAATAAATGCATATTATAAGACAACAAAAGTGTTTTTTGTCATTGCATGCAGGTAAAACTGTTGTTGGGGACTCCCAGAACATTATTAGGAACATTTTAAATGCCATAATAGGTACCCTTTAAATAGCTCTGGGACTTTTATTTTGACATCACTGAGAGTCTCAGCACCTTAGTTTTAGTTAGTTAACGGTTTAGTCTCGTAAATTAGAGAACTGTGAAATTGAAAAAACTAAATGGTAAATGAAAAAGTATTATAGCGTTATAGCCTTTCTATTATTAGTAATAAGGTAAACGCTGTAACTTTCTGATTTACCGTTAGCATTCTGTAAATACACATAAAATTGTACAAAATTTGCAAACATTTACAAATATATTTGATAATTATAAATATGAATGTACTCTGTGATTGATGGTCCATATGTCTAAATAGGATGTTTACAAGAAAAAATCTTTGTTACTAGACACAAACGAGTGAAAAAAAATCCTTAATTTACAACTATTCTGAACAATATCCAGTTGTCTGTCATATTTATTATGTACTGAATGTAAAATTAGTGTTACCTTGTCTTTATTTGAGAAAATATGATTCCAAGTGAAGACATACCAGATTACTCAGTGCACTGTTTACTTCCCTTTATGCATGTTTTTAACTAAAAATATACAATATTATAATAATATAATAGGATTACAAAACCAAGAATTTGCTATCCAAATTATAAATCTGTTAATGTTACTGTTATGTTTATGCTAGTTTTTTATCGTTTAAATATTTTTTTTTCTTTTGTTTCATTTTCAAATTATTTATATTTCTAAAAATAATTCATATATCTAATTTAGTATGTCAAATAAAAATGTAATTGCCACTTGTATTATTTAATATTCACTACATCTTCTTTAATTAAGTAGTGTGATATCATTTATATCGGCTTTATATCAGCCGTTGGCCACCTCCTGCTCTCTAAGATATTGTGCTCTGTTCAGTTGAGGATCCCTATATCTTGGACTTGGATTTCAAGTTCATGGAGGATATTGAAAAGTCTGAAGCACGCATTGGCATTCCAAATACTCAGTACACCAAGCAAAACCCATTCATTTTCAGATTGGAGGACTACCAGGACGCTGTCATCATTCCGAGGTATAAAAGTTACTTGGGATCTCTGAGTCTTATTACCCTTGTAATTAAGCTCTCATTGATGACTTATACTGTGTTTCTGTTTTCACTGTAGTTGAACTCTACCCTTCTGTCTCATTCCTCCCTCTCAGGTATCGTAATTTTGACCAGCCACATCGGTTCTATGTGGCTGACGTTTACACAGACCTCACCCCGCTCAGTAAATTCCCCTCTCCAGAGTATGAGACTTTCGCTGAGTACTACAAAACCAAGTACAACCTGGACCTGTCTAATGTTAACCAGCCCCTACTGGATGTGGACCACACATCTTCAAGGTAGGAAGTAAAAAAAAAAAATGGACAAATTCTGGTATGTGCTTTTTTTTTCGCCCCAAGAAATTCATTATATATCCATGGTGGTCTTTTCCTGTAGATTGAATCTTTTAACTCCTCGGCACCTTAATCAAAAGGGGAAAGCCCTTCCTCTCAGCAGTGCGGAGAAGAGAAAGGCCAAGTGGGAAAGCCTACAAAACAAACAGGTATTAACTGACACAAATAATTTGTGGTGATAATTACAAGCCATCATACTTGAATTAAGTCTAATCATACTTTGTGTGTGAGTATTTCCTTCCACTGAGAGCGGTAACGGTCGTACAGAGGTTTGACTAGCATCAGATAACAGTCTTTGGTTGTATTTCTGTTCCATCTGCTTAGATTTTAGTTCCGGAGCTCTGTGCCATTCACCCCATCCCAGCCTCTTTGTGGAGGAAAGCTGTCTGCCTTCCCAGCATTCTCTACAGACTTCACTGCCTTCTGACTGCCGAAGAGCTACGGTCTCAGACAGCCATTGACGCTGGTGTAGGGGCTAAGTCCCTGCCTCCTGATTTCAGGTCATTTGAAAATCCACAAATACACTCATTTGCTCTTTTCCAAAACCTAGCGAGCTCCCTTAATAGGTGGCATTTCAAGGTGTTGTCGGCACACTCCTTTACAAGAAAGGCTGTTCTAAAATGTAGGCAACATTTTGCTGCCTCTTCTACTTTGATTTAAGTGTCAGAAGTGTTGGGACTTTTATTTTGACAGTACTGAGAATGATGGACTTCTATTTTGACAGCACAGATGCATAGAGGCTACAGTTCTCCAACTTCGTTAAATTCGTCTTTGTTTAACAGTTGTCAAATAAATGAGTTGACAGAAATTTTATACAAAAAATATATATATGATAAAGTTTTCTAGCGTATTAGCTAGTAATAGACTACCTAAGGCTACTGCTATAACACTTTCTTATAAAGCCTAAATACTAACATTCAGTAAATATTCATTTAAACAAATCTTTTATTATAGAATCAAGGCGTTGCTCTGATATCGCCATTTGCCATCAAATAAAAATCATATTGGGCAACCATTAATTTAAATTTCTAAAAGGCTGTTTCTAACCTAAATTTGTCATGTGCAATGTTCTTTTATTCGCATTGGTGTTGTATAAATAGCTTAGCAACAGGTTAACATCAAACTCTATTGGATTCAGTTGAGTCATTAGTGTGGCACAAAGAGTTACTGTCCAATACAGCAATTTGTGAGGTTAAATCTTGGTTAGGATGCTATCATAGAAACTGAAAGCAGCTGACTTCAGCAATGTCATTTCAGAAAGTGCACCCATTTGAGTCCTAATCCCACTGAATATTGCCCCAGGTATCCTAATTTGGATTTTGGATGGAAGAAATCCATCGACAGCAAATCTTTCATTTCCTGCCCCAGTGCATGTATGGAAGAGGACAATCACTGTAAACACGGCACAAGCTCAGATTCAGACCACACTGCCGAGGAGAGCTGCAATATGGATGCCTCCCAGCCTCCAGAGGGCGCTCTCCCCTGTGAGAACTGCAACACACCAGATGAAAAGCTAGAAACCCACATGCTCCCTGTGACTGATGTCCAGATGCTGAACAAAGACAAGAGCGACTGCGTCTGTTCCCGAAACCTCCCTAACAGCACTCGGTGTGACAGCGACGACCTCCCACGCAGACACGACATTTGCAAATGCTCTCAGCTGGGCTCTCTGGAGAGTGACCTATCAACTCAAACCACTACCTCAGTTCCTGTGCGGCCCTCTCCAGCCGGCGAGCCACAGCCCCAGCCCAGCGATGAATGTACCCCAGGCAGGAACTCGGATCTCTGCGACGGACATGTGAAAAAACCTACCTCAAACTGTTGCCCCAAACCACAGATGGCATCCAGCACCACAGCACCTTTAGAAGTGTCATCAGAGGTCTCTGACGTGACATCTACAACATCCTGCACAGGTCCAGCCTGGGATTCTCCGAAAAACTTGGGCCCCAACCCTGGCCTCATCTTGCAGGCCCTGACCCTCTCCAATGCCAGTGATGGCTTCAATCTGGAGAGGTTGGAGATGTTGGGCGACTCTTTCTTGAAACACGCCATCACCACCTACTTGTTCTGCACTTATCCTGATGCCCATGAGGGCAGGCTGTCATACATGAGAAGCAAGAAGGTGAGCTTAATAAAGCAACTGCAAAGCAAAAAACACTAAATACACCCTAGTAACCACATAGTAATGCATTGGGAGCCGCTCACAGTATTTTAGCATTGTGGCAGCACGTTTTACATGGGCAAAAAATAATAATAAAATAATATAATGTACTAATCCTATTTTTTTTACAAATCTAAAAATTAAAAAAATACTTATTATTTGACATTTTTCCAAATACATTTATTTTAATTAGGGGTTTAACGGTTCAGATTACTCACGGTTAGGTTTTTCTCACGGTTTTAGGGTCACGGTTTTGGTACGGTTCAGTATGTGCTATGTGCAAATAAAACAAGGAAAATAAGAATAAATAATCAAACTACAACGCAAATAAATACAATAGAGCAAAGCTACAAATAAAATAAACAGTGCTTTTGGGTATCTATTACATTTCTGTACCTGAAAACTACTGTTGAAGTAATCAAATGTAAAACAACATTGCAAATAATCTTCCATGTATAAATTAAATAGATATTAATCATAATTAAAGTTACAATAGTTGCTCAATCAAGAGCAGTGAGTGATTGCCTTGTCTTTTTGTTTGATTAACATTAAAAACACAGACTGCAGGAATGTTAGGCTGCTATCACTTTAAGACGAAATGCACAGATCCAGTACACTGATACTGATACACACATGCGTTCTTTCTCGACTGTTTATGTTCACTTAAAGGGATATTTCACTAATGGAACGATGCATGTGTATTTAAATTGGGTCATTTATGTAGTAGAAATGTGAAATTATTTTATAAGTTGGTGCTTTCTAGACTGAGAAAAGCCAGAAAATGTATTTTTGGCTCATGTGGATGAAAGACAACCCAGAATGCACTTGCTGTGCATACAAATCTCTTCTCACAGCACAAACTCGTTCTCTTTCACGTCTTCTTGCGCTTGAATGTTTTAATTGGCAAATGCTTAAATGAGTTTAGTTTAAACACAGATAGCAGCGTGTGCTGCTCTCACCGGTTATGATGGCGTAAAGTCTGGTCATATTAGAGAATATGGGACTTGCATTGAAAGTTTAGGGGAAGCCAGAATAGGTATCCATCGACAGAAACATTCTTTAGCCTGTTTTATGTGCTATTTTCAGCAAACCATATTATAGATGTGTATGCATCTTTGTCAGATTTTAGATGAACCGCTGTGCAAGTGCATGCCGAACCGTGGGTAGATAATGGTACGGTTAACTTTTTTTTTTACAGAGAACCGTTACACCCCTAATTTTGATATACTTATATTTTGTTTACTATTATGCACTATTCTTAATTATTTATTAATAAATATTATTAAACATTTTAAATACTATATTTTAAATATAATTTTGTAATTATTATTTAAATTGAATTTAAATATACTTACATAATATTATACACACTTCATAAGTATTAATAAATTGTAGATAAATATATTAATAAATATTAGTAGTATTTAATTATATTTACATTCATTTCCCTTTACACTTTTACTAATTTGCTAAATAATTTACTAATTACGTGCTACTAGTTGTTACTAATTAATTACTTTAACTAATATAATATTTGCCAATTAAAGGTAGGGTAGGCAATTTTTTTCTTAAACATTTTTTGTTCTTTTGGTTAAAATTGTCTTCACATCCTGATAGCAATCAATGATAGAAGTGGTCTAAATATTAAAAATGTACATATACTGTCTGTGGAAGTCTCTGGACCAAAAAAAAGTTTGTCCAATCATTGCATTTGGACTTTTTTTTCTTTTTTTTTGTATGAGGTGTGGCTTTGGAGAGCGCTCTAAAGGGAGGGTGGGATCTAATACTTTCAAAGCTAGCTTGTAGCCACTCTGAAATTGCCTACACTACCTTTAAAGTTTAAATGATTCATTTATAATATTTGCATACTGAATTGTTACTGGTTTTCATCACACATCGCTTTGCAATTACTGATATCAGAGGATGCTAATTTAATTTACTACAAACATTTATAAAGTTTTTGGCAGTCGCTACACCTCTGTTTAAATATTGATTCATTTTTACTTCATTTGTTATATGGAAAACAAATGTTTTGCCTTTGTTATCTCCAGGTCAGCAACTGTAACCTTTATCGCTTGGGGAAAAAAAAGGGCCTTCCTAGTAGAATGGTGGTATCCATCTTTGATCCCCCGGTAAACTGGCTTCCTCCGGGCTACGTTGTGAATCAGGACAAAAGCAGCATGGACAAGTGGGACTCAGATGAGGTATGAGTCAGAGAGCATCTCCATTTGTTTACCCGATAGCTCAAGTCAAGCTTAACCCAATATCAACATGCATCTTCATGCACAATTACAAGTCTGTTTCCATGGCTCTGTGCCTTGAGCTGAGGAACATCTTGGCAGCGTTGAGCTGCAGCTGTTTCCCGTCTCTGCCACCAGGGGGCAGGTTCATCCTTTCTACCTGAAGCTGGGTTTCAGAATAAAGGGCAGAATTTGTTTATTTATTTATTTTGCATTCAAAATATTAGACAATTTTAGTTCAGCATGACACACCTTTGGTTTGATTTTAAGCTAATGCTAACACATTTTCCACAGTTCACTCAGTCTCTGGGGTAATTACTTCCAAACTTCTAAATACAAGAAATGGATGAATGAGTAAAAGGTAGTAGCTTTTATCATTATAGATTAAATATAATAATGCCAACCTACTGAAATGAATTATCAAATTACCCTTATACAAATTGGAATTGTTTGTAAGGTAAAAAAGCATAATATGGAGGGCTAGTGCGATATGCAAATAAATTATTCATAATAATGCAATGGCAAAATACGATAATGTGTTGGGTCAAGTAAAGTTGATTTAATCTATTAGATAAAGGGTTAATTTTATTTTCTAGATTTTAATTACATGGTCTGTCAGTCCCAGTGCTCTCATTCAAACAATGTGCAAATGTGATGACCATATATATATATATATATATATATATATATAATATATATATATATATATTAAATGTATGTTATATATTTTGTGCAGAACATTTACAATTTTAGGAACGAGAGTTTGGGGTTCTATTCTTGATAAGCAAATCATCATATTAGAATGATTTCTGAAGGATCACTGACACTGAAGACTGGAGTAACGATGCTGAAAATTAACTTTTGCCTTTTAACTTAACTTTACTTTTTCGCAATCCTCATTATAAGCTTTTTCAGATATCATGAAATTCTAGAAATCTGCAGCTCTTAAGCCAAGACACAATTCAAAGAAATATATCAGATCAGAAAGAGGTCCTACAATTACTTAAGATGTATAACATCTTTTATTAAATATAAGCCACAGTTTTCCATCTGTGTGTTGAGCATATGCGATGTATTAGGACATGTGAACAGAACCAAGTAAGAAAAATGGAAAGAACTCTGCTTCTGGTTTCTACCAGCCCTCTCCATGGTTTCGACGGAGACTGTCTGTGTGTTTTGGGTGGCTCTGTGTGGTTCGAGGTGTATATGTTTGGTACGAGTGTACTAAATTTGCCTCGGGTGCTGTAATTTTAAGTGTCACTTCCATGTATTTTTACAGTATTAGGTGTCAAGGATATTAACATTTTAATGCATATGCAATAGACGTTTGCTCATATGGTCAAAGTTATGGCATATTAATGATAAAAAAAAAGATTTTTGGAGTATGTTTCAGCTTTTGAATCACATTAGATTGGATGAGTCATTGAGTTGGACTGTGAGCCTCGGCTCTGTTAGAGCTCTCCTGAGCAAACATAATACTGTGGTTGAACTAAAACACTTTTAAATTGTAATCTTTGCAAATCTGTTGTAGATACTGAGCCTTGGCTTCACAGGGCTCTTGGACTCAGCATTCCTTTCATGATGTTGTTTGGTTTGTTGAGCTGTAAGACATTGGGAAATCTGTTTTTGTTTCTCAGAATAAAGATTTGGCCAACGGAAAAGCCAGTGATGATGAGGAGGAGGAGGATGACGACGATGAAGCTGAGGATGTGGAGGTCGAGCAGTCTAAAGAAGAGGTCAATGTGGAAGATGATCTGGAGTACTACTACGAGCACATCAGATTCATCGATAACATGCTGATTGGCTCCGGCGCCTTCGGGAAGAAGATCTCCCTCCAGCCGAATGAGCCTGGCCACGAATGGAAAGCACCCAAAAAACCTCACAACTCCCACTTTTCCCCAGACAGTGGCGCTGACGAGTTCGACTACAGTTCCTGGGATGCCATGTGCTACCTGGACCCCAGCAAAGCTGGCGAGGAGGATGACTTTGTGGTGGGCTTCTGGAACCCTTCAGAGGAAAACTGTGGCACGGATATTGGGAAACAGTCCATCTCCTACGACCTCCACACCGAGCAATGCATCGCTGATAAGAGCATAGCCGACTGTGTGGAGGCCCTGCTGGGGTGCTACCTCACCAGCTGCGGGGAGAGGGCAGCCCAGCTGTTTCTGTGCTCCCTCGGCTTGAAGGTGCTCCCGCCGGAGAAGCGGAGTTCAGGGGGGTCGGCCGAGCTGCAGTACGGCTGGCTGAAGATCCCTCCGCGCTGCATGTTCGACCACCCGGATGCTGACCGGACCCTCAACCACCTCATTTCAGGCTTCGAAACTTTGAGAAGAAGATAAACTACACATTTCAAAACAAGGCATATCTTCTGCAGGCCTTCACGCACGCCTCGTATCATTACAACACAATAACAGGTCCGTGGATGTTATTTGGCTATATTTTTATCCTACTTTTTAATTTATATAATCACATTCATGTTTTTTTTTAAATAAATGATATTATATAAATTAATGTTGTAATAATGACAATTATCATTTTTAACATTTTTATAAATAAATGTATTATTCAAGTTGATCTATTTTAAATTGTTTAAATTACCAAACTGGTAATTTAAAATTAACAAACTGGTAATAATTATTATTATTATTGCTACCCATTTTTGTTGTAATCTGTGGTACTTTAAACAAAAGTTTGTTTTATAATGTTTATTATAAATTAATATACTGATAATAGTTAGTACTATTATATTAAATCGTATAATAATAATAAAAAAAATATTATTAAATTACTGTAGTTACCCATTCATTTAGTGTAACTGTTTGGTTCCTCTGTTGATTTGGGTGACTTATAAATAAATAAATACAATGTATTTATTTTATATATAATAAATAAATTAATTAAATATATCATTCATATCAGGTACCAAAATTTGAAAAAAGATAAAGAAATTGTACTGGGTCACGCAACCCCAAGTGTGAGATTTAAGTATTCTTATTTGTATAACTTTACCATTTTCAGTTTCGAGTAACTTTTTTTGCTTAAAAAAAGGGAATTTCTTTTTACTACAACAACTCCCAATTTATGCAGTTTTGAATTAATTTAAACCAATAACTCATTAACTTTTTCAGATTTATTATTAAGAATCGGTTTATTATAAAACAATAATTTCTTTGTAATTTGGCATAGGGTCATCAAACTCTTTGTTTGCTGTGTGCGCCAGACGAGAACAACTCTACAGAAAAATATACTATATTTTCACTTGTGTTTTCTCACAATAACTTAACATTTCCTGTGGTGTGACACTGTTATATTAATGGTCTCATTTGAACCTTCTTTGTACCACTCTGAACTTCGGACAGATTGTTATCAGCGGTTGGAGTTTCTTGGAGATGCAATTTTAGACTACCTCATAACAAAGCACCTTTATGAAGATACCCGGCAGCACTCTCCAGGCGTGCTGACCGACCTGCGCTCTGCACTTGTCAACAACACCATATTTGCTTCCCTGGCTGTCAAGTACGATTACCACAAGTACTTCAAAGCAGTCTCACCCGAACTGTTCCACGTGATCGATGATTTTGTGCAATTTCAGCTGGAGAAGAATGAAATGCAAGGAATGGATTCGGAGGTGAGCCATCATCCTACTGTTATCTGTTAAAGTTATTAGGCCTTGGAAATGATCATTTCACTTACATGCCATTGTCAGCATAGATGTATAATATTTCATGAAGATTTAGTACCGTGACATCCTATCACTGGCAGTCATCGGGAATCTGGTCCGTGTTTGTATTTGTTTTCGTTTTTGGATTGTAAAAATGCAGTTGGATTTAATTTATTTTGAAATGGTTATCTTGGCACTGAATCTAGTCTTGTTTGACTGGAAAGCATTTTATGCCTTAGGGACAACACTGGATACTGAAAGAGGAAAGACAAATTGAATAAAATAAGTAATGTTCCCCTTAATTACATAGCTGGGTAATGTTGTCCCCAATATTGGACGTTTAGGCATTTTAAGTGTAATACTAAAAGTAATTGATCGCAGTTCATTTTGAGAGGAAATACCATTACAGTACAGCATAGCTGTCAGGTCACATTTTATGTTATGACCACAGTTTCTTTTTGTTTTTTTCTCGCAAATCATTTTCTGCTGTTTATTGTGTGTTATTAGTTTGGGGATGTGAATTTGACATGGATAAGCACAGTTTTCTGTCCTGAGAGGAAACACTTATTTTCTGTGTATGGGAAAGAAAAAAAAAGAAACCGGAATTGTTTTTACTCTCTCATAGCTTCGCCGATCGGAGGAAGATGAGGAGAAGGAGGAAGACATTGAGGTCCCCAAAGCAATGGGAGACATCTTTGAATCGCTAGCTGGTGCAATTTACATGGATAGCGGGATGTCACTTGAGACAGTTTGGCAAGTGTATTATCCAATGATGAGGCCGCTCATAGGTAAGGGCCAAAGACATACGGATGAGTAAATCAGTTCTGCATTTCTGTTTCGTCTGATTGTCTGCCGGCTCATGTGGCGAAGACCATAAGTTCAGTCATTTTCAAACATCGTGCCATTTTTATGCATGATGAAATGTCAGATTGAAATGCTCCGCTTTTGTTTTTGCCTCATTTTCTAGAAAAATTCTCCGCTAATGTCCCTCGATCCCCGGTGCGTGAACTCCTGGAGATGGAACCGGAGACTGCTAAGTTCAGGTGGGAATGTCTTTCCCTTATAAACAAGCAACCTCTTAACATAATCATCTGCACAATACACACATAGTAGCGATCATTTTGAATGTGCAAAACTTGATACACTGTAAAAGTTACTGTATCAGTGTGTGGTTCAGAGCAAATATGAGTCATTTTAAACATTTTGAATCCTGACAATTTCCGAGTCCCTACAATCTGCTTATAAGAATGTGAATACGGCTGGATAGATACCAAACTTGTGGATTCAGTGCTTCAATATCGATACTAAAGACCATATTAGGCTTGTGGGAATAATAATAATTATTATTAAGTTACTAAAATGTCAAAAATTAAACTCTGCATGGTACATTTATTTTTTTCTACCAGTATATCACAAAGTATTTATATTAGTGCTGTCAATTGATTAAAAAAAATGAATTGCTCATTTTTATGTAATTATAGCTTTTAATATATTTTTATATTGTAAAAATGTCACATTGAATCTCCAAATGAATGTAGAAACCGCATAAAGACAGTAGCCTATATTTCATATTTTATTTTGGTTAATGGCATCTTTTTATGAAAGAAGGCCAGTATCACCAATACCAATACTGTTGTCCCCCCCCCCCCCCCCCCCCCCCTTAATTTTAATTAATTAGAGCCATTCAACATTACAGTATAATTGAAAGCTATCAATCTGAATATTTATTAGGCTTTTAAAAAAATATAACAACTTTTAATTTAAGTGAACTTAAAGGGTTAGTTCACCCAAAAATGAAAATTAAGTCATTAATTACTCACCCCCATGCTGTACCAACCCCGTAAGACCTTCGTTCATCTTCGAAACACAAATGAAGATATTTTTGATTAAATCTGAGAGGTAGATCACTGCTACATAGGCTGCCAGGGAATGAAACTTGACGGCCCCGAAAAGTTATTAAAGAAATCGTTAAAAGAGTCCAACTGACTACAGTGGCTAGATCTTAAGTTTATCGAGCTACGAGAATACTTTTTGAGCGCAAAAAACAAACAAAAATAGCGACTCTATTCAAGTATTCTCTTTGGGCCTGGAGATTTCACGCATTGTTATTGCGCAACGCTTCTGGTTGAACGTCACACACGCATCACACACATGACCAGCGTCGACCAATATTGAGCCTACGTGTGACGTATAACACAGAAGTGCTGCGCAGTTACACTACGCCAACAGCTTAGGAGAAAGACACGGAAGAGAAGAGATGGTCGAATAAAGTCGTTATTTTTGTTTTTTTTTCCGCACAAAAAGTATTCTCGTCGCTTGATAAACTTATAGTGGAGCCACTGTAGGCACATTCAATATTTAAACATTTTCTTTAATGACTTTCTGGGCCGTCAAGTTTCAATCCCTTAGGAAGCCTATGTAGCAGTGATGTACCTCTCAGATTTAATCAAAAATATCTTAATTTGTGTTCTGAAGATGAACGAAGGTCTTACGGGGTTGGTACAGCATGAGGGTGAGTAATTAATAACTTAATTTTCATTTTTGGGTGAACTAACCCTTTAAAACAATCTTTACATAAACCCATTATAATGTCACATTTAGCTGTGCCTAAAATATCAGAGCTTTTTTTTTTTTTTTTTTTTTCCAGTCAGACCGCTTCAGATTTTTATTTGCCCTGTCAAAATTCCAAAAAGTTATTGTTTTCGTTGATTTTGACCCATGTAACTGTTTAAACAGTGCTTTAATATTTTCAGGTAGGTTTAACAGGTAGGATAAATACAGTAGGGCTGGGGTAAACGATTATTAACTAAACGATTAGTTGGGCGATTATTTTATCGATTAGTCGACTAATCTAACGACTAATTGGGCGATTAATATAAAGATAATTTTTCTGCTCCTCGATTAATAAAAAAACATAATGTATCTCAAATAAATACGAACTAGCGTACTGAATCATGATACTGTAGCTGGCTAACGTTAGTCTAATGTTATGTATTTGAACACTGTCATTAGAGCTCTATAACCGCCAAAACCGTGTTAAAATATTTTGTACAAACATTTTTTATCATAGAGAATGTTTAAATACTAATATCAACTTACGAGGGAAACGGAGGCGGAGTTAGTGGTGCTTCTGCTCCTGCTGGAGATGATTCAGGAGAGTCTGTTCTGTTCCCCGTTACCGATCAGAGCGCGCGCTGGCACGGAGCAAAGCCTTGTTTATACTCGACGCGTCCGCACGAGCGTGCGGCAAATATGCAAATATGACGCTTTGGGCGTGCAAGACCGGCAAAACTAAAAAAAAAAAATAAATGAAGAGGCGTCGACGCAAAAATATGGCGTCGACGTAATTTTGACGTTGAAGCGTCGACGTCATCGACGCGTCGCTACAGCACTAATATACAGAAACTGAGTAAAGTTATCAGGCATCAGTCTTCACTGCACAAATTAAAAATAGATTCATTCTTATCAAAGCGACAAATGTTTTTCAGTCAATGGCGGTGATTGATTGATTTTCTTTTTTTCTTTTGTTCTTTAAATAACATTATGACTGACATCATAGCAGCAGGCTGCTGTCACTTTAAGACCTGCCGCACATGACGCATCCCATTTTCACACGACTCATTTCACACTCATTTAAGACTTAATTTAACTATTTTAAGACTCTACTTATTAAATACTTGATAAAATGAGCATTTTGGCATAATTTTGTGTTTTTGTCTTATTGTTGCGAATTTAACTTATGCGCAAAACTGGAATATCGCATTAAACATTTGCGAGTAAAGCCGTTTCTGTCTAGTGAGCCGCAAAAAAAACAAAATTGTCACTTCCTGATACACTGGTGCTGAGTATCACTAAGAAAATTGGAAGTTGCTACAGCCAGAGAAGCCACTGTATATAATAATTTCGTTTGTAATAAATTACTTGCACCTCAGAGCACACAGTCGAAACCTAATAAAGTTTTCTTGCTTTTGGAGACGAAATCCTGCTGTTTGGGAACACAGTCGTGTAAGACCGTTCTGGGAGGTAATTATTCCGAACCACTTTGACGACAGACTTTGCTCAGGCATTTCAAAACAATCAAAACAGTATGCAATGGGATTTTTTCCCAGATAAAAAGTTGAATCAACTCAAATGAATGCATACATTTTTTTATGCGCATTTTGGCATTTTTATCCAGCGTTTTTTTTTTATATGCAAATGCACATATAAATAGGTGGATGGAAACATATAAATAGGTGGATGGAAACTACTGATGGTTGCTATAGCTTAAAAAAAAGATAATTGAAATAAATTCATAATTATTATTTTCAACCATTTTTCAACAAGTTATTTACTTTTTTTTAAATCCACTATTGCTTTTGTGTCAGTCTCATTTTTCATATAGTCATAGCCTTATATGTTTTTCCTTTTCTGTCTCCAACAGCCCTGCGGAGAGAACCTACGATGGAAAAGTACGGGTGACAGTGGAAGTGGTGGGCAAAGGCAAGTTCAAAGGCGTGGGACGCAGCTACCGGATAGCCAAGTCAGCGGCCGCCCGCCGAGCCCTGCGCAGTCTCAAAGCCAATCAACCTCAGGTCCAAAACAACTGAGCTTCAGACCGCAGACACCCCAACACACCAGTCAAAAACACAGCAGAACCCCTCTCGGCTCCAGTTTACGACCGAGTGAAGAATTGTCGTGGACTGCGTTCTCATCGGGGTTGTCTAACTTAAATGAATCGATTCAAAAGATTTCAAGAGTAATTCACATAGGGTTCATATTTCATTTTATTCTTTACGTGCGCAAACACAATCTTTCTTTCTCCCAGCTTTGTTTAAACACGAGTGCTTTTTTATGTATTGCAAGTGTTATGAAAAAGGTCAGGTTCCCCTTTCCCTATTTTTATTAACATTAAAAAAGATATATGCTCTGCTTTGTGGTAGTGGTTAAAAAAAGCTAAAGCTTATAAGTAGTATTACAGTGTACATAGTTAAACTCCAAGGTATCAACTAAATAAGAGAAACACAACAACATTAAAACACAAAATTCCTCAATCTGTGCACTAGTGCCATTTTGCTGCCATTTGGCAGGAAGGGCACGTGGAAAGAAAGAGTGTTGGTGTTGTTGGAAATGTTTTTCTCTATCTTGAGATGATATATTCTCAATCATAATTGCACTTCTCTAGTGTCCGCTTTATTTTGACGAGAGTCATGAACGTTTTTTTTTTTGTTTAGTTTTTTTTGCCAGCAAAATTGTTTAGATCACTTGTATCGAGAGAGAAAGGCCCTCGCATCCTTAAGACTGATAGGAATTTGACATTCCGATTACTGTAATCAGCAGTTGTAAACGGCACTTGAGGACGCGCGTTCGTGTAGCCAACCGGATGGGTTGCATAGACGTCATAACTACGTTATATAAAATAAATGATATTAAATGTTTATTACAAAATATACGTTGATACTTGGGTTCCAGTAATGTCTTTTGATACTGATATTAATGATATTTAGTTGAGTCTTTATGAACATTAGATGTCTCCGTAGACTGACTTGACTGACTTAGTTTTGATATAACGACACGAACGATAAACAGGAGGACATATCACCTGGGAAAATATGCTGCAGATTTTATATTAAAAAGGGGAAAGAGAGGAGTAGAATCGGATAATTCTGTAAGACACAAAGCACCTTTACATACCGTCTTTAGGACAAACCGATATTTCGCAAGACTTCATGTGCATCGCTTACCAAAGTCGATACTGATGCAGCGTTGTGAGGTTGCACCTGTTAAATCAATCCCTCAACATTCACACGTTTGGAGATATGGTAACCAGCCTTTTTTTTTTTAGCGTAAATGTGTTGTAGCTTCTTGTTTAGACTAAATGTTTTCATATTAATAGGCATTCTTCACTTGAATACCTCAGTTAATTGCATGCATTTTTTCTTTTGGTGCTATGTTTAAGCTTGAATTTCTCATCTTTTTGCACTGTAACTGTATTACCTCTTTAATTTTACCTTTTTGAAATCTGTTGGGTTGTTTTTTCTGTTCTGTCTGCTCGTCAGGCTGTAGAAATTTTTTCCCCGTTTGTTTTTTCCTTTGGTTTTTATGCGTGAAGGGGAAATGCTGAGAAAAAAAAAAAGCTTGACGCCTCTCTGAGGTTTTTCCTTCTTCACATGAAAACAATCGGTCAGAAGGGTTACTTAACACTTGAGAAAATCGATAGATTGCACTCTAAGTTCTTATAAGCCATGCGTCTTGCCTTTTTCACTTTCCTTTCTTGCAGTCTAACCAACTCTAATTGCGTTTTTGTTTTGTTAATGTATTAATAGTTCGAAAACAAGACACCCTTGTCTGTCATTGCTACTCCAAGAAATAAGGGTGCAAATTTGAACTTTTTAACATCTTGAAGGCTACCCAACTTTTCCCTTCCTCGTTCTGTCTATACTTCTGTTATTATGTTACGGACAAACTATTCCTGAAGTTACATAATCCCAGGCATTGCTACCTCAGAAGACCCTTGCGAATAGTTTGGCCTTATCATAAAACGTTAATTAATATATTTGTGGATATGCCTTTTTACAAATCTGAATGGCATTAAGGCACAGTATTGTATACACTCATCAGCACCTTATAAGGGGATAAATATATATATATACTCACGACTATTTGCACTAGAATACATTCCCACTGACATTGAATTTGCATCTTTTAATGGAGTATGCTCTAAAGTGGTGCCTTTCAAACCTGTAACATCTAAACTGTCTCATCTTTTGCTACTGTAGCAATTTTTTGCATTATGGTTTCTATATGGTGAAGGACTTTTGGTGCCATGCTTCATACTTGGATATTGCCTTCCAGTTTTTGTTTTCCTGCTTCTCATAGGCTATTTTACTTTGATTTGTTGGTTACAAACTGTCTTGTAACCCGATTAAAGCCAAGATTTCACAAACATTTGAGGCTCCAACCGAAGTACTCCCCGTCTTGAAAGTGAGTGCAATCTGATTCTGTTTTTGCAAGAGTTGAGTGACCCTCTTTACATGAGCTCAGTCGCAAACCCCAAAGTTGAGTATTGAAAGTCATTGGAAATGAATGGGTTTCCATATTCCCTCAACAAATGGCTTGAGTTTGTGCATCAGGGTCAGTGCGCGCCGGCCCTGCGATATGACACTGATTCTGTAACCCTTAACCCTCAGACTATTGCAACTTTATTATTTGTGTGTGTGTGTTTGTTTGTTAATTTTTTTTTTCAGCTTGTTATGTTCTTTTTCACCCCCGAGCTTCCGAAAGGTGCACACTTTTTGTTTAAGCTTTCTTCTCACTGTTGGATTTTTACCTTTCAGAGAATGTGAAATCACACGTACGGTGCCACTGCATAGATATGGAGATTTTTTTTTTTTTTTTTTTTTTTTTTCTGAGAACCAATTTTATTTTCACAACCAATAATAGATGATCATGCCAGAGCTAGTCCCACAGAACAGATATCACAGTAAAAGAAAAAAAAAATGTATCATCTGTGGGAGTGTTTTCTTAAAGTGGTCCTCCATCGTATCATATGCTGCAGATTGTATTTTCCTTCATGGTGGAAAATCATTTTTGTGTGTTTTTTTTTTCTTTCTTTCTTTTTCTTTTTAAACATGTAGCACAAATAAGCATTGCACTCGGGCGCCATACTTTACCTCATGTCAGAACGATAAAAAAAAACAAAAAAAAACATGTATATATGATGCCGTAACGTTTAAAGGAATATCTTGTGGTTTTGGCCTTGCTGCTGTTTGCATCGCTGATATTTTACCAATGTATTTAAAAGTGATCAGAGAGATACAATGTGCCTGCAGGATGTCATCAGAGAAAATACACTGTAGAAAAGTAGTTTTGAATCTCTACAATTTGGGGCTAAATATGTGTCCTGTGTGTACATTAATGTCCTGCCTTAATGTAATCCTTTGAATATGGAATTGTAATGTAACCCGTCAAGTCCTTAGACTGGCATGATTTTAATATGTTGGGACCGCACTGTCCCTCATCCATCGCCCCCCATATTAGATTATATGAATCCAGATGTATTAGTGCATGTCATTGAAAACTCCTTTCCCACCCACCTGTATTTCCTTTTTAGACTAAATACATTGTATAGATTTCATTAAATCAGCCCTACGTTTTATTTAAAAGGGCTTTATTTCATAAAGTGTCATACTTTTTTTTTTTTATGAAAAAATATTTCCTGATTCCTGAAATGCACTCTTAGCAGCAGCAAGGTGTTCAAAGACAACATAGCAGGACTGTAATGTGTGGCGAGCCCCTCTCGAAGGGGTTTATGGGAATGTTGAGCACCGTAGAGCACTAACAGTACGGGGATTTAAAATGGGGAATATGGGTCACAAACTGCAGCGCAATTTCTGTATTTTTAAGGGACGTGTATTTAAATGTCTATTTCTCATTCATACTGTATTAGTGCTGCAGTGGTTTGCATTCTGCACCTTATGGATCACAAAAACCTTTAAAAATTCTGCCCCCCTTTTTTTTAAAGTAATTGTAGCTGAGTATATCTACAATAAAGTTATGGTATGGTCGTTCATTTGTGGTGTTGTGTGTTCTTTTCATTTCTTTCACTGTAATCTATATGCATTTCCAGATCCTGAAAGGAGGAATGGTGTATTAGATTGTTTTATGAGCTGCACGGCTGTGGCTACTAATACTGTGTGAAAAGCCGGACGCACGCCACAGTGTAAGTGTGGGCTTCGCAGTGCAAGCATATGCTGATGACCTCAGTATTTTCCTAACCCAAGGAGTGCTCTTGCCTCCCGTTTACGAGTGCTAGGAGGCCGTTCGCGTTTAGATAGACTCGGCAACCATGACCGATGTTTTAATCACATTTGCAAGGAGCCTTATGTAATAGATGAAGTAGGTATGAACTGTGTTTGCGAGTATACTTTTTCAGTCTCGGCGGGCCTTTTTATGGTCTTGTGTATTCATTTCGCCACTTGCACATTTTGTATGGCTGCGTCAATGTTTGCCAAGAAGTAAAAAAAAAATAGAGTTGGAGCGCTCACTCTTGGTAGGTGAGAAATGACCTCACATCAGCTGTGCAAGCATTGGTGCATATATTCTGATAGGAGAGTTTTGCTACACTATTACACATTGTAATTAAATTTTGGATTTTAAAAGTTCACCAGTATGCCATGAATTATGATTCTTATTGTGATGTTTGCATCCCAGCATGATGCTCTGAGTGTACTACAGTGGGGTCCAGACGTTTGAGGTCACATTAAAAATTTAAAACAAAGACATACATTTACATTATATTAGATGTCTAACTTATGTACTTGCATTATACATGCATGCATACATATTGGTATGGGGAGAGATAAGGGAAGGTCTTTTTTAATTCTAAATGTATTACAGAATTTAATTACAACTGTAATTAAATCCAGGTATTTTTTAAGTATTAGTACAATGTAAAAATATTTATGTACACAAGTGGGTTTTTTTTGTATTAATTGATTAATTTAAATGGCAGTGCATAGTAGATAAAGACACTACTGTCTATAATGCCATCAAATAATATATTAACTATTCTATATTTCTAGCTGGAATAGACGGTATATATATATTTGGTAACACTTTAGTCCATGCATATTACTAGGATATTTATTAGCTGTTTATTAGTACTTCTAAATCACATATGAATTCCTTATTCTGCATTAACATAAGTTACAAAAGTGGCATTATTGTTGACATTATAAAGTATCCAGTATTTTTGTTGAATATCAATGTGTATTGAACAGTCTCATGGCATTGGGGTAGAAATTATTCCTGAATATCGTAGTGCGTTTTTGAAAAGTCCTATGAATTGTTTTTTGTTCTTTGTTGTTTTACATTTGTTATTGAAATGATCCCTGCTGGCAACTAAATTACTGAATTCATCAAATTCCTTACAATTTTTATCCCATAATAAAGAAATATATTTATTGCACCCAAGTGGTGTAATTACAACATACAACGGGGGCTAACAGGGTCACGCTAACCAGCCAAACCTTGACCCCATGGTAGATGGCATTATTATTATTTCATTAATTATTTTCCAATTTTGTTTGAAGGCACTGATTACATGCTTCACTTTTAAAATGTACGTCCTGGTTCTTGGTTTAAGGCTTTGTTCTTGACTCCAAGAGTCAAGAGTTGATTAAACTGTTGAGAGTTGATGAAACTGCTTTGCGTCATTTTAAAGTACAAAAAAAATGGTCTAAACCAGATTTGACCAAAGTACAGCACTCTTGATGAAGTACTCATAGCAGATCACCTGGAGCATGTCTGCTGAGATGATCTAGGAGGGAGAAGTTGTATATGGCTTTGTTCATCAAAAAATGTAGATAAAAGAAATATCTCTAGCTGTTGAAAAAGATGGAGTTATATATGTAGGTGGAATGCAAATGACGGCCAGTGTTCTGGGCTGGGATCAGGCGGGGCTGATATGCTGAGTGTGGGAATGAGAGGCTAATGGTGACTTATTACCTGTGTTGACAATGTGCAGGCTTGTGCCGTGTCATTTGAGCCATTTATTCTCCGCGCTATAAAAACAAAGAGATGACGAATAAATATGCAGAGGGGGCTCATTGTTTTCCGCTTGCTCGGATGCCAAAACTTTTTACTGACCTTTCGAGCACAGGTCCCAAACCAGCGCTAAACCGTCTGTCACTCAGCGCACACGCGCTTACACAAGTCGCCCTTTCGACCTCAGCATCTTGTTTTTCTCTCTTTCAAGCTCCAGGAGCAGGCGACAATCCTAATCGAGCATAGCAGGCATTCCGTGCAGTGCGCCTCTTCATCCTCGTACGGTCATTTGTTTCCCGCTTTTGTACAGTCTCTTTCGATTCCCCTTCACTTGAGGATTAAAGTGCGTTGCAGTCAGGCCCTTACAATGCGCAGGGCTCCAAACGGGTTATTAATGCGGCGGTTTACTGATGGCCCTTCAGCTTCAGGAACGGGCCTGCGCTTCCTCACGTGTAATTGGATCCAGCTCCGTGCACCCTGTCATAAGGGCAGGCCGAGGAATAACCCCGGCATCAGGAGAGATAAGGATCGCACGCGCTTCCACATATACGGCCCCAAATCAGCAATCACATTTAGCATCACTCTATCAGTCAAATCTCCTTTTCTCCATCGGTTTGCGGTTCTTTCTGTCTCCTTTGGTGACAGAGTAGTCTTTCTAAGAATTGCTAGGTGGGCGCTGTGGTCAATAGAGTTGCTTTGCATCATCAGTTTGGACTGGAGTCTACATTTATTCGTTTAGCAGATGCTTTTATCCGAAGGGACTTGTAAATAAGGAGTATACTACAACAAAAGTGATTTATCATAAGGAGACTAATGTGAGAAGTGAGAAAATGACAAAGAATGAGCTAGTACAGAAATGTAAGTGAACTTTACTTTGCTGTTCAAGTTTAAGGCCAACTATTATTTTTTCTAAAGAAATTATACTTTATTCTGCATTAAGCTGATCAAAAGTGACAGTAAAGATGTTTACATTGTTACAAAAAAATATATTTAAAATAAATGCTGTTCTTATTCACTAATGATGATGTATAATAGTTTGTATAACAAAAAAAAATTAAGCAGCACAACTGGTTTCAACATTGATAATAATGTTTCTTGAGCACCAAATCAGCCTATTAAAGCTTTTTTCTGAAGGTGACACCAAAGACTGGAGTAATGATGCTGAAAATTCAGTTTTTTCCTTACCTGTTTAGTTGCCATAGTTACTTATTTGTTCATTGATTAGTCACACCTGTTCCTTGTTTTCTCCCTCACTTGCCCTTTGTATTTATACCACTAGTTTGTTTCAGTTCTTTGTGTGTTCTCGTCACACATAGTTTGTTTTTGTTGTTCTCCAGTGTTTTTCCTCATGCTTCTGTGTTCCAGAGTGTGTTTTTTTCTTCACTTAGGGTAAATTTACTACACATTGATGTACTAAAGACAAGTTTTTCCTTTGCATTTTTTACATACAGGCGACAATGTTGTTAAAACGATCCACGAAAACGACTAAAATGCTGCATTATGCATGCAGTCGACGTGCATGACGTCACTGTTTTCACAAAATTGCGTTTTTGTTGTTTACACAGGGATGATAATAATATCCTATTCAGAAACTTGCACGTTAAAACCTGTTTTCAAAGTTTGTATTTTCAGGTCCCCAAAATGCCGTTGTCATGTAAATGAACATCCAAAATGCATAAGAAGTTTTCTTTCCTTCAAACTGAAAATATCAAATATTTTATATACATTTGAAAAAAAAAATGCACTTTTTTCTCGACAATACTAATATGAGGCATTAAAGCATATGCCTTAATATTATTACTATACATTCCTTTTTTTCTTTTTTGAGATCATAAGAAACAAATTCACTGTCTCCAATATTTTGACTGGTAATGCAAATTGTTTTGATGCATACAAAATCATTGCTCTAATGCCTTCTCCTCCCTCTTAATGTAGCTCATTAGCGGAGTAAACAGCGAGGGTCCTGGGCCCCTTTACCAGCATATGTATGTGTGTGTGGTGCATCTGAAAGGTCTGTCTCTTGGGGGGATTTACTCTCCGGGGCTCAGGTGTTAATGGAGTGTCAGAATCAACACTCAAATCCCCACTATCTTTTCACTTAGGAACAATTACAATTAGGAAGTCGGTTGTTAGCTGGCTAATACGCCAGAACCATTGTCTCCCTATTTAGGATGAATTGGCTCATGCTAATTGCTTCATCTCATTATGCATGCTTTGTATGCGGTTTAGAATGGGAGCGTCCCTAGCACTCTGTTAACACTGTGTATTTTGTTTGGGAACATCATGGATGTAAAACAAGATGAAATGAATTTACACGGCTATTAATTGCTTGTATGTTTAGTTTGCCCCTCTTTAGCTTTTTTTAACAGCTGGATACAAGATTGTTGTATAAAACCTGATGATCATGATTTAAGATGGAAGCAAAACATCTGGCCATCTTTCCTTATTTTGCAACAAATTAAGTTATTTTCTGTGAATGTGCAAGACTTACGATTCGTTAGCTGCTATAGGTAAAGTGCAGTAAACTAAAACTATTTGTGCTACTAACCAGTATGTTTGATTACAATAATACATTAAAAGGTTACTCTTTATTTTAAGGTGATTGTAGTTAAATTGTACTTACTTTCGCACTGAGTAATATTAAGTACTTACTAAAGAGTCAGGGTTAGTTGCTTGTAATTATGCATAATTTACAGTTATTACTATAGTAAGTATATGTAGTAACGTGTAACTACATCACGTAAAAAATAAGTTAATAATGTGATTAAAATAATATAACAAATACCAGTTTGCAATATCAAGTTGCATAAATGACTGTTTTTATACTTCTAAAATAACCGGAAATGGATGAATCCGGAAGCCAACCACATTGGAATTACAAATTGCGATAATGCTTATGTTAAAAAATAAGGTAGATGCTAAGAGTTACATGATCAATTTGCTTATTCAATTAGAAATGTTGGAGATTTGTTCAAAAATCATAAAAAGAATGTTTCTTTTTTTCTAAAACTTTCTGTTTGTTTCCAGGGGAAAATTCCATTTTAAATTCCAGATTTTCAATATGGACTTTTGGACCCCGCCGTGTACGTGCACCTACAGCCAAAATAAGGAAAATGCACAAGAGGGGAAGAATGCTTTGATACAGCTATATTTCTTCATCAGTTTGAACATAATTTAGCCATCATAGAATTCCCCATTAATCTGCACCAAGGACGTATTTTGCAAGCACATTAGAACAACAATGCAGGCAGGCATACATGTAATCTCTCATTTTACGATTCATAAATGCTGAACAGAAATGGAATATGAATATTTCTGAAAGCAAATTCCCAAAGAGCCCAGGTTATAATGTCCACATTTAGCAGTAATGAGAGCAGGATGAAAGCCATGATCAGATGGTAATTACTTGACACAGCTCCTCTGATGAGCCACTGGGTATGTTTGATTTGTCATCATCACCTGTCATCAGCTTAGACAAGCCTGCCTCCCTTCTCTTCTCACTCCTGGCCACGCACCCATTTTCTCCTCTCGTGAACCACAAAAGCAATCTGGGCAATATTGAAATGAAGTCTGAGCATGGGGCTTTGGGAACAGCATGACATCTCGGGCTGGCGAGATGCAGAAATAATTAACCGAATCATTTGGGTCCCAGGGCCTATTTCCATTTGCAATAACAGTGTTTTATTCTTGAGTGGTGTCTGTAAATTGCCCCCACTGTTTGCAGAGGAGAGTAATGAGAGTTTAGTCTAACGGTCATGTTCCCCTCGTTTAGCTCGAATGAGAAATGTCATCCGTCTGAAAAGCAATAAGGGGTCCGTCAGAATGGCATGTGCCAGTCCAAAAAGCAATGATTGAAGGAATACCGGAAAGTGTGGAATTGACTTTCCTGACACATTTTAGCCTGGCTAAATTGCATTATCGTAAAGAAAACAACAACAAATTATTAGCTATTCATTTGCGTGACAATAAGCATCAACGTTTTATCCCTCTGGTGTCTCTTTGGTCAAAATGTTATGTTTTGATTTGTATTTTACTTCAGAACTGGTATGACACTTAGTGACTTTTGTGGCACTTATGAAAACACATAAAAATTTTGAAAAATAAATCAATATTTTATATATATATATATATATATATATATATATATATATATATATATATATATATATATATATAAAGCACTCATGAAGGGGTTATATGAAAAATAAATAGGAAAAAATGTATGGATTTATTGTATTGTAAAAACTGAAAAATGTATTATATATACAGTATATATATATATATATATATATATATATATATATATATATATATATATATATATATATATTATATATACCACAAAATATCCTCAAAATATTAAATAAAAACATAAAAAATGATGAGTACCTTAAGCTATGTGGTTATTGTGAACAAATTAAAAGTTAAAAATGTATTTTTCAAAACAAAAAAAAAATATCTTGGCCTGGTGTCTGTGATCGACACCTGTTATTCTCGACTCGAACCATCTGAGTTTTTACCCGCTTCATATCTGTTGTTATGGACACAGATTATAGTTGTTTTTCTTTCATGGCGCACATGGTTGTGTTCAGTGAAGTGGTTCATCCTTTAATGCCGTGGGTTTGTGGTCAGCCGTGTTCCCTTTCATCTGAAGGTAATTACCCTTATAAGCTGAACCTCCACAAATGCAGTGTTTGTTGAGATGTGATACTAAGCAGTCGTGTGTTCCAGCCTTGTCTTCACACGAGGCCCTGAATAGATGGACAAGTCCACCCAGTCGAACGACACCTTTCACTTTTCTCGCAGGAGTGCTTTTCAGAGTTCCTCCCACCCACATTATTTCTGGGTAAATGCTTGCAGATTGTTTCACTACAAAGTGGTGATTTTTTAATATTCGTGGATAAGATAACGGAGAGTAGTGGCTCTGACACATTTAAGATCGCTGTAAAATTCAGCAATAACAAGGAACAACTATGCTTATAGTAGTTATTGTTCAAGGGAGAGCTGGTTATTTATTCCAGATGGTGAGAGGTGAGAAGACCAGAGTGGAAGATTTGTTTTTGTTGAACATAAGACTGTTTGATCCTTCCTGTCCGAGAGAGCAACTGATGTCACGGATTGGCTGTGTATTAAAAATTAGGCTTTTCTGTACTGAAATATACATTATATACCTTGTTTTTCACTCTTGATGTATTACCATTAGATATTAGGAACAGTTCACCGAAAAATTTGGCAATTGTCATTGGCACATCAAATCTCCTACAAATCATATTTTCCCACCTCAAGCATTAAAGACCTTTTATTATTTTCAGGAGGTTTATCTTTTCTTTCAGATTTAAACACCTTTTATTCTCAACCCAATAGACAAAATGGAATTGGTTTAAAAAGGATTTTACACAAAACTTTTACAATTTACTACAAATATAACATTTATGATCACTTTCACATTTTTTATCTGAAGTTAAAAATAGACAAATTGTGTGTCTGTGGTCTCTTTATTTTTGCAAAAATGTTTTTCGATTTAGATGTTTACCTAAACCACAATTGTTTTGTGCTGGTACACACGTCAGGTGGAAATCAGCAAGAAATGCCTTATTTTGTCCCCCCAAAAAATATTAATGTGACAAGGTTGAGAATAGTGTGATGGGGTTGTGATGGTAGTCTCTTTCTCATATTCTCTGGTTCAGCATATCTGCATCCACAACACAGTCTTTCTGCTGCTGACGTGGCTGCCATTTTTGACATAGGATGCTTGTCAGTGTTTAAGTGAACACATTACAAATATTCTATTTATAACAAAATTATGAGTTGTCAGGATTTTGATAAGACTATCTTTACTGAAACCATGACTATTTTATACATTTAGTTTTATCACAATTATTCATAAATGAAGTAAAAAAAAACGAACCCTGTCACAAGTTTACAAAGCTGAAACAACGAGAAATACATATATATGACAGTGTTGATGGGGTTGAGGTTTTTTTTTTGCTCAAAATGGCCACTGATCCTCGTGTGGTGTAGAGTAGACCATATGGCAGCAGTGAAATAAGTACATTGTATATACTTAGGGATTAAAATAACATTTTGAAGAATAATCATTTTCCATCTTAAGTTTATGTGATGGGTTTGAGTTGTTGCCTCAAAAATATGCATAAAAGGTAGGATACTACTTCCCATCTTCTGCACCACTGTTAAAGAGACTTGAATGATGTCATTTCTGGTAAATGATGTCACATATGGGAGTCTAAATTATTATGGGGAGAAATAAGAATGGTTGGCGTGATGGGGTGGAGTTCAGACTGAGGGACACAACTTAATAGTGTTTTATATATATATATATATATATATGAAATATCTTGCTTTTATTTGTTGAAAAAAATTCACAATAAAGCAACAAATCAATACAATATTGGCAACTATAGATACTGTGACTGTGCACATTTTGTTAAATATGTTTCTAAGTCAGTGAAGTGCCTCAGAGACATGACAAAAGACATCATTTTATGATAAAAATGTATTTAAATGCAATTTTTTTTTATTCATTATAATGGACATACCAAAGTATTGTGAAAAGCTTTTAACATTTCATATTGGTGAACCACCACATTAAAAAGTCTGGGGGACTTAAATATTACCGAATGGCCCAGACCACATACACACAGGAATGACAACCACATTTAAAGATCCCCTGTGGTGAAAATCGATTATTTAATGTTGTTTATGTCTATATGGCATTTTTAATAAGCTTTAAGACAAACCATAAGCAAATTCATAAGTCAACACCATTGCTGAGTATTTTCTCCTTTAAACTGCAGTGATAAAAACTGCTCCACTGACCATACGCTGGTCACTCCACTGCACACATCGGATCACTTAGTCCTTACTCTGAACCTCAACATGGCTCAGGACACAATACACACTCCTCCACAAGTCACCTTTCGGCGTAACCAATGCTTACTCTCACCCTATCCTCTTTGGTCCCATCCACACTTTCTCCCCCTAATCAGCTCTCATCACTAGATACTAACAGTGCAACTGACACTTTTTTTCTCCACTCTAACATCTTGTTTAGACAACTTCTGCCCCCTTGCATCCAGGCCAGCCTGCGCCATCCCCTCTGCCCCCTGGCTCTCTGATGTTCTCCACGAGCATCGCTCTAAACTCAGAGCGGCATAGAGGAAGTGGCGCAAATCGAATCCACGGAGGGGTGAGGTGTCTACTTCGCTGTGTCTAGCTGCTGGGGTGCCTCAGGGCTCGGTGCTTGGTCCACTTTTCTTCTCCATCTACATGTCATCACTAGCATCTTACATTCAGAAACATTGTTTTTCCTATCACTGCTATCCTGATGACACACAATTTCACCTCTCATTCCAACCAGAAGATCCGACGGTAGATGATCGCATCTCAGCTTGCCTGACAGACACTTCTTGCTGGATGAAGGACCACCACCTTCAGAGACAGAGCTGCTTGGGGTCTCGACCAACCCAGCACTTCATCATAACTTCTCCATTCAGCTGGGTTCGTCAACCAGCCAGGAACTTTGGAGTTGTGATTAACGATCATTTAAACTTCACAGACCACATAGCTAGACCTGCCCAGTCCTGCAGATTTCCCTTACATACAACTTTAGGAGGATCAGGCCCTCCCTATCAGAGTATGCTACACAACTCCTTGTCCAAGCACTTTTTATATCCAAACTGAACTATTGTAATGCTCTCTTGGCAGGCCTTCAGTTCCAGCATCAACTGTCAACCCTTATCCTAACTGTCAAACCACTGCAACTGATCCAGAATGCTTTTGCAAGAGTGGTCTTTAACAAGCCAAAAAGATCACACGACACACCTCTCCTAATAAAATTGCACTGGTTGCCAATTGCCCCTTGCATCAAATGCAAGGCACTGATTTTTGCCTACAAAACAACTACTGGCTCTGCACCCCTATACCTTAACTAATTACTTCAGACCTAGAACCTTGTGTTCTGCAAGTGATCCTTGTGGTACCATCCCAAAGAGGCACAAAATCACTTTCACAGACCTTTACTTGACTGTTGCAAGCTGGTGGAATGACCTGCCTATCTCAAGCCGAGCTGTTGAGTCTTTAGCCAAATTCAAAAATCTAATTTTTAAGATTTCAGGATTGCCCATTCAAATTGGTAGGACCTGCTGCCCTGAGGCAAATATGCCCGTTGAGTAAACTGGCTTTTTTATTTTATATATATATAAACATTATCTGATGCTGTCCTCATTCTATGATTCTTTTTGTAAGTGTATCACCAAATTATTCAAAGATTAAAAAACAAGAAATGTGTTAGAAATATGTTAAGAACTGATGTACAAATCTCAATCCTGCCCAGGATTTCATGTGAGCCCACATAGTGTGATTAGACAGTCTAGTCTTCAAACACTGGTTATTCAGTTCTCTTTTTTCTCTTAGCCATGAGTAACTCGATACAAATCCGGGACCTTGATTGTGCCGAGAGCCCTGTGAACACACAGCCATCAGGCATGTATTATTAAATGGGATGAATTCAAATAATTGTTGTATGCTTCAATAATTAAACCACTCCAATTTATGTGTCCATTTGAATTAGGAATTGATAACGTCACATATTTTGTTTGGCGTATCATGTTTACACCACAAATTGTGACTCGCCGCAAGACTGACAAGAGCGTGAGGAGGCCAATGACTGGCGTGCCAGGCGGGAAATACTGGGAAAATTACTTCCATTGGAAACTCATGAGTGGCCATATTATCTGCACTCCAACAGAGAAGGTAAAAACTCCTCTCTTTTTCTAGTACCAGCCTGGTGGATATTTTTTTTGTGTGTGTGGCAATCAAATTATTAATGGACAAAACCCAATTAGGCTTGTTTTCATTGCCGAACTTGATTTTGCACATGCCAATTCATCATTGATGGAGCCTCAAAAGGAGTGTCTCAATCATGCACGCCTGAAGTGACATCGATATCTGTAAGATAAGCCGCAATATTCCGCCCATTCCCTAAAAAGAAACCACAGCTCAGTATGTATAGATGCTGTGATTGCTAATACAATGCAGCTGTGACCATGAAATCAGGACTTAGTGTAATGAGCTACTTTGAAGTAGAGACTTGATACTAAAATCTGCTACAAAATAAGGGGGAACTTGTGCTACTTGATGATAATCTGATATCCAAGCCCTTCATCTATATATTTTTCCTTTTAAGAAGGCCAGATTTTCACCAAAAGGCAACCTGGGATAGATTTGGACTGTCTATTTTCTGTCTAGGCACACATACGCAGTGAAATTCCTGCCGGGTGAACTTAACACAACACATGTATTATTTAGGAAAGGAAAAATAAGCCAATATATAAAATTGCAGTATTATTAGAGCACATATTCTCTTACTGTATGTAAAGTGCTCCATGCAGGCATGTCTGAGGACAGGGCTTGAATTGATTTTATATGCTCGCAATGCATGAGAATGTTAGGCTGGTATGTAGCTTAAATAAACCAACAGGCTGACAATTAGCCAGATCTGTCATGGGGCGAATATAATCGATGTGCTTTGCGGATGATGGAATCAGAAGAACTGTGACATGTATGTCAGAATTTTTATGCTTAAATGTGTTTTGCTAAATGTAACGTCTGTCACTGTGCATAAAAGTCAAAATGGTTTTAAAGCAATATTTTGGTTTTAGTACAAGTTAAAGGCCCCCTGAAATCAAAATGTATGTTTTTTAGCTTTTAGTATGAATATGTTAGACTTAAGGTTATGGATAAGCTGGTGTGTTCCAAAACAATGACAAAATTTGCATTTAGGAGATAAAAGAATTCAAAACTTCACGTCTCTCACTTCCGCTAAAATGGATCACGGATTTCATGGACATCACCATGGACTTCAGCTTCTCATCACATCTTCTGTCCAATCAAATGCTCTCTAGAATCTAAAGTGTCCCACCCCTTATGCTATAAATAACACCTGGCCACAGCGTTTTCCCACTGTAAGTTGGTTAAGAATGAAATGGCTAGAATTTATTCACACCTCTACTATTGAATCCAATCTAACATCAGCGCTCGGATTCGCTTACATGGTGCTGTCAAGTACGACCTGCAGTCTGTGAGGTAAACTAAACGATATTAACAATTTGAAAAGGAATAGAAGCCATTTAATATGTCACGCCTTAGCTTCCTGTGTCAGTGGAAATTATGTCAGTACAAAACTTTGATTTTTAACAGAGCAATTAATATAAATGCTTTTATAAAATTTAAATTTAACTTTTTTGCTTGTAATCATCCAAAATTGGTCCCCATTCACTTTCATTGCAAGTACCCAACTGTAACCTCCCTTTTTGCTTCAAAATCATTTTAGTTTTAATCAACATAATGCCATACATGCTGAAATTGAACTTAACTTGTACTGAACCTGGAATATTTCTTAAGATCTACTTGGCCATCAGGAGTAATTTACTAACTGGCGCTTTTCAGAATAAACTGGAGGTCTGATTCAGACAAAGTAATCCCTCTAAACTAGCAATTGGTTGTTTATACAATTATCCTAAAAGCCATCAAAGCTGATTTAAACGGCTCTTGCCTCTCAGATAACATTTGAGTTAAGACCGCAACAGCTGATGATAATACACAAACAACCCTGTTAGGCCCCACCACAACAAACTCCCCATGTCAACTGCTTAATGCCTGTTGGAACAGTGGGGCATAGTTTTGGGAGCCCTAATTAAGTGGTTTCATATGTAAGGCCCTTTCAGACTAGGCCTCTTTTTCCCATAGCGCTGCACAAGAGCATTTAAGGTTTGCTGAGTGTTGTGAGGTTGAATCATCTATTTTCTGGTGTATGTTACCGCAGTGTCCAGATTTAATGAAGCTATGATATATTTATGGCTTGCCAAATCCTACCCTAATCCTACCCTTGATAATAAGCGGAGTACATTAAGCTCAGTGACTGTTTTGTTAAACATGCTTCATAGGGTCGGCTAGGACCCGTGGGCCACTGCTCTGTGTACACTACTGGGTAACCTAATTTTCACTTGGAGTGTAATGTATACCTATAAAATAGCAGGGGATCTGATTCTCTGGGTCAACTCTGAGGTTCCCCAGTGATGTGTATAGCTCGGTGAGTAACTTTTTTTTGAGCGTCATGAAGTGGGCATCCATTTAGGCACACCTGAGAGGGTATTTGTGAGTTTTTAATGGGGTGTTTCTGGACCAGGTTCTCAGTTTAAATTACACCGCTAAGATGTGAGGTATGCCAACGCAAAAGTGTATTATTAGTATGAAAACTCAGAGTAAAAGAAATGAATAAAGGTTATTGTCTTAAATGTAAACGTAAGCTGATTTTGTTTTTCGTAATTGAGATAAAGTCTCTCACAATTGAGACTATACGCAACTCACAATTACAATTTCATAATTCACAACTGCAACTTTATTTCTCCTAATTGCGGCTTAATGTCTCAAAATTGCAATTTTTCTCACAATTGCGACTATTCTCATAAGTGCAACTTTATATCTCGCAGTTGTGACTTTATATCTCAGAATTGCATCTGTATCTATATAATTGTGGATTTATATTTCACAATGTATCTTTTTTTTAAATCTCAGAATCACTTCATTTCTTGAATTGTAATCTTTATCTCAGAATTAACTGTTTTATTTTTAAAACAGGCTTACATATTTTACTAATGAAAAGTTGTTTTTCATTACCGTGTCTGAATTTTAATGAGTATGCGCATATCTTGTTGGATCTCTAAAATTAAGGATGGATGGTAGACAAATTAACTTCTTTATTTTGTGTGCCCAGGTCACTGCTTATAAATTTGCGTCTTTGGACTCTTAAAAATCACTTACGATTACAAGATTTTCCACGAGGTGAGCCTTTCACACCTGGCCGGGCGGGAAGTGCGATCCGCGATGCAGTCATGTTGGGAGGCACTCGGCGTGACAAAGAGCAGAGGCCGTCCTGCAAATTGTTGATGCCAACCCAGCACACTGTTTATTTTCAGCATCTCACACAGGAATTTTAATTTATTTCTTCATTCTTTCATTCTTTTTCAAAGACTTTGACTGTTGTTTAAGGATACCTCGTTCCCCTGTGCACAGCCCTGAGCAATTACTGTGTCAAAAGACTTAAACAACTGCAGCGGAGTAAAAGGGAGCTTTACATTTTGACTGTATGTGTCGCTTCTCACTGCAGCTTGTGTGAATCCACCTCCCCGAAGCCCTTCAAATTATTATAATCCCTGAAATAAAATCCTGATGTATTTCCATCACTGCTAGACGTTATGATAATATCAAACAAGACACTTTTGAATCCCAATCCCTCAAAAGTTAACTGCAAATATTAGCGAACTCAAAACAGGCTGTTTTTTAGGGGATGCTTGGATGTGAAATGCATTTAAAATTGCTGTGTGTTTATGCGTTTTGTGTGATCCTTATAATCAAAACCTTAAAGCCAGCCCTTGGCTCTTGATTCGTCCATTTCTTCCCTTTCACAGCTGTGCGAGAATATCCTGCTAGCATTTTTGTGGAGCAATAGTCGTGGCTAAAAGATGGATTAGCATTCTTTTACCAGAAATGTGCCTCTGTTAGCTCATTATCTTTTGACAATTTTAGGAGATATGCCTTTAGAGTCTGTCTTTGTTTAAGCTATGAGCCTTCCTATAAGAGCCAGTCAGCTGGATGTATATGGCCAGTGTCAGGCATAATTAACTCTGGCAGGGGCATTTAGTGGTTGTAATTCAAATCTAATTCAGAACATCTTAACCTTCAGTCTGTCAGAAGTTGAAATGTGCTGGAAAACCCACGGCCCCAATCATGGCCTTGTGTAGCGGTACAATGATGTGTCAACATGCATGCTTAGAAAAACAGCTTCCCTTGAGCACAGAAAACTCCCTTACAGTACACATGAAGGAAAACAAAGGCCTCAGATAGTCATGGCCGGGTTTGTGCGAATTGAGCTCGTAATTGGCTGACGCTGTTTAAAGTCACAAAAACTGAATAATGTAAATACAAGAAATCTGCTTCAGATTTTCCCATTCCCAGTGTGATTGGCTTTAACGTCTCATCGCCACATGCCGTACGTTCTGTACTCGCTGCCGCACTCTTTTGAAGTAAAATCATAAGAGTGTCAGCGGGAATGAGCTTAGCTTTGCCAAAAGGACGAAGATGAAAAAGAAAGTGAAGATTATTGCATTCAAAATTTAAATGACAAACACATAGTACAGTTTATTACACATTATATTGTAATTTATTCAATATTAACATTCCATTAGGATTTGGAATAAAGCACAAATTATCTGAGTGAGAAACAGGAATATGTGAAGTGCCTTGAAACGCGCAGCTTTGTATGATGCGCTGATGTAATTTCTAATGAAACAGGAAGCTAAGGCGGGGCATATTTAATGGCTCCTCCCCTTTTTCAAATTGTTAATATCGTTTAGTTTACCTCACAGACTGTAAGTCATACTTGACAGCACCATGGAAGTGAATCCGAGCGCTGATGATAAGTTGGATTCAAGAGGTGTGAATAAATTCTTGCCATTTCATTTCAAAACGGAATAAAATATGAGCGTTAGAGAAACCGAACGCACAGCTCCAACCCATATTGCTCCCAGACGTGTCAACGGTCGATTTGTCCTGGTGTTATTTATAGCATAGGGGGTGGACGCTTTAGATTCTAGAGAGCATTTGATTGGACAGAAGATGTGACGAAAAGCTAAAGTCCACGTGATGTCATAAAAATCCATGATTCATATTAGTGTAAATGAGAGACAGTAAGTTTTAAATGCGTATATCTCCTAAATGCGAATTTTGTCATTGTTTTGGAACTTATTCATAACCTTAAGGCTAACATATTCATACTAAAAGCTAAAAACCTTAAATTTTGATTTCAGGGGGACTTTAAGGTGAAGTCATGCAAAAATAACTGCTGTTTTCAAACAGGTTTCCCAAACTCTCCACTCACCTTCCATTGGGTGTTGAACGCATGGCCCTGCCCCAAATGTACGCTATTTGTCGAGTCAGTGTTGCTTTGTCATGCTGAGTCAGTGTGATGCTTAAACAAGAGGTCTGTAGCTCAATACCAAATTTTCTTTTTGGAATATGTTTGTGACTCAATTACCTCAACAGGAGGGGGGGGAAAAAACACCAGCTCTGGCAGAGCGATCACTCATTTCAATAGGACAAATAATGTACCAGAAGACTTCTTGTAATGATCTTTACAGTAAAAACAGTGTGCGCACATTCAAAGAGAGGAAGGGAGCTGTCTGACAGTATTCATTCAGCTCAGCACATTTCACCCGCGTGCACGCTATTGCCCCGCCGCTCAATGACGGATGATTGATGATGCTAAGACCGGTGGCTTTTCTAACCCTGTTAAGTGCTCTGAAAACAAATTACACCTTTCATCCTGACAACATGTCAATTACTAGATTTGGTAATAGCTGTCGTTCTATCAAATATTTTGTGTGTCTGAATAATTCGTAGAAATTAAACTATTAATCATCCTGGAAAGACGTTGGTGAAAGATCACGCATTATGGCCGTCTGAGCATGTGACCCCGGCTACAATACACTTAGAGGTGTTTATGGCTTATTCTGTGAAATAGTTTTAATTGCCTAATTGCCACGTTGCTGCTGGTTCCAGGGTAGTGTGGCTTTGAATTATCAAAAGTAAAACCAAATGCTGTTTCTGGAGTTTGTTAGCAAAATCAATTGCTATTTTCATTCTTCCGCCCCACCCAACAATTATTTTTGCAATAATAAAGCAAAGAGATTTCATTTTCTTTCTTTCTATTTATGTGGGTGTGTTTAGTCACAGAAGTAGGTGTAAAGCGGCAGCTTGTTTATGTATGTAATGACCCCCCTCTGTGATCGGACTCGAGAGCAAAAAAGCCTTCGCAGATGGTGACATGCCGAAGCGTCAAAGCGCCTGTGCCCTCGGCAAGCCATAGACATTCACTTAGACCACTCAGCCTTCTCTTTGTTATAAAGCAGGTCCAATAAAAATACAAAGGGATACTGTTTTTTGTATGAGTAATGCATTAACCTGCTCGGGAAAAAGTTCACGTTGAAAGTATGGGCTCGGACAGCAGAAGATTTATGGCGATGGCTGCTGAAATTATGCTTTTTTTCCCCCCATAGGCACTTTAATTATGTAATTATTAGCAGCTGGTTTTCATTTGTGCTGGGTTGTTAATTAGGGGTAGGGGTCTCCAGTTCAAGTGCTCTGACTCTTGCGATAAGTTGAGAATTGTCCGGGGGGCTTCGAGGCCTGGGATGATTAGCCAAATCCGCAGCAAACTCATTTGTTATTCAGGCTTTACCCAGGAGCCTCCTGCCGGGTCCACGGAAAAGACCCGGGTGTACCGTTTCCTCTGAGTGGTACCTTCCTTATCAACTGTTCTCATCAGATACAATTGTCCGTAGATAAGATCCAGAGATATCACTGTTTGTTTTACCTATTAAGCCTAAAGGTGGAGTAATCAGATTGGGTTTGGCTCATGCTGCTGATAATCTAAATTAATCTCTCAATCTTGGGTTATGGAATGTCTTCGAGCGGAACCACGGGGTGGGGGTGGGGAGGAGGGGGGGGGGGCATACTGGAGACGTCCCTTCCAGTGAGCCCTCTGCCTAATTATTGGATTGAGAGTCAAGTCAAGGGCAGTGTTCTTGAAGAGCTGCAGGTCTATTCAGTCGGCTGTCTGAAGGCGCAACATCGTCTGAGCGATATATGCTAGTAGAGTTGAGTGTGTGTGTGTGTGTGTGTGTGTGTGTGTGTGAGATGTGAATGAATGAATATATATTTCCAAAAATATATACAAGAACCACCAACTGCCATTCATTAACAGTTTTCGCAAATTCATTCTTCTGCAGAGAAAAACTGAAAACCACGCTAAAATACTCTGACAGCCACCACTGTTGTACATTTCCCAAAAAAATTTACTTTAATGAGCTTTTTTTTTCTTTTTTTTTTTTTGCTAATCAAAAACATACAGCGTGTAGTTGATTCCTGAATCAGCCGTTTCTGTTTAGTGATTCAAAAACATACAGCACAGTCAGTGTAGTTGGACTCCCAAACAAATGACTCTGAGACGGTTCTTTTTAGTGAATCAAACATGCAGTGCGACAAGTGAAGATTGATTCATGAACAAATGACTCTTAAGACTGAGACTTTGTAGTTAACTGTGGCACTGTGTAGTTAAAAAAAGATGTAGTTAAAGACTGCATTTTGTCATTCATATTATATATATATATATTAAGACATGCCTCTAAAATATTTCTCTTCATTCTGAAACAGAAATGCATTTTTTTTTATAAATGTAAAATGTAAAAAAATAATAATTCCAAGAGCTGTTGAGGAATTCAAAACATTATTAACATAATTCTGATGAATTCCTTATAAATTAGCCAACGGAATGGTTACAGAAGCCTAATAATATATTTGATACCCTCAAGGATGTGAGAACACATTTCTGTTGTCTGATAAATTGTAATTTTTATTCCCTCAGCTGTAATTTTGCAGCACAAACGTGTTATGTCTGTCAGCAATGATTATGAATTTAGTGCACTTATGGTCTTGTAGGAACAGTCAAAACATTTTATGTGTGTATAGCTAATTCAATGAAAAATGAATAAGCCAAAGTGAATTACTTTTCGGTAAACACTTCTTCGATTTGTTTTCAAAGATCTATTTTGAACAAACATCACAAATTCACTGGGAAATTACCTCCAGGGGATTTGAGAGAAAACCCGTAGTGTAGCAGACAAATAGCCGTTGTGCAAATAGCAAAACAGTCGGTGTGTTCAGAGAGTATTCATGAACATCTGAATCACAGATGATGTAGTGCACTCCGAGGCCTGACAACACGTGTTATCTGATATATAGAAACAGTGAAATTGCGCAAGACAACATGAGAAAGTTATTTCAAGATTAGCTATGTTGTCTCTTTGCTCTCTAATACATCATTTCAGCGTACTGGCAAGCACGTTGAGAACATCTTGCTGGATATGTTTCTCTCGACCACATGAAAAAGAGAGTGGGATATTTATTCACCCTGGGACTGATACCCATCTGCTATCAATGATTTTTAGAGGCGTCTTCATTATGGAACATGACGTTTATAGTACATGCCATGACCTATGGATGTTAACATTCACTAGTATATTTTCTAAATCATGGTAGGATGTAAAACATAGCTCTTTTTTCTTCTTACGTGCAACTCATAAGCTTCAATATGGAAAGCGGCAAATGAGACAGAAAAATAGTCCATAAAAAAAAAGATGGAGGTAAATTGTTTTTTCAGACCTCTCTAGCATCAGGCCATCAGATGTCAGTGTGTAGTGGAAAATGGAAGAGAAATGACTTGCAGTGGGCTGAGTGCGGGCGGTTTTTCTTAGCCAGCCGGGCCTGTAATAAAAGTGACACTTAGAAAGGACACGTCCACTGTGCATCCTACGGCTCCTGCTGATGTTTGGCATATGTGAATGAAATACTTCCCCCATGTGCATTACTATTCATCTCAGCATGAGCGCTCACGATCAGAAAGAAGCTCTGCCTTGATGATTCTCTGCCAGTTCTAACTAGCGCACATCAAACTTTTACTAGTTTGAATAGAAGGAACTGCAGGAAATTTTGTCGCTGTCACTAAATCTATCATCACTATCTCTAACATCACTAAATTATCCCCAAAGGCACAGAGATATCTGCCTTAATACTGTTTTGAGTGTCTGTGGTCAGAATGGAATACTTGTTTAATGCTTATATTGAATATAGTACATAATGTACACTGCTTACAGTTGTGTAAATAATAGTAAGTGAAATGGTATCCATTCTATACTTACATGTAATTAGTTTTAATTTGAATGCTAATTTGAAATTCAATTTGAAAATTATTGTTACAGGACCTCATTGTATTGTTTGTATGTTTAATTCAGTGGCGTCAATGTCTCATCTTGGAAATAGTTGGGGTTATTTTGCATTTTTCATCTAATTTTGTCGATTATATTTTAAATGTGTAACTTTTGGCCATTAGATCTAATAATATGGGATATTTTTACTTTATTTCTATAAAAAAACTTGACTTTATATTTATACTCGTATATTATAATTTAAGCTTTATTTTTAATAATACAGACATTAAATCTCAATTTTGAACTTTTCTCTTCTTTGCAACTTTGTCTCAGAATTGTGGCTTTATATCTTATTTTAAATTTGATTTTACAATAACTTTTGTATGAATAATAATAATAAAATCCATCCATCACACTGTAAATTAATGATCAAGTGCATTGCATTATGGGATACACTATTCCAATTGCCTTCTGGAACAACATTTGCAAACTGCAGAGTATACATACATATGTACAGTATATATATATATATATATATATATATTTATATACTGTACATATGTATGTATATATGGCATAGTAGGGTGAAAGTGTGCTATTCTGAACATAGTCATATAATATTTCTATCATTACTTACAGAAAAACTGTATTTACCGTGTGACATTGACAGTGTAAATGATGCAGTGAAGATATAATGTTTGCATTTGAAGAGGAAATGCTCTTTACTTTTGGATCAGACCTAGAGTTTTTATCATTTTTTGTGCCTGTTTTGTTTTATTATGTTTTCTTTTAATTTAAAATAAGATTTTTGGAAACTAATCTGCCAAACAAAACATTTAGCTGAGGAACCAGGGGCTGATTCTTACAAAATCCAGGCCCCAAAGCTAAAAGTAAAGGGAAATGCCCTTGATACTTTACTTTACGAGAGTCTGAAGTCCCTCATCATATAATAATATATAATGCCTGGTATAGTCGCCAGCGCCAAAGCTACGGCCTTGACCCCGGCAATTATACATAGGCATCAGAAAGCCTCTCCAAGTCAGCTCTACCTCAAATCCTCTGACAATGCATATTAACTTTCTGCCAGGTCGACCCAACCAGAGGGTTTAACACAAAAGCCTATAACTAGCAAAGTCTTGACATTTGATCATATTTGGAGAAACACTGCGTTCTGTGATGTTGCAGACCTTTTTACATACAAAAAACCCTGTGTATATTCCTCAGGCTTAAGCAAGAAAGGTGATGAATTTGGAACTCAAACCAGCTATGACTGCAAGTTTTTGTTGGCTTGTCTATTTGCAAAACAAATGAATACAGCATGTTCATGCACAGTAGATCCACTGCGTGGCATATTGTACTTCCTTTGCCCCATTTTTTTCTATAATCACTTATCTTATTTTCCTTAAAATAAGAGACATCTGAATTTTGTTAATCCATACTTGCACGTGACAAGGCAGTCCGGATGTTCACAAGACTTAATAAAGGAATAAAAAAAAAAAACTCTTCCATTTGGTTTAAGATGCTAAATGCTGCTGCACATCATTTGAATCATGGTTGCTTTATCTATCCACTCGTTTTACACATTGATATGTCTGCTTCCTGCTGAACCCGAGCAGGACCTCATAATGGTTTTATAGGGTTCAGCAGCTGTTTATGGGCAGCAGCTGCCAGAACCCGTATACTTTTATGAGTTGTCAGAATCTTCCAATGCATAGCGGTCTGAGCAGAAGAGCAGTGAATGTGGTGAAACACAGAGGGGGCGGGGCTTACCTGTCAACACTCTGTCAATCATTACGGTTCAACAAAAACATAGAGAGATTAGAAAGTATTTATGAATTGCTGCCAAGCTACTCAGACACTTTTTTTTTAACGTCTGATTATTTAATTAATGAATTATGTTTATTTATTGGATCTGCTACTATTGATACGTGTGAATATTACAATTTATTGTTTAATTAGCATATTATATAATTAATTTAAAAACAAATTAACAGGCTTAATATCTTAAAATTTTGAGTGGTTGGTTTGCAGAGTGATTGTCAGTGACTGGCTATTTATAATGATAAATCAATTTTTGTATTTTTTATTTAAACTTTAATTTAATTATTAAATTCCAAATATTAAAAAAAATATATAATTTTTTTTTTTACATGTTTTTAGTAATTGTTTCTGAATATATACAGAAACACCAACGGGCATAACATGCTACACATTTATTTGTAAAGAGCAATTTTTAAGTTTTATTAATGTTTTCAAATGCTCTTTTTTATAAGGTTTCAGTGTCCTGAAGTTGAATTACAAAATGTGATTTCTTTTTGTATCACTTCAAAGGTTTTCTTGAAAACGTAACCGTGTTAAATCACATGTTTGCTAACCTTGCGCTTAAACTGTTTTTGTTTTAGAACGAGACCCCTTGATCTTCAGATGTCACTCTTCATGTCCTCTGCGACTTTTGCCCCCGCGGCTGCGCTCTCCCGCCGCCGCTGGCTCAGTGTTTACGCGACCGTTAACTTCTTCAACCCTCCGATGATGAGGGCTAATCACATTTGAAATGCTGGGCTCTGCTCAGTGAGTTAGTGAGTCTGGGGTAAAACAGTTTGACTTTAGGTGTCTGTCAGAGCCCTGCTGTGTTTAGACAGAACTCAAACAAGTGTGTCAGCTCCTTGCGTGATCTCACCCCCTCCACCCCGCCCCCGAGCGCAGCTCGCCGCTCCATCAGCTACTCAGATCCGTCTCCGAGGTGCTAATGAGTCAGCTCGCTCGGCCCGGGAATAGTTAGCACGCCGTGACTCCGCCTGATCGTCCGCCGAAAATCAAGAACGCAAATTCTGACCTTATCCATCCCCTCCCATCCCCATCATCTTGATTTGTAAGTAAATCATGCCTGTCAGTATAGTAGCAACCCTGATTAAAGTTCAGGGGTTTAATAGATCATTTTAAATAACCCCAAATTACTCCCCTCTCCCTTGCCGATCCACCTGGACCTCTGCCCTGGGTGCATGGCTGTTTTCAAGCAGCGCAGCTCAGGCCAAGTCCAAGCTCGTGGTTCCTGCCTATTCCCAGAGGGTCCCACGCTGCAGGCCTACACCAACATTCTCAGCTGCATTTAATCTGCCTTCAGACAAGCTGGCTATGAGAAAATGCAAAGGAAAACGCGCACCAGTGGAGACATGGAAAATCCTGGACAGTTGGTGTGCTTTGTTCACTTGGTGAACTGGAGGCCGTCCAGGAACACCCCCTCCTCCGCCCGCCCCGCTCCCCTGGCGATACGAGTCCGTTCCAATTAATCGTGTTTAACCATTCTAATCACACTTTAGCACATTAATCCTATTTTCAATCCAAAACACATCTGAAACGGGCAGCATGTGGGGGGATTTCTCCCCCCCTCCCCTGCACCTTTATTGCCACCGCAAATCAGATGAAACCCAGAGACTACGGGGCCCTGGTTCAGCCTGCACTCTGACTGAACTTGGACTTCATAAAACACATGGTCCGCACTTTTTTAAAGGTGGAATTTATTGCGAGATGGTGATTCCACGGCTGAAAAAAAGGATTCCCTGAAGAGTTTTCGAAATTGCCTATGATAAAGAGGCAGTTAGGAAAATGCTATTATGAGAATGGATCAGGGGCTTTTCCGGCCCCTGCGTTATTGCTGTGCATCCCATAAACACGTACAGTCACTGCGTCTTATCAGTCGCGCATCCAAAGTCGTGGTCTTTAAACCCAATTCGTCTGTTAACGGACAGCTCCCCAGGCTGCCCGGAGTATCCAAATTCTTGTGTTTACTTAAAAAAGTACTAATAATTTAAAGCAAACGTCTATATTTCTGACATCGCAATGTATCTCTAGAGTCGATGAAATAAAAAAGGAGCTTTGCGTTGGCTTCGGCGAAGTGTCAAATTCTCCCCCAGGCTCTTCTAGTGAAATCCTGCATCCAATATGGGGAGGTACTTAAATTTTACAAGCAGTAATGTAATAAATGGCTTGCATTGTTAATTAAGGCCCGCAGAGCAAACAGAATAAAACGGTGCCTTTAATCGCAGCTCTAAAAAGCACTCAACAAATAAAGTAGTGCATGTTAAGCTGTGGCTGAGAGTGCACGAGAGAAAAAGAGAGAGAAAGAAAGAGAGCCCTTTGGCTTGATTGAATTTCAGGGGCTGGTTAATGATATTAGGAATTAGTGAAACAAACAGTAGATTTACTCATACAATAAACCCATTGCAAAAATTTTGGAAGCTGCTCAGACTTAATGACATCATTGACCTCAACCAGTAATGCAAAGCAATGATGTAATTACAGAGTGAAGCAGAGTCTCACTTCTAAACATCAAGGACCTGGTTTAGATTGAACTTTATGAACACTTTTGTTAAAAAAAACTGTTTAGATATTATTTTTAATATAATTTTTTTTGTGTGAAATGTGAAATAAAAAAAAATCATATAAAGTTACTTATACTTTTATTAAGCAAGGATGCATTAACTGTATCTAATTTCTTTCAATAAAAAAATCCTGGGGGAAAAGTGGATGTATCACGATTTCCACAAAAGTGTTAATCAGCACAACTGTTTTCAACATTGATAAAAAAGGTTTGCACCAAATCAGCATATTAGAATGATTTCTGAATGATTGTGTGACACTGAAGACTGGAGTAATGTCATCACAGGAATACATTACATTTTAAAATATATTTAGGTAGAAATCGGTTATTTAGAATTATGATAATATTTTATAATTTCACTGTTATTGATCAACATCTATTTTTGGATAAAAGCTGAGTTTTCTCAGAATATATCATATATGTATCATTATTCCTCAGAGCCAAAACAGGAGTGACTCTCGGCAGCGCTTTGCTTTCCATGGTGGCTCCCCTGAGAGGCGGGACTTGTGTGTGGTTATGGAATTCTGATGACCCGTTTTTCCTTGGGTTTTCACTTATTATGTGACATCCAAATGGAGACCCGCTTTGCTTGGTTTGACAAGGCATTTTCCAGTTGGTAAAAGCAGTAACTCAAAGGTCTTTTTTAAAAACGCAGCTAGGCTTCGGGACGGGAATCATTTCTCTGATGTGTTTGAAAATATTCCACATGATATCTAAATATAAAGTCCTGAGGTGACCATGTGTTGGCCTTTTTGTGGTTCACAGGGGAGGAAAAAATGTAGCGGGAAAAAACACATTCCTTTACTTTAGCAGTACTTGGGTAAACTATTAGACATCGTAGACAAACCAAAATGTGGACTGTGAAATAACATTTAAAGCCATGATCTATAATTAGGATGAACACAGTTGGTCCAATTTATTATGTAACAACAAAAGATGTGAAATAAAACAAGAATATTCCTGCCGGTACGAACCGCACACTAACTGCAGCACTAACAATAATTTAATGATAGTGCAAACTGTATTAGGGTGACAGATTCATGGGCTGGATTGTGCTTGGCCATCACTCAGTTATGATATTCCTCTAAAGAGGGTCATTGGATATTGTCCTGGAAATTCAGACATGAAACAACTTTGGTTGACTGTTTGGTTTCTTATGCCTGTAATACCTTGGTGAGAGCTATGGTTATGGTTTTAGCTCAGTCACAATTATCTATTTCCAGTGAGTGATTTGGCCCGAGATGATTTTTTTGCAACCATTTCGGTTCCGTACGCTGTACGCACCATGGTGAAAAAAATCCCACAATTATAAACATTATATTTAAGATATTACATGTTTCTTTGGATAAGAAAAGCCTGTATTCTGTAATAGCTCTCTGTCTAGTGAAATTGTTGCTGGTTGTACCACATAGCTATTATATTGGGGCAGAATATGAGCATGTTGAAAAGGAAAAAATGCAACTTTTCTCCTCTCAACGGCAATGTGGAAAATAGAACCGTATTAATGTTGCACAAGCTTGCAGAATGACTCTTTGTTCCTCGACTCTCTTCTCAGCCATCACTTAGAATGTGAAAAATAAATAGGTTGGCAGCGGTCAAAAACACAACGAGACGGAGAATGTGTACTCTGGTGGCTTTCCACCACCCAGTTGCCGATGTGTTTGTAAGTAGGCCGCAAGTGTGAGCAATCACTGGAAATTATACGCTTTTAGAGGGATTTGATATAAGGTATTAAGCCCGGCTGGGATGTTTGGAAGCTCGAATCATGGAGAATTAGATTCAGGGACAAGATGAACACCACAAGCGGAGCTTTTTTAGGTCCCATCAAATCACATATTTTCCAACTGTTTGCCGAGATGAATCGGATCCTGGTAGATTTCGGTAATAGGATAAATGCAGACGTTGAGACACTCGCGTAAAGACGGGGCACCACATGGTAGGTGGGATGGAAACTTTATTCTAATGCTGTCTGCCCTGAAAGAGTCCTTTTCGACAGGAACATCCCAGGAAATTTAAGACATTTCCAAAGGGCAGAGGTGGAGGATCGAGAACTGTCATACATCTGGTGCTTCTTATTCAGCCTACTTCTTGAGTTTACATGCAGGGAGAATCCACTGAGAGCATGGGTGATGTCTTTAGCGTCTAAAGTGGGGAGAGGGGCATTTCTCATTCTACCATCAACTTGCACTGTGGGCGCAGAGCCATGCAATCAGGTCCAAATTTCAGGCTTGGCTTACTGTAATGTCTGACATGCTCTTTCAGAGTGCGTGAAGACAGTAACTCATATGAAATCATTATATTACTGTATGGCTTTACCAAATTCTGTCAAGGGGCCTCTTGTTACCTACTGATGAAACAAATGTGGATGTGCTTTCTAGGAAATTACGAAGCTGCTGCAATTTTAGTGTAACCAATCTTCATGTTTTTTGAAAGGTACATGTCCAGACCACGTAATATTTGATACACCCTGTTTTGCTTTCACTTGTATTATGCATGAACATTTTGGCTACTCAAATTCCCCATGGCATTTAGTAATTCAAAATGTTTCCTGACAAAAATAATGTCTTTGGTAAAAAAAAATAAGTTAAAAAAAAACTTTGTGCAGTCAATTTCTGAGACTAGAGCACATTTTATTTCATTTTATGTTATGATGTTAGAATTGTTATTGTCGCCTTCCTGTTTAAAAAAATAAATAATTGATTTGTCTGAAAAGCCAAAGTGTCAATCTTTATTTCTCGGAACACATTATTATATTATTGTTACTGTTATATATATACCGATCTAGATATTAACCCATATATAAACAAATAAATATGCACTGTTGTAGTGCTAAAGACTTGGCTAAATTAATTCCAAGTGAAAACCTGCTCAGGTTTAGTTTCAGATGTACTTGAATCTGTAGTAATGAGAAATAACAGACATAGCAAATCAGCAAATAAAGTAATCAGGAACATATGTAATGAAAACCTAAAACAAATGAAGGGTTATGGCATGAGGAACTCCATTTAATTTATATCTCTAAATACATCTTCCCTATATCAATATAATCTAATCTGGGGTGTGCCTAGCCAAGAACAATATTCACAAAGACAAGAAATTGCATATTTGGACAGATTTGTGTTTACGAGGTACAGTGAATAAAAAAGAAAAGAAAAAGAAACATTATGAGAAAGTTTCTTCATCAGTGAAGAGTAGCTATTAAATTCTTATGTTTGTAATGTGACTCAGCCAAAAGAAAGTGGAAAAGGGAGGTTGTGTGTGCGTGTGTGTGTGTGTGCGTGCGTGTGTGTGTGTGTGTGTGTGTTTGTGTGTTTGTTCTGTGATGCAGCCAGAACCTCGGAGCTCAGATGCATTTGTGAGTCTGTACTGCAGAAAACATTACACTGAGCACTCTAAAAAATTATGTGTGTCTGACGTTCAGCCTAGCTTTTATTTTCATGGAGGGAAAAAATTGTTCGGCAAACATCGGGTAGTGTTTAAAACTTTTCTATTGCCAGTCTTGACATATGGACGTGCTAAAATGTTGTGATATTGTAGGACTATTTCCTTGTCAGTGTCAGGGTTTGTGCAGGTGCTGAAGACGAGGACACGAAAGCTTCAATATAAATGTTTTAATAACAAAATGAAAACTTTCCAAACTTAAACAGGAACAAAACTCCAGGAAAATCAGAAACACACAACCATACGTAGACGACGATCGACAAACACTGAGGGAAAACACAGGGCTTAAATACACTGAACCAAACAAGATAATTAACTGAAAACAGGTGCAGAAACTGAACACAAACGAGGAGCGGGAAAACTAACAGGACTAAACCAAAATCACAAAAGACAGGGGAAGACAAGATACAAAACAGAACTCAATACATCAAAACGTGACAGTACCTCCCCCCTCCCCGAAGGCGCGTCCTCGCGCCGTATAACATCCAAAGGGGTGGGAGGGTGGGCGCCCTGGAGGCTGACAAGGGCATGGTGCAGGTCCAGGAAGCCTCCAGGGCGGAGCAGGCTGTGGGCGTGGCCACGGCGGAGCAGGCTGTGGGCGTGGCCACGACGGTGCAGGCTGTGGGCGTGGCCACGATGGTGCAGGCTGTGGGCGTGGCCAAGGCGGTGCAGGCTGTGGGCGTGGCCACGATGGTGCAGGCTGTGGGCGTGGCCAGGGCGGTGCAGGCTGTGGGCGTGGCCACGACGGTGCAGGCTGTGGGCGTGGCCACGGTGGAGCAGGCTGTGGGCGTGGCCATGGTGGAGCTGTGGGACCCTCGGGCGTCCAGGGCGGAGCTGTGGGACCCTCGGGCGTCCAAGGCGGAGCTGTGGGACCCTCGGGCATCCAGGGCGGAGCTGTGGGACCCTCGGGCGTCCAGGGCGGTGAAGACCCTTCAGGTGGCCAGGGCGGTGAAGACCCTTCAGGTGGCCAGGGCGGTGCAGACCCTTCAGGTGGCCGTGGTGGTGAAGACCCTTCGGGTGGCCATGGCGGTGAAGACCCTTCGGGTGGCCATGGCGGTGTTATCTTTTCGGGCCTCCGTGGATCTTTGGCCGGCCACGGTGAAGGCGTATGGCGCCCCCCCAAAATTTTCTTGGGGAGGACAGGCTCATGATCGGGAACTGACTTGACATCAACGGGCGCTGGGTCAACGGGTTCTGGGTCAACGGGCTCTGGGTCTGGCGCTGGGTCAACGGGCTCTGGCTCTGGCGCTGGGTCAACGGGCTCTGGCTCTGGGTCAACGGGCTCTGGCTCCGGCTCTGGGTCAACGGGCTCTGGGTCAGGGTCAACGGGCTCTGGCGCTGGCTCTGGGTCAACGGGCTCTGGCTCTGGCGCTGGGTCAACGGGCTCTGGCTCTGGCCCTGGGTCAACGGGCTCTGGCTCTGGCGCTGGGTCAACGGGCTCTGGCTCTGAGTCAACGGGCTCTGGCTCTGGGTCAACGGGTTCTGGCTCTGGGTCAACGGGTTCTGGCTCTGGGTCAACGGGCTCTGGCTCTGGGTCAACGGGCTCTGGCTCTGGCGCTGGGTCAACGGGCTCTGGCTCTGGCTCTGGCTCTGGGTCAACGGGCTCCGTGCTGGATGGGACCAGCATATCAGGAAACTCTGGGCTGGACGGGACCAGCATATCAGGAAACTCGGGGCTGGACGGGACCAGCATATCAGGAAACTCGGGGCTGGACGGGACCAGCATATCAGGAAACTCGGGGCTGGGCTCAGGCTCTGGCGGGCAGGCGACGGGCTCAGGATCTGGCTGGATGTGGCTGACGTGAACCCCAGCCATGGGAGCCTTCTTTTTGGCCAATCGCACCGATATCAGTGGGGGATCAGTCATACGGATATCATCCGGGGAAGTCCAGGGACCGATCTGGCGGCAGGGCTGATGCGGTGTGCAGGCTCTGGTGGGCAGACGATGGGCTCTGGTGTGAGCGTGCAGGTGATGGGCTCAGGCGTTGGCGTGCAGGTGATGGGCTCAGGCGTTGGCGGGCTGGCGACGGGCTCTGGTTGGATGGTCTCTGGCTGGAGTGGGAGATCCTCCAAGTGGTAGCTGGATCCACAGGCCCACAGCGTGTGATCCAAAAACTCCAGGAAGGATAGATTGAGGTCCCTTACCAAAATTATCTGGGCGAGAGGGTCTTTTAGTCCACCCCAGAAACTCTTTTTCAGTTCCTCCTCCTCCAACGACACATCATCATATAGCTCTAAATAGAGCCCCACATACTCTTCGAGTGAGCGTTCTTTCTGGAAGAGGATTGGAATTTCAAAGGGGCTCACCACCTTGCTTTTCCTCCTTCGGCCCATTTTGCTTTTTTAAAGGTCGATCGTTCTGTCAGGGTTTGTGCAGGTGCTGAAGACGAGGACACGAAAGCTTCAATATAAATGTTTTAATAACAAAATGAAAACTTTCCAAACTTAAACAGGAACAAAACTCCAGGAAAATCAGAAACACACAACCATACGTAGACGACGATCGACAAACACTGAGGGAAAACACAGGGCTTAAATACACTGAACCAAACAAGATAATTAACTGAAAACAGGTGCAGAAACTGAACACAAACGAGGAGCGGGAAAACTAACAGGACTAAACCAAAATCACAAAAGACAGGGGAAGACAAGATACAAAACAGAACTCAATACATCAAAACGTGACAGTCAGACATTTTTGTGTCTGAGTAAAAATGTATTTATGGTGCCATTACATATGTGGCATTGCTGCAGAGTGCAGACGTTCAAATCAGTTTCAGCGTCAAATGCATGGCCTGCCACGGTTGATGGATACTGTGTCTTCTTCATTAATAAAATTGTAATTGACACCTGCTTATTAAGCAAATTGTGTAATAATTTAATGTTATGATTTGTTTATAAAATGTTTTTATATACTGTTGTTTTTGATACTTTACATTGTGTGTATACATATTATATAAAATGATACATTCATTATTATAAATATTATAGATAATTTATCATTGATTTATATTTATAATATATCATAATATAAATATATGATTTATCCTGACTGCTTTCCTCACTATAACACTATTTGTTCACTGTAGAAATTAAATATAGGTTCAAGCTGTATTTATTTTATTTTAACATTAATGACAGGAATATTAGGCTGCTGTCACTTTAAGACCGAATGCACAAACCGAATATACTGAGGCACATTCGGTTTCTTTTTCAACTGTTCACTTACGACATAACCGAGAGAATACTTGCCGAGACGGGTATATTGACATAATTTTGTGTGTGTTCGTTCAAGCTCAAGTAAACGCAAAAGAGGAATCAATTCGGTGTTCCAGCATTGTCTGAAACTCCCTCTCTCTATCTCTCTGTGTGCGGCTGTGCGCACAGATAACAGCAAGCAAGTAACGATTTCCGCCGCCTCTTTCGCATTTAAAATCGCTTGAATGTGTAAATTGGCAAGACAAAGCACGTCCAAATGATAAACCCCTATTAACAACTATTAATTATGAACACATATTCTTATAATAAATAAACTCATTTAAGTGTGTAATTGATTATACGCACACATTTAGGTCTGTAATCGGGTAATTTCTCTGCCTATTTTCTCTGCAAAAGAAAAGCTATTGTCGAACTCCAAGACCAAGTTCACCCCTTTGTAATTGAGGACAGCGTCTACATGGTGGGCCTTCAGTGGTCCAGGACTTGAAGAACGCCTGATTGCTACTCTAAAACCAAGAAATTTGCCTCAGCAAGCGTCTCGACAGCCAAATGAAAAGGAGAATTTTACTACAGAGAGCACGTTATAAACCGGCCCATATTGTAAGTGATCTTAATCCCCCAATCTAACCACTTGTATTCCCTTTTTTCCCTTGAAATGATTCCAGTCGCTCTTTGGCAGGGGAGACCCACAACCCAAGTGTGGTGTGAAGAAGATTTCCAGATCTGTGCAACTGGAATAAAAGGAGGGGTCGGGGAGACCACCCGTAAGGATCAGATAAGAGCATGGTAAGCCTGGCCCGAATCAGTTTGGCATTGGAAATTACAGTGATGTTTGCATGGGGGGGAAAACATTCCCCTTCGCTCTCCGCATAACCACACCATTCTCAGTAATAGATTTCAGGAGGCTTTTTTGCCCGCGTCGGTGGTTGTTTATTATTGTTCCAAATGATAGAGTGCAGAGCTTGTGGGGGGGGGGGGGGGCGATGAGGAGGGGGGTGCACTGAAAACAATCATCGTCAAACTCGAGTATGCTGACTGTCACTCTAGAGAAAGGCTTTTGGAACGGCCGGCGAGAAGGAAAGATTTATGGTGTCTTAAAAGACACGCTTTAAAAAGCAATGGTCTCGGTTTATGGATTGAAAACACTTTTGTAAAACAGGCTGTGCTTGTGCAGGCTACGGTCTGCGTATGCAAGTGTGACTACAGGTGAGGGCTCGCTGTTGACTCACCTATGCAAGCACTTAAACCGATGCTGACAGACGGTATGGACGAGTGAGTGCTTCATGCTAACAACTGAGCTCTGCCTTTGTAATCCTGCAGAATGGAGAGGGAAAAAGTAATAAAAGAGTCCGAATTAGCTTAACAGTTTAACATGTTTGTCTTCCCAATCGCTCCATTGTGAGGATGACTAGAAAAGCTGCGGATTAGTGGGGTCAGATGGGTTTCATTCAGAACAGCAGCCTATTGTGCAAACCAACATTTCTGAAAGGACAGTGAGTCTGGAGATCACCATAAAAGTATTGTTCTTTCCAACCGCCCACCCACTGCAAGAGATTTGTGATTGTGCTTCTGCTGTGTTTTTAGTTTTACTTGTTTAAGTGCTGTCCACTCGATGTTGGAGAACGAAATATCACTGATAAAACTTTTCACAGAAAAAACAAGATGTAATGGGTAAAATTAATAGCAGGTAAAGCCTGAGGTTATCCGTGGAAAAGTGAAATAACTGATTATTTCGTATCATGACAGTAACTCATACTAAATTTAATAACTGCAGGTCATTTCTTCTCTGAAGGATGGCGTGCAATCGGAGAGGCTGACTTAAGGAACAACTGATTTTTTTTAACTAGCATCATTCATTGCCTTGAAAGTACACGAGGTCTCTTTAGCTAGATGGAGAAACACTATCCAAATTCTCCATCCACAAACAGGCCTAGTGGGTTGCATTTCACTGTTGATTTAATAGAAATAAAACAGGATGGATTTGGGGATATTTCATTAATCTTCCTTGCCTTTCACTTGAGAGGAAATTAAACCAAATGGAGTTCAAATCTCAACTCCACCATTGTGCTCAAGGCTGCCAATGTCCATTCTCCCTTTGGCAAGGTACGTCTCAATTCGCTACACAAATTCCTTCCTGATCCCCATTTCACTGCACTGGGTGAGGTTTCTGAACCCAGCATATATGTGCAGGTGCAAAACTCTAACACTGTGTTAGCAGTAATACACTGATACAAATAGCTCAAAAATAGCCTGGCAATTAGCTTTGCAGATGATGGGCAATGGACTGCAAAGAGTTGTGACATTGAAGAATTTTTATCTGCAGTTTCTAAAGCGCATTCAGTATATTTGTGAAAACTTTTTTTTACTGTTAACACTTTGACTACCTTAATCAGAATGTAAATTAAAATGTAAATTTTTAGTGCTGGGCAACGATTAATCGCATTCCAAAATAAAAGTTTGTTTACACATAATATATGTGTATGTACTTTGTATAATTATTTTTTATATATAAACACACATGCATAATATATATATATATATAATATATATATATATATATATATATATATATATATATATATATATATATATATATTATTAAGAAAAAAAAATATTTATAAAAAAAGCGTGCACTTCTCTAGAGATTCATTCGGAAAAAATTGCATACCGCTTTTATCATGCATGCCACTACATACTATTACACTATTACAGAAGTTTTACCGTTGTTTTTGTTGTTGTTGTTTTTTGTTGATTCCCATAAAATTGCTTTTATAATAACTATCCAAAGAAACCGTGCAAAACCAAAAGGGAACATCGCGGACTTAACAGTTGCTGATTGGTCAATAACGGTTTAGGCGTGGCTTATCGAAGGGTGGATTCAGGTAAACATTACAAAATCTTTGATAAATATCCCTATCATCCAGATTATCTGAATAAAGATTAAATGCAAATACTTTTTCTTAATAGTTGATGACATTTCATATTTGTGTAGATTAAATATTTAGATAACCACTACACAACACAATTGTCAGATTCAACTTTCAAACTAATTTCCTCTATTTATGCTTTAAGAAAACCTACAAGATGCCCAGACCGCATCGGCTCAAATAGTGCTTTAAGCATTGCTGTCTACCACAATAAACTCAAATACACATTGTTCTGATAGAATCAGCTCATGATAAAATCAAAATCATCGCAGAGCCAATAACAACATTCTGAAGCAACGCATAATGTAATGTTGCATCGGGGTTGTCTAAAGGTTCCCCACATAGCCTGTGTGTTTAACCCGTACGGTGCAATTGAATAATGACTGGTTTAAATATCCATGTCAGTGACTGGGCGAATCCTACGACCTTTTGAACAAACGGACAGAGCAACAAAACTTTTTATTTGTTGTTACTGAGGCATTGCAACTTACCCTGAAGCTGCACAGAGAATAAACATTCAATTCATTGAATGGAAATGTGGGAAATGACCGCAGCAAGGAAGGGGGAATTAAATTTAACAACGCTCCTCCGGGCAAAACGCTGACAGTTTGAGGGTCGGAGGGCCGCATTAATATGTATTTCCAATGATTATTGAATTATGTTTATGATATGTTTCCTGAGCCTACATAGCATTAGTGAAGCTTTATTGGTAAATCCGTTCGCTGCGCGCTCCAGTTACGGTTAATGAGGGTAATTATTGCATAGCTTAAATGTAATACTGTATTTGATTCTCAGGCTCCCGAATAACCCGCGCGCTGGCACGGTGCGTCTCGCGCGTTGAGCCCCGGTGAGCGCGCGCTTTGCGCCCCCGGGTCCAGAGGCCAATACACTGATGCCTCAATAGGGTTAATACCCCACCGCATAAAGACGGGATTAGGGCCTAGCTTACACAACGAGGAGGAAGAAAATTGAATGTTTGGGAGAAAATATGCGGCTAATTCCATTCTGTCATCGGTGGATATTAAAGATTATTAGCTGGCACGTTCACTTATTTGTAAATCACAATGGCAGCACTGTGTAATTTGAAAAGCCAAGTGAAACAGAGCCACTCTTGTGCAAGGTAGCGTGTTAGAGTAATTCACTATAGCCTCACAAATGGTTATCGTTATCTTAACATTTTACAAGGCTGTTGAGATATAGATTTACAATAAGACATTTCTGAAAGAAAGAAAAACGTCTACACGTAGACAATGTTTTTGTGACAATACTCAAATCAAAGGCTAATGACCACTGGAAAGAGGATTTAGAGAAGTCATTTGGATATGTAAACTTATGCAAAGCATTTACAGTGATTTACAGAAAAGAATTCAAATTAAAGTGGGACAAAAGGGAGGACTGACAAACAAATCTCCTAGTATCAGCCAGGCCAGGGTCTTTGGCACCTGTGGTGGATTAATGGAGACCACCACCAGTAGCAGGCTGAGGTAAAGCTCAGAGATTGAGTTTCTACTTTAAGTTGCCGTCGTCGGTCCAGGTGCTCTCCCGTAATACCTCCCAGATCCAGACAATATGTTTCTGTTTTACTGCCTCTCTTCTTTCCCCGCATCATCCGGAAGTTAAAACACCATGATTTTGCTTTGATTTAAAAGCCAATTATGCAAATGTATTGTATTTAGTAATTTAGCAATTTTGCAAAGCCTTTCCCTTGTAATATGTTAAAATGAGCTGTCAATCATCTCAATTTGTTTATGTAGCATGATGTTCAAATTTTACATTCACAGAAGATAAAGATAGGGATCTGTGGTTGCACTGTTCTTTGCACACCTGTGCCCTCTAATGGCAAGCATGTCACAGACGCCTCATTGTTGCTGTCCATGGTATTGTCCAACCTTTTAGAGTCGTGTTAATGTCAACAACACTTATTAGGAATTATAAAAATGTCATACTTTATATAAACAACAAACTCCAACTCAAACTGCGAGTACCAACCTGTAGCGCAAAAGTAAATACAACTTAGAGGCCTTAATGTGTCTTTGAGTCAAGAAAAGAAGGAAAAATTAAAAGAAATTGAAGTGTCACAGGACATTAAGAAGCCTGAGTTAACGCACTAATATGCTGCATTCAATTCATTTGTGACATTCGCTCTTCTGATGTTTTGATGGATTGATTCTAGGTTTCATTATGATTCTGTCACGTCCTTCAGCACCCATTTGAAATTCTTGTGATTCCTGCATGGGCAAATTAGCGCTTTACAATGGCTCTCTGACAGGAGAGAGAGTGCAGAGAGGGATGTTTGATTCTAAGATGTGTAAATGTGTCTCTGATTCTCATCTTAACGCTCGGTTAGATAACAAGACACTGCATACGCTCCTGTCTCAGAGCGGTACAGCCAGAGGACCAGCTGCTTTTAATCAGTCATTACTGAGACTGGCTGATAGTTTCACACTAGAAATAATGATTAATAAGGCCTCGTATAGAGAGAGGTTCTTTTATGCACAATGACAGGTTCTCTGCGTAAATTATTTTAGAAATGGTGTAAAATGTAAGAAATGAACAGAAAACGGTCAGAATGGGCAGTTTCAAAAACTGAATAAAAAAAAGTAACATTTTGACTTTGTTTGCCACATGCTACTGATTATTCAAATCTTTCTCTTTGATGAAAAAATGTATTCTCTGGATAATACATTTATTATAGAGATTTTACATGCTGTATAAAAACTTTTATTTCTTTAGGTAAAATTAGTTTTAAGGAGAGCTTTGTCTCATGTTCTGTGTTTGCCTCCTATTTAATCACTAAAAGCTCTAAATTAAAACAACAGATATCTCTAAACTTAATTTTTTATGTCAGCGCTGCTCCGATGCACACTGCGGAAATTATAGGCCTAAAAAGATGAACACACACTAACACACACTCTCAACTGAGATGCTTAACTACTTCAGTCCCATTTGAGGTTTTAGTGTTTGTTTAAAGTAAAAATTGGTAAAAACTAGTGCTGTCAAATCGATTATTCACGATTAATCGCATTTAACAAAAGTTTTTGTTTACATAATATATGTGTATATATATATATATATATATATATATATATATAATACAATATATATACACACACAACATATATATATATATATAAACTATATATATAATATATATATATATATATATATATATATATATACATACACACACACACACACACACACAATCATATATATTATATAAACAAAAACTTTTATGTTAGATGCGATTAATCACGATTAATCGATTTGCCGGCCCTAGTGAAAACATAAGACCTTTTTGAAAGGACTGCTGTTGTTTCTGTTTTATGTGAACATACTGTAAATATCAAAAATCTAGTTGAAAAGTAGAGATAGTGAGCTGTTATTGTCTCAGACATAACACTAAACACTTGTTTCACCCACAAAATATCCACATTTAGTTAAAAAAAAAACATATAAGCAGTAATAGTAAACATTCCAAAAGTTTTCGAGTGAATATTTTGTAATCTTTGTAAGACACTGTATGGTCTCAAGCTCTCAAGGCGTCTGTTGAACTGTTGCACCAGTGAATGCCTGTGTTTCAGCACTGTTGAATTCAGCTCAGGGGGTCCTACAAAAGACATACTGTAAAACAGGCACTCGCCATATGACAGCCATGACAAGAACAATAAATATGGATTTCTCGCCGGCACCAGTATGGAATGAAAGATTAAATGCAAAGAAGCCGTTTAATCCAGTGCCAGGTTCCCTTTCTGTCCCTGCTGAAATACACAGGAAATAAACACTGCTGTCTGGCACTGTTCATGGCTCTGCCTCTGTCTAGCACTATAAATGCAACACACATACACTTGGGTGTTTTGTGGAGGTCCACATAGATCTATCTATCTGTCTATCTTGACATTCATTCATCCACACAGATATTTTCTCTCTGAGACATGATGACATGTAAAAAACGAAATGGAGAATTGTGCACTTGAGGCGATCGGGAGGCTCTGACAGCCTGTCTACTCTGAGGTTTGTTTTTGCTAGTTAAAATGTGGTTATATTACAAAGTCCCTTTTGATTTGCTGCATTACGATAGATTTTAGAGATCAAGGCTTTGAAATATATGTTGTGCCGTGAAGATGCCGGTGTGCGGACCCTCTATTGTAGAAGCCTGTCTAGGCCTGTCTGCAGAGCCACCATTTACTCTCTGTGATTGATGTCAGCTATTCAGCATGTAAGTGGTGGCTTCACACCTCTTTCGCGGCTTTTAATTTCAAATGGCCATCTCATTTTTTTCAATCCTTTTTACTACCTCCTTTCAGTGCCTCTTGAAAGTTGAGATACATGTACAAAAAGAGGAAATAATAATGCTATAGGTGCCTTTTTGAATTACAGAGTGCCTAGAGAGCAGAGCTGAAAATGCAAGTATCCTTTCATTCAGTCATAATAGGCTAAAGTGTTTACATAAGGGCTAAGGGCCAATCAATGTGTCAAAATTATGCTAGAAGTTAAATGGTGTAATGTATTTTTTAGTATTACATATAAAGTAAAACTGCTCACATATAATGTGTGTGAATTTGTATTTGTACACACACACACACACACACACACACACACACACACACACACACACACACACACACACACACACACACACACACACACACACACACCACACAATATAGCCTACACCAAATTGACTTTGCATATATATATATATATATTAGTAGAACCAAAGTCGATTCTACCAATGAAGAGTTAAAATAATTTCCGCATATAGTTAAGCACCTTGTTTCCGTTTTTAATCATGCGATAAACATGCAATTATTACAACAAAAGGCACCTATTGAAAAGTAATTGTCGCGCGTAATAAGGCAAACTTCCACGCGTAAATGGCCCAGCATTTAAGCATGTATTCCTGTGATAACTTGTGGCCATTGATAGGCCGATATTTTAATAGCCCCTCATTGTTTCATTTGCCTGTCTTACGTTCTGTTAACATATAGTCTAATGCGGTGGTTTTCAGCCTTTTGACTCCCAGGTCCCCCGTTACATTCGAAGCCCGCTTCATGTGGACTAAGATATTTCTCCTCGTCCTTACTGTAGGCCTACTGACGAATATGCTTGTTTTCAAACTTTTTATGTAGGCTAGGCACATAAAACAGCAGTCCCGTGATTTCCATTTAAAAAACGATACGGTAGCCTATAACTAAAAAGGACCAAATGAAGTGACAATTAAATGAGAAATGGGCTATGTCAGTTTGAATGTAGCACATTTTTATTTCTTTTGGCGATTTTGGTGTTTAGCTTACATAATTAAATAATAGCAAATTTTAATTATATAGGCCTATATTATAATATATTAGGTTAATAATAGAAGTTTGCTGAGGCCCCTGACTAAGAACCACTGGTTAACGTGTGGCAGGTTCATGAGAGAGTTTGTGCGCATCTGCATTTTCTGTTCTGCAGTTATGCTTGTATAATTAGTAGATTTGTGTGATTCCGTAAATTTAAATCAATTTTATACACGATGGATACATTGTATAAACACAACATTAATGTGTTATTCATAGTTTAGATTTAGTTTAGGCTAATCAACCGTGCCATGCCACGGATACGCTTCCTGGATCTCCTCTGGTTTCCCAATAAACATTCAGACATAACGATTGCGCGATATTGGTGATAAATTGAATAGCCAATGTAAGCAAGCAGCATCTTCCTTCATGCAAATTTCATTTGATCAAGCAATGTAATTGCAATAAGTATGTTTTAGAGATGGAGAATAGAGTCGCTAATGGTCGTTATCTTATCACAGCGAGGGTTCATTGAGCGCGTGCTTATTGGAGGTGTTGTAAGTTAACGCGCGCGATTTCCTCCCTACCGGGAATCCGCTCGTGATGGAGTAAACAAGCTAATCTGCTCAGCATTATCTCCCGTGGACAGAGCGCGACAGTCGTGTCAGACCGAGCCTTCTGCAAATAACATGCGCTATTAAGCTATTTAAGATATAGTCATTGGTAATGCTGCGGAATCCGTGGAAATCAGTGCAGGGGTAAAAAAGAGAAATAAATGAATAGATGCAATACGAAGCATTAGGGAGTGCTGTAACATTTTGTTTCTGTAACTCAGTGATTTTGTCTCAAACTTTGATATAACAGCCTGCTGTTGGGCTATATTTACCTGCTACAAATTATGTAACAGTTTTTCTAAACTGTGTAAATCGATGACAAGTATAAAGATTTAGCACTATTTAAAACAGACATTTAATATGATAATGTGCTTTTTATTGTGGTAAACAAAGTGATTATGTTATGCCATCATGTTGTACCATACATTTTTATTTAAAACCGTACAATATTAAATTGTAAACGACTAGAAATACATAAAACCGAAAGTCTCACAGTTCTGTCAGATAGCCTATAGCTTATACCATTTTGTGCATTTTCTGGGTCCAGTATAGAAAGTAGGCTATGTTAGCCTGCTCATTAATTTTTTTTTTTTAATTTTTTTTCATAGATGAAAAGCTTGGGTGGATGTTATCAGAACCTGCTTATTCAGATGATGCATGTCATTTAACATAGCCTAACAATCGCAAATCAATTAATACGACATGATTAATTAATTATACTCTTATCTCAAAATTAGTTTGTCCTGCAAATCAGTTATATTTTTACATAGCGACTTAAAACCTCTTCTGTCACCTCTGTTACAACACTTTCCTGTTTTAGAAATTGGAAACTAAATTATTTTGATAGTTTTCTGTTGATGTGAGAGTGAAAGGTTAGCCTATAGATTTTATAAAAATCTAAATAAAAACGAAGCTCACCTGCTAGGACTCAGAATCTTTGTTTGCTGAAGCGAAGTCGCTATTCTTCTCATCCACGCAGGAACAAACCGATGCATTTTACGCATAACGAACTTTACAGCTAATTGTATAAAACAAACAAAAAAATTCTAAGTAGGCTATTTTCATTTAAAACGAGGAAATAAAACTAGACAACCGTTTACAACCAAATTATAAGTGTTGACAGAATGAATCTGACTGTCTCTTTAAAAATGCTGGCTGGAACTAAATTATTTGTTTCAAAAGTCAGCAAATAACTTTAATCGAATTAATTCTCAATACACATATCGGTGGTTTTCACGCCATTGTGTGCTAACCTTAAGCCCAGCCAATCTCTTTGCAAAAGTCATTCACAAATCCTTCAATGACGTCAGCGGGGTATAAAACTGAGCAGGAGGTTCAGCTCAGCCACAAACGAGTCACTGAATCTCTTGCGCTTGGTCACTCTTTCCAAGCGGAAACAACTCGAAGAATTCGCTCTTTTTGCTACTATGACGAAAACCTGTGATTTTTAAAAGGACTACGAGAACATTTTAGTACGGTTGGCACCAAGTCTCAAACATCTTTTCGCTTGTGATGCCCGCTGGGATGTTTAGTATCGACAGCATCTTGGCAGGGAGACCCAGCTGCAAGGACTCGGTTCTGCTCCATCGGAATGCTCCGGTTGTGTTCTCCAACTTGACGGAATCCTTGTACACAGCAGCTGGCGAATTTAATGGACTGTATTCACACACAGGACCTCCGGCTCCTAACTTACAATCGATAAATGGAACCAGGATAGGCTACAACAACTACTACTATGGACAACTTCATGTCCAGGGGCCGACTGGGCCAGCTTGCTGCGGCGCAATACCAACCCTCGGCTCGCAACAGTGTCCGTGTATTCCTACAGGTATGTACTTTTATTGCGTTCTTTCTACGTTTGTAGCATATACGTAGCCTATTTTTAAATATATTTATTGCAGTGCATGTTTCAGAATTCTCTTAATAAAATGCATGGTGGATATTGCTCCTCTTCATTTTTGCTGCACAAAGGGCTGCTATTACAACCAAGTTAGGTTTTATAGGCCGGTTTGATTAGTTCTTTTTTTATTACAAAAGCATCAAACCAACACGATTATCTGACGAACCTAATTGTAACATCGAACAGTTTTAGTCTATAAAAAAGAACGCAATAAAGAATGTTTCTTGATAAGAAGATTAGCCTACTTTTTTTTTGCAGAACTTTTTTTGTTTACGTGTTACACAAGTCCGATGACTTGAAATTTTATATTTATGCAGTGTACTCCAAAAAATGATTTGATCTTATTTTCAGGTTACGATAGCGCCGGTTCAGTGCTTATTTCTCCAGTCCCACATCAGATGATGTCGTACATGAACGTGGGCACCTTGTCCAGAACCGAGCTACAGTTACTCAACCAGTTACACTGTCGGCGCAAGAGAAGACACCGAACCATATTCACCGACGAGCAGCTGGAGGCACTGGAGAACCTCTTTCAAGAAACCAAATACCCTGATGTTGGCACACGAGAGCAACTGGCACGAAAAGTGCACCTACGTGAAGAGAAAGTAGAGGTGAGTGACATGTTTTTTTGTTTTTTTATATTAACACTTAAAATGAAAGTTAACGTTGTTTTCCAGTTTATTAACAAAATGTACAATATGGCCAAGGTTCTCACTGTAAAAAAAAAAAAAAAGATTTGTTATCACTTTTTTTGTCAAACCATCTTAGATAATTTATGTGTTTCAGATAATGTAGTGTTTTGAATTTCTGTTGATTGAAACAATCTCCATTGTATCAACTCAAATTTTAAATGTCAAAGAACTCAAAATTTTAAGTTAAGCCAACAATAATATATATATATATATATATATATATATATATATATATATATATTTTTTTTTTTTTTACAGTGTAATAATACTGACACACTGTGTGTAGCCTATATAATCTATTTAGAATTATTTTGTTGAGCTGCATGTAATTTCACACTGCTATTGCCATTACAAGACCTAACAGCCTGGACATTCAACAGCATTCCATAAAAAGGCCACACAATAGTTAATACAAATGGGATTTTAGGAAGACAGTTAAAAAAAAAACATTAAACCACAAACATTTTTATTCCATTTCTTTCTTTAAAAAAAGTTTGTTAAAAAGTAGACTATAGGCTACGTAGTAGAAATCAGTGCAATTGTGACAAGTTCTATAAATATATAAAAAGTTAAACACTCGAACACATTTTAGTAACCACAAAAAAATTACATTTGAGTTTAGTCAGAATGCGCTTAGAAGGAATAGTAATCAGTGAAAATCAGTGTCAAGCACTGTAATTTATCGCTTTATTACAGATGCACATGTCACAAAATCGTTTAGTGTTTTAACGCATTTAAGATAGATTATTCTATAAGTTCGCGGTGCAGGGGCGCCAAAGTCGGGTTGTGTGAGACGAAACTCAATGAACATTACTGACAGAAATTCCTCGACCCCCTGAAAGTCAGTGGAATAATTCGCACACTGCATAAAACAAACTCGAGATTTCAAATGACATGTGTAAAATCTTTGATATTTATATTCTTGAAATTAAGCATTTTACCCATTTTCTTCGCTCAGGTTTGGTTCAAAAACAGACGAGCAAAATGGAGAAGACAGAAAAGGTCTTCATCAGAGGAATCAGAAAACTCACAGAAATGGAACAAATCCACGAAAACAACCACAGAGAAAATCGAGGAAGGCAAAAGTGACGTGGATTCTGACAGCTGATAAATAGAATTATGAAACCGGAAAATCTTGCACAAAATACGATTCGGACTTTATGTACATATTGTAAAGTACCATGTGAGTAGGAGTAAAATGTGTTGTCATGCTGTTGCACAGATGTATAGTAAATGTTACCTTTAACAATGATATTGTTATTTATATTAATTTAAATTTACACAAACAAAATAACGTGGATTCTGGCCATATAATTGCCTACCTGATATACTGAAATCGTTTTTGAAGTCTTGTCGTAGATATACCAAAATAAAATGTTCTGGAATGGGCTGTAACTGACATACATGTACGATGGCAGGACGATAAAGTTTGAAATTGATTAAATCAGCGTTTAACCGCCTGAAAACAAAAAAAGAACATAAGCAACTATTAAAGTAATATCTAAAAAAAAGTTTGATTTTTCGTATTTATTTAAAATGTTGCAAATATTCTCAAGCATTTCAATTCACCTAGTCCTTTTAGGATTTGCTGATAATCAGCATTTGTTAAACGATGGATTTTCTAATTGAGGTCGTTATGTTATAATAACATTTTCATAAAGTGAAGGCTCGAGAGACCTTATTCTATATTATCTTTCTGTAATTGATCTTTAAAAAGCCTATTTGAGCACACTGATTGTGAACAAGCTTATTAGAAATTACAACTTGACATTGTCACAGGATGTCTCATTTTTATCTCTTTTGATAAGTCCAAAAGTCAAATCATTAGAGCCGATAAACGGCCTAAATGGATCGTCATCTCCTCCCAGCACGCTGATGGCCTAATACTCAGAAGAATGACAAGAAGTATTGAATGGTGTAAAAACCACCTGTTATTTTTTTCCATTTTTTTTAATTAACCAGTTTGCCTGAATGTATTCAAACGTAGCAGAACCATAGCCTACTGTTCAATGATTCATTTAAAAAAAAAAAAAAAAAAACATATAGGCCTACACATGCAAGCTACGTCTATCCCTATTTATAACTGTGCCGAAAAAAAAAGTCAAACGGTGAAAAGAACCTCAAACGCGACATCTCTGAGAAACATACCGACAACATTCATTGGCCACGTATCTCGTTATTGCTTTGGTGTTTTGACGCTGTCATGCGTTTATTCAATGTTGTGTTGTCACTTTTTGTTCACACTGCACTCAATAGGCCTAAATATATTTTCTTCTTGAACACATCGAAGTCAATTTAAGTCACATGTTAACCCGGAATTAGAACTGTGGCAGTGTGATAATGTTATTTTGTTTCTTAAACATGCTCATACAATTTTTAATGTCTGCCATATGCCCTAAATAGATAAAAAAAATTTTTTACATTTTATGCAAGATTTTTACATATTAGGGTTTATTAAACGTCTCTCACTCCTGTCTAATGACACTTGCCATTTACATTTTAAATGCCAGGTAACTTGTATTGTAAGTATTATCATTATTATATTTGCCACTGAATTAGCCTGCCCCTAAAACGAGCTAATGATTTCCACGAAATAGTCCAAATACATTAACCCCACAAACATTTCAGTATCTGTGTTATCTCCTGCTAATGGACCATAACAAATATCCACACAAGGTTGTGCAAGAAAAATGATGTGAAAACTGCAAATACAGATGTGCGTGTTTGCCTGTTGACAGGGATACTGCATACATATTCAAAAGAATAATTACAGCTTAGTCTGTTTTGAAGGTATATAAGCTACTTAAATATGATTTGTGACGCTGGAAACATGCCAGTGTCTTGCCTGTAAGAGCACTCTTTTTGGATTATATTGACAATTTCTCCTTGATGAAAGCATATCTTGAGTCTTGAAGGGCAACAGTGTGAGCCGAATATTTATTTTTGTTTATGTGCTTATGCATTTGGGCTATTTATCATCAAAAATAAACATCCATACCCAGTCCGTAAGTATATTGACTCAGGGCAGCATGTTTTTCCAGACATGAAGCTGATTAAGTGTGATGTTTTTTACTAAACACTCCAGCAATCGAAGACATTGTTTCTTAACAATTTGTTATTCCTTCACAGTAAATAGTTAGTTGAGTGATTTTAAACCACAGTGGGCTCCTCTGTGTACCTTCGGTCTCCTGTTTTTTTCTCTCTTTTCTTTTTTAAACAGCACACTATTCTACAACCACACTAAAAGAATAATACTTTTAAATGTCTTCGGTGGCTTTTTAAAAGCAGATTAAAGGAGGGTAGTGCAGGTACTTAAAGATTTGGCAATAACACAAACCAAGAAACAAAGCATGTTGCACTAATAATCCTTCACATGTCTAGTGTGATTTATAAAGTGTTTCTTCACCGAGTGCCAGTGAGATATACAAAGCACAGGACTGAGTCCATTAATCTCTGTTTTTTTGTGCCCCCCCCCCCTCCCCTCCTTCAGGCTGTAATTTAGTATTTCAAAAATTTAGTACACACTTTGTTTTGTTTTTTGTCAAACCATTATTTCTTTGACCTTTTTATGCATAGTTCCCGGGACTTGGAAAAACATAGGTGGAGTCCAAGAAAAATTAAGCAGCGAGTCAAGTCCAGAAGCAGATAAATCTTTAGTCGTGTGCTTGTTATAAGAATGCTGCATTTTGCTCCGTATTCTTGGTCGTGCGTGCATAAGCTGTTCTTTTTCTCTACATCTTGCTCTTACATAATTAAAATCATTAAGCTTCTTGATCTAATAAATGGCGATGCTTTCATTGAGAAAATGGCAGATCTTCTCAAGTTATATTACTGCTAAAATGTAGGTATAAATGAATTGAATTTACCTTTTCTTCTGAGAGATGTGGCCACATGATTGACAGCTATTGGGTGGATTCCCCCATCTATTATAGTAACGGGTGTTGGCCACCCTCTGTGGTGCGTTTCGAGAAACATAAAATGGCACAGGAAGGACTCTGAACGAAAGAAAGACAAATAATACATATTTTTACCACCATAAACATTTTCCTATATCATTACCGTATTTCAGCGGGATGGCATGTGGTTTGGTACTCTGCAAAACCCTAGAATGCCCTACAATGCGACATCATGTTTTTAAAATGATAAGTTCAAGAAACAAGTATACTGTAAAAAGTGTTCAGTTCACTTACTTTAGTAAACCTGTTGCCTTAAATGATTAAGTAAATAAACTTAACGCTTAATTAAAAAAAATAAGTTATGTGAACTTGATAATTCCACATTACTTACTTTTTTTGATTAAGCATGACGTTTATTTAATAATTTTAAGTTTAAAAACTAATTTTTTTAAGTTAGGTCAACTGATCAATTTATAGTGAGCTTAGCACCTTTATAGGTTTTAGCAATTGTGGCCCTTCATTCTGTGTGTAATTACTAGGCCTGTCACTACATTCATTCCAGCACGCTAGCAACCAACTGACTTCTGTTAGCATCCCACCCCACCAAAACCACACGGCCGCTGAAAATCAAGTGGGACCCCAGGTCAGGACCGCCAGCTAGCAGCAAACACTTATCTCTCCGAGGTAAATCAGGTAATCATATACTAAAGCCAATTTTTCTTTCGTTTTACAAGGCTCAGATCACATCTTTATGTTCTCTGGGCCCTCAAGGTCCAGCTCTTTAGAGAAGGCATAACCGTTTCCCTCGCACGCGTCCTGCCAAAGCAAACAAACACGAGCAATATGAATGAGCTGTATCTATGGAGAATGCATGCATGAGTGTGTGTACATTCGTAAGGGTGTGGAACAAGGTTTAGTGCTGGGAAATCAGGCAGTAAGGGCCCGTCGTACGGCACTGCCCTGGCTTCAGTGCTGATTAGCGGTGTGGGCTAACCTCAGTCCTCCAGTAGAGTCTGCCTCTGGTGTGGGGTGAGCAGGACACCCGCCTGTGAGTTAGTGGGAGGAGGAGTGCACACTTTTGACCCGCTGCGAAACGTTTGGTCCTGGTTTCAGAACGGCCCCTGGGGAATCGCAGGAACAGGCACAGGGCAGGTTCGCGTTCAGCACAGCGAGAACACACGGCATACGACACTCTCCAGATAGTTTAAGACCTTTAATGCACTCGCAAGGACGCTCAGATTAGAGTGCGTGTTATTCCGCAACCTTCAGGGCAATTCACTCCCTCAAAAGCATGCCACAAATGACAGGCTGTTGCTGAGACCCAACAGGGAAGTCGTTGTTTTGTGACCTCATAATGCGCCCTTTGCCTTCCACTTGGTGAGAGCTGAAAGTAAATAAAACAATGTGGGGATTAATGGCGGAATGTTTCAAGCGCTTTACTCGTCCGTGACAGGCGAAATCGCAGCCGTTTACAGGAGATAAATCAGAATTATTTGTATCAACAACACAGGCAGCTTGGATTCTGAATGATAGATCATATCTGAAAATGAAAAGCTAAGCTTAGAAAAAAAATTAAATAAGGCAAAACCAAATATGCTGTTTGCGGTATTATATTATTAAAGAAAGAGGTATGTCCTAGTGCAGTTTAAACATTTTGAAAGACAATTGATTGAAGAAATGATTTCCTGGCGTTGTTCTTTCCGGACAGAAAATTATATAGCGCATATCATTTTACATCTGAAAAGAATGGCAGTTTCAGAGGACAATTCCTGTATATAATAAAACATAAGAATATGTGCCTTGAATACAAGGGAAGGGATATATAATTTTCTAACTTTAGTTTTCAAGCCGCAAGGAATTTAAACAAGTATATCAAGAACTGTTTGAAATAACATGAGGAAACATGAATTTAGCAGAAAACCCAAAGGCACAATGATGTACGACACTCTGATAGATGAAGCGCAAACAAAGATTTAAAGCAAAGCATTTTCACAACAAATGAATTATCAATAAATCACAATGACAGATTTACATTACCTTGACAAATGAACTGCTCTGTAAGCGTTTGCTAACTTTTCGGTGCTTTTCCCAGACACTATCCTATAATAAAACCAAGAAAAGCAATATGTTATCTATCAAAAGCAATTTGTTATCTTACATGCATGGGGTATTAAAACCAGAAGATTAGTTCCACAAGATCTGCAAAACAAATAAAATGTGTAATGAAAATAATAGCTAACTTTGCAGATCATGCATCACCGTTTCAATGAAAGAAAGCATTGATTTAAAGTTCAGTGGGGTACGATTCAAAACATTCAATCAACACATCTCAAAGGCCTAGCATAATTATGAACACATTTAAACTGGACTTTTCAGATTTAAAATGCTTAGGGGTCCCAATCTGCCCTCTAGTGGACACAAAGGATGCAGGTACATTGGCGGGGGAAAAAAAACGATTGCAGTATTGCAGTAAAAAAAAATAATTGCATTAAATTGACATCTTGGCTACAATTAACACGTCAACTATGACAGCGTTAAAAATGTATTTAGTAAAATACTGGGGGGGGGGGGGGGGGGGGGTTCCCAAGCCCATGCCCTCAGTCCCCTATAATCAAACTGTGATATGTTAGCTGCGCAACAGCAGCTTTATCTAATAAAAAAATCATTTGTTTTTTGAAATACAAACTGCCCAGGTATTCTGCGCGCCGTAATTATCCTATGATTAAAGAATCCCGGTGATGATTATCATCTGAGGCCAATTACAAAAAGTGATATTACAGTGAACGATTACAATGAAACAAAACACCAGGAGGCAGAGATAGTGTCCGCGCTCCCTTCCCCCAAGACAAGTCCTGCTATTTTCCCCAATTAATTCCCTGACAGACGATATCCACCATGCACCGTACTTTCCACAAAACATATCTTAGGTTAAACATGCAATCAAAGCACCAGCGCCACGAGAGAAGGATAGACCTCTCTTGGCAGCCTTACCCAGAATCCCTTCAGTCATAACAAATCTGCCCCGTGGCCGCTGATGGACAGCTGGTTTACAGCCAATGTCAGGCATTAACAGATTTGATCCGTATTCGAAAAAGGAGGCCTGGGAGCCGCCGAGGAGTGGTGGGTGGCGGGCGTCTCACGCCGGGCCTCTGCGTGATTCATGGCCCGGAAAGGGTTTCCACTCTCACATTCCACAAGTGCGCTCGCTTTATTTCTTTCTTTTTCTCTGTAGCATCAATAAACATTATATGCCGTAAATACACACACATTATTTATGTATTACGCACACATTAAAAGTATCAAGTCGGATAAAAAGCAGGCGGTTGTTGCCCACTTAGTATGCAGAACCGAATGTGTGCGCGCATTCACTTTTTGTGTTTAACCGAGTCTGTGGGTGGGATTCGGTGCGGATGGCTTTACACTTTTCTTCGCTGAATTTAACACACATAATCTGAGGCTCGCGAGGGCCAAGCGGGAAGCTCTCATTAAAGAACCCGTGTGATGTTTTATGAACTATGAAATTCACTTAAAACCCAAGGGGAAAAAAGAACTGCACTATAGTAAATATTTATCAGCTTTATGGGTTGACTCGAGCGGGAGGGTCAGGAGAGCGGGATGAATTCGAGGATAAGAGAGAGAGAGGGAGTGAAAGAGAAAGCGATACACCAGCGGTTCTCAAACTGCTCTGATTACAGTCTCACTCTCTTGACCCCGCGAAGGCAACGGTGTTGGCAGCTCCCGCAAACTAATCTTCCGTTGCTAAGTGAGTAATTGAATGTGAGAGCTTATGTATTTTTGTAATGAGCTGACAGCATATTTCCACTCTCTGCCCAAAAGGTTACTCTAATCAACATGGTCACGCTGTTTCTCTCAGAGTGACAGCGCCGCGCCAACAACATGACAAAGCGGCCAGCCGCGCAGATGTCGGCCGTGAGAGAGACCCGTCTGTTCCCTGGCAAAGCGTGGACCATTGGCACGGAATCAATGTCAGCGCCGCGCAGTATTTTTCTCGCGACACAAATTCATAGTTTGTCTTCATTCCTGTCTGAATGGAGCACGTGCGGAGTCAGGAATAGTGGGTTTTGTTACGTGGCACCCCGGCAAGTCACACTTTCTATGGTCCCAAAAATAGCCAATCAAATGTCAACTCAAAAATACACGGATAAAAAATATTCTCCGGTGAAGTAAACCTACAGGAAAAAACAAATGTAATTTCTAAGCTACATGGAAAGAAAAAAGTAACTTCTAAACTACTCAATTCATGTTTGTAGAAATTAAAGTGTAAATATCAACGTTATAAAATCAGGTAAAACCTAGGCCTACTACTCAACTTTTCTGATACTGTTGTTCCCATCATGCACTGGGGCATGAATAATTAGTAAGATTGATTTTCGCTGTATATTCCAGGTGCATTTATCATTATTTGTTGTTAGGTTAGTAACTTGGCCATTTTGTGACATCTACTTCATTTCTCTCAATGATGTGTACATTCATACTTAATAACGATCCATCGGATGCTACTGTTATGTGTAGCCTATACCAATATTGAGGTCTGTGGCAGTAATACTGTGTTAGTTCTGTTATTAGACAGTAAAGCATAAATATTCTGAACGCATGGCTTAATTCAGTTTAGCTACATTGTTTGAAAGTATTGGAAGTTAACTTAATTATTCAACAAACTTTAAAGGTGCCTATGTCAAAAAATCAGTAATACTCCACATATTCCATACCAGATGGGCAGTATACCTCCAGAAAGTTGGCTACTTAGTCTGTTTTTTAGTTTCAGGTTGTTAATCTTCTAAACGCCAAATAGTCGCTTTGTCCCGCAAGCCTATTTGATCGGTGAGGATGTAGAATGACTGCTGCGCTGCGCTCGACGAGCAGAGAGAGAGAGAAGGAGAGAGAGAGAGAGGAGAGAGAGACGAGAGGAGAGAGAGAGAGAGCCTGGCGCGCGCGCACGCATCTCACGTCTTCAAACAACACGAGAGCGTCTGCTTTTCTCCTCGCCATATTATCAAATCAATTGACACGATAGTAAGACGCAGTTTCACTGGAGCATTTGGAGATTTTAGAGATTAAGAGATACAAGCAGTGCGAGTTATTCGTTGTTGCAGTTTGGCTGGGGGTTATGTATGTTGCCCATACGCTCCATGCCAAATGTATTACACACTGTCGGGCGGGGCTATTAATGCTAATGCTAATTTAGGTTGATATTCTGCAACACTTAACTTTTCATTTTTTAATGACATCATCGCCTTATTTCTTCTCATTCTTTTGATGCGTGTAGCTCATTTTGATATTTACCTCAATTATTACACATGCACCTTTAAAGTGACATATTTTCTTTGAAAATTTTACTCAACTTAGTTAAGTTTACTTAATTCCATATGTGAAATTTACTTAATAAATCTGCTTGCAAAAACTTGTGAAAGAAAAATTAAGTAAATTTGACTTTTTTCAGTGTATATTTATTTTTATTGAATATTGATGGAGCAATATAATTGGTGTAAAACTAGGGTTAAAATGGTAATATACAGTAGCCTATATGGACCAAAAACAAAAAATATTTTTAACAAACATTTCAGTATATTCAAAATGTACAAAATTTTCTAATTTAATATAAATTGAGAAACTCATAACATCTTCACTAAATAAGAACACCTGTATTCTGACTTTAGTAAATTAACAGTCAGTCGACATATTGGAGCTATACGGTTATATTACAGGTTTATTTCACATTAATCTTCGCTGTGATTGGAGCTGTCTATATGAGCCCATTTTTGCACAAAGTGTTTTGTGCAGTGTTTTCAGGCCTTTATCAACAACTGTTGATTTAATTGCATTCAACAAAACTGAAAATAGATAAGTTTGTTGTCTCAAAACATACAATCACTTCTTGACTCGTGGCGAATACCTTCATAATTACTTGTTTGTCACAATCAAACTGTTCAAATTTGCCAGATTGTAAATAATAAAATTTTCTCATGAGATTGGGGTGGATAATTTCAGAGATTCTCAAATTGACAATATTTAAAAAAATAATACATTTCACAACCTTACCTCAAAATTATATATTTTTTTCTAACTGGACTCAATAATCTCATGCATCATAACAATTTTGCAGTGCGTACTTACCAAAAGGCGAAAGTGGTTAAGATTTAATTTTCTTCATATAATACTACATAACAGGAAAGACCATGCAGCACAGCACTGGTGTTTGTTGTTATTCAGAGTTGTGTGCGCATTTAAAAACGTAAAGGGCCTTTTACCCCAGGGGCCTTATAGCCCCGCTGTACCCTGTTGAAAGAGAGATTGCACATGTTTCATTGCAACAGTCAGTAATAAGAGAGTGTATTGCTTGTGGGATTAACGGATACTTCGACCGAATGTGGAACCTGAGTGAAAACACACATGATATAAGGTGGATTCTGTCTTTTGCATCTGTAACTTTAGCTGACGGGTTTGTGGGAAATCAGCGCAGACCGTGGAGCTCTGCATCGAAAGGCTATCACTTTGAGCAGGCCTTTAACCACAAATACTTCCCCTTTCATTGTCCACAGGAGGATATAGGAGCACATGGAAGATTATTTTCAGTGACATACGGAGGTGTTCCATTTAAAATGCCAAGACAATTTCATTCTGACTTTTGAGATTGTATTTTGAACCCCTCTGAACTACTTTACCCATAACAAATTCCAAACATGTGACATGGAAGAACTTGCATTATCCGGTGTTAGGATGGACACTAACTATTCTGTTGCACATATAGGGGATATTCATTACAGGAACCTAACGAAAAGGGAAAAAAAAACGTATAGTGTACACAGTCATTTTTTTTTTCAGGATAAATGCAATCAAATGCATATTGTTGAATTGACCTTGTGTCCCAAAGCATTTTCCCGGGACTCTTTCCGTCTATCTGCAGCGCACGAATCGTCCACACATAACAATATGTAATGTAATCAAAGTCAGCGCTGTGTTTTATACAACTAATCAGCATCAAACAATCTGCGAGAGAGGGAGACAGCCCGAGTGGTGTGGTACTCATCAGCTTCAATGTATTCGTTGTTTGGATTGCTGTGTTTGTATAAACCAGATTGGTTTGCACTTAACCCTGTAATATATGCAAAACAATCCTCTAGATAGTACTCTTAAGCTTTGCCAGTTACCACTCTGGCAGCTGCAGTAAACTTGGCCGTGTAAGAAAAATAGCGTGTAATAAATTATGACATGAACCAGCACACGTCACACGGGCAGGCCGGCCTTCAGCTCTGATCAGCAGTCAGGATATTAAAAATGGCAGTGCAATGCACAGATGCAGGTCAAAGGGTCACGGTCTTTGGGAGACACAGAAGGACTGAGCTCTCATAAAAACTTATTTAAATAAACAGAGAGAGGAGGTGTGGCGAATGGACTTCGGAGCTGGTGGTGATATATATTCAGTATGAAAACTCACATATACAAATGACTGGGGGAGGAAAAAAAACTGTATTAGAAATCAGATACTTCATGAGATCTGTGGCAAGAAACGAAAACAGTTGGCCAAGAATCTTCACCGAATTACTCGCTTTGTAGTCTTGAGGCTCATTGTATGTAAACAGATGTAAAGGGGCTATTTCTGTTTATTTATTTTGCGTTATACTTGATATATAAAATAAACATGACCTGTTTCTTTATTCATCAGCCGCTATGCTTCATTTAGGATGGGACACTGCCCAGACACACACAGCCTAATGTTAGATGGGATCTCCATTTTGGAACAAGTAGCCCTGTGGTTTTCATAGTCCACTGACACAGAGAAATGCCGGATTCCCTTGTGGTCCCCCATATTTTCCCCACTGAAATGTAAGAAGGGGTCGGCCTAGAAAACATGCAAATGAATTCATAATCAAATCTGTCTGTTTCCCTGAGTTCAGGTACACCTAAAGCAAACTCTGTCAGCAGGCACTCAGTACGCTAAAAGTAATCAATGGTCTTTACACCCAACTGACAGTTATTAACTCACATTTCTCTCCCTGAATAATGCCGCAGCTGCAGGCAATACAACAATCTTAAGATTTTATTCAATCACTTGTCATAACACTCACGAAAGATATATATACCACCGAAATTCCATGTCAGGTGGTACAACTCCAGTATTGGTTGTACCGCCTGACATAAAAACAGTCAAAAAATATTTAAACACTTTGAATGTTATTTAACAACTGAGACTTGTTTAAACACATTGTTCATTAATCAAAAATATTTATTACATCAGTTTTGAAATATCCCCCCCCTTTAAGCTTTATTGTCATAACCATATCTAGGCCTATATGTCTTTTGGTAAAAGGTTAACAAGGGAATCAATTCGACAGTTATTAACTCACATTTTCTCTCCCTGAATAATGGCCGCAGCTGCAGGCAATACAAACAATCTTAAGATTTTATTCAATCACTTGTCATAACCACTCACCGAAAGATATATATACCACCTGAAATTCCATGTCAGGTGGTACAACTCCAGTATTTGGTTGTACGCCTGACATAAAAACAGTCAAAAAATATTTAAACACTTTGAAATGTTATTTAACAACTGCGACTTGTTTAAACACATTGTTCATTAATCAAAAATATTTATTACATCAGTTTTGAAAATATCCCCCCCCCCCCCCCCCCCATCTTAAGCCTTTATATTGTCAATAAACCCATATCTAGGCCTATATGTCTTTTGGTAAAAGGTTAACAAGGGAATCAATTCAAGTTATTAACTCACATTTCTCTCCCTGAATAATGGCCGCAGCTGCAGGCAATACAAACAATCTTAAGATTTTATTCAATCACTTGCCATAACCACACGAAAGATATATATATATATATATATATATATATAATATATATATATATATTTATATTATTTATATATATATTTAATTATTAATATATTTATATATATTAATATTATAATATGTATATATATATATATATATAATATCACCTGAAATTCATGTCAGGTGGTACAACTACCGTATTTGTTGTACTGCCTGACATAAAAACAGTCAAAAATATTTAAACACTTGAATGTTATTTAAAAACTGAGACTTGATTAAAACATTGTTCATTATACTCAAAAATATTTATTACATCAGTTTTGAAAATACCCCCCCCCCCTTTAAGCTTTATTGTCAATAACCCATATCTAGGCTATATGTCTTTTGGTAAAAGTTAACAAGGGAATCAATAATATTGTGTCTTGTAGCCATACTTTGCGATATGTGGCAATTTGTACTCACTCTATATCTTGAGTGTTAAATCGCAAAGAGCCATTTGTTTTGGAGAAAAACGATCAATCAATTTAATAAAGCTAATATCAGCTTTCAAATTACATCATTCTTAACGTTAAATTCAAACAATAAATGTCTTATTGACACTATTAATGTGATACACAGATCACTGGCCTACTGACAACGAAGGCACGTGACCGATCATCTCTTCCTCTGACTATTGCATGAAAAAAGCATTCATTATACTTATGTTTTGAGATAAGAAATAATAACTAAAATGCACTCTCTTGTGTAATTGTGTAGTAATAGTTTAACCACATAAAGATGTAAATAAAGCAGGTTTTGACGAGAAAATGAGCATATAGCGCTGAAATAAATGTATCATAAATCATTCTATTTTTACTTGACCTGTTATTAATGTCTTAATTATTAATGAATGTTTGAATAAGTCTAATTCCTTACAAAAGTCTAATATTGATTACAGATCTTGACCACAAGATGGCAGCAGTGCAAAGTCAGTGAAAATGCATCTGCGACAGTTTATCAGAACTGCTGCTTTAATGAGGTTCTTATGGTGTAAGATTCCCACTAATTACTTCTAATATTGAAACAATACCACTTAGGTATTAAGCTGGGATCACGACTTGTGTCATGTTGCACTGCTTGTAATTAGACCTACAACAATTATATTAGGCGTTGCAAGAACCCCCACCAACATCTGCCTGTGTGCTCGTAACACGTGACTGGAGAAAACATACACAGTGCCTGTATCTGCAGACCTAGAGTTATGCAATGGCTCTCTGGTCTTCAACAAAAGTGGTGTTATCTGAGTAGGCAATAAATGTCATGCTTACACAGAAGTTAATTGCTGGACTGGTTGTTCTCAATTGACATCACTGATGTGTTGCATATGTGACTATAAGAAGAAAACAGATCAGGTTATGGACACTGCATGTTGTTGGGTTGCTAAGTAACATACAGGCCAAGTGCACAAAACTAAATCTCCAGAATATTTATGCCTCAGGAAATTGAAACATCTGGTGGCTTTTGTGAAGTGCTGATTGGCTTCAGAGTAACTGTAGCAAACCTCTGTTACTCTAGGCTGTTGTGTTGTGCCGTCCCATACAGGTGACAGTTGTTTCTACGAAACGGAGTGGATCTAATTAAAGATCCTGTCATTGGAGGATAATAGGTTTCTCACTAATTAAGAACCGTTGTGGCTGATGATGATGATGTGTAATCTGGTTTGCTCTGCTTAACACAGCTTTCAAACATAGATCTAGAATGTATAGTTTAAAATGTCAGTCAAACAAGAATTTAAATACTTAAGAAAAAGGCATTTTCACAAACAAACCAGAACAAGTTAATTGTTTTTTATTTGTATGTTTTATTTCCTTTCAGAATTTTATACTATTACTTTTAGAAATAAAACAGTTTTATTTTAGTAGGCTAAGTGAATATAGTCAATAATAATCAACATTTGTAAATAAATGTTTTATTAGATTTAGTGATTTTATTTTTTCTCCATGATATTTATGAATATAAATAAACCGAGCTAAAACAGTGCTGTATTATGTATAGATAAAATTATTATCAGTCATTAATACAAGGTGACAAGAGTGTAAGAGAATAATACAAGAGTGCTACCAAAACTATTTTCTTTATTTTTGTAAATGTACAAGCACATTAGTGATTTTGTTTTATGTGTTTTGATCATAATTTGTGAATTTCTCTAAAAAAAAAAGGTTTGGTGTCAGAAAGAAATGGCCATTGTAGTTAATCTTTATGTATAAACAAATGATATCACTACACATAGTGGCCTGCTTGTTTGATTAAACTTTTACAGGTTTAGAACAACATAAGAGTAAATGATGACAGAATTGTCATTTTTTTGGGTGAACTATCCCTGCACTGTGAATTTTGGGTTTTCTCTTCACACTAGGTGGCACTGTGGAGTTGTTCTGTTACTGTATCTAAACCTGTTTATCTCAGTACCCAAGGTCATAAATACATAGATAGGCCTATGGTTCATTCATACTTTCTATTGTTTTTTTGCTGTGATCTGATGTTCATTGCAATACTCAAGTCTGCCCAAGGGCAAAAAGATATACAGGCAACCCAACAAGCTGACAAACAGCTAGCATGTACTTCCCTCCCCCACATACAGCAATGTTAGCATGACACAGCAGTGCTCTGTCTCTCTGATTGAAGCTTTCTTCACATTCCACTTTCATTCACTTTTAATTGGTGCTGTCTCCGGGTGGGATAGGGGAGTCACTCTTGTTTAGCCCTGCCGAAGAGTTGCAGCACAGCGCGCAGTGCTCATTTCCCACACAACACACTTTCAATTAGTGGCCTGCCTTTCATAGCATGGAGAGAAGGCAAGATCACTAACAAGTAGCTGGCTATAGCTAATGAGTTAGTGCGGATATACAGTGACATGTGAAGGAAATGCCCACGAGACACGTAAACGCAATGGGGCATTGACAGAGGAGGATGTTGGGATGCTGGGCAAAGCATAGATTCGCAGGGTTCATGCTAATAGTAGAACGTGACAAATGGAAACTAAATATAGGAGAATGTGACAAACATAAGAATTTATTATTGAAATGTTGCTCCAGGATCAACAAATATGTTGGTTTCTCAACATGGCGACAACTATAAATTATATTAAAACGCACACACGCACGACGCACGCACGCAAGCAAGCAAACACGCACGCACGCACGCACGCACGCACGCACGCACGCACGCACACACACAACACACACACACACACACACACACCCCAACACACACACACACATATATAATATTTAAATTTTAAATGAAATTTAAAAATAATAAAAAATATAGATTGTATCTACATGCATTTATCATGCTATCGCAATATTTTATTGAGGAAGAAGGACACACATTTAGTGCTTTTTCTTAGGCTGCAGGGGGTCATATCATACTGCAAAATCTTTTTTTTTTTAAGATTACGAAGAATGTGGCATTCTAACAGAATAACTGCAGTTATGATTAGCCAAGATGTGACAGTCTAACCAGAAGCATGGCTTGAAGTGCGGCTATCAAGAAATCAGAATATGAAAATAAATAAAAAGAGCGATTACTTGGTAAAGTGTCTTGCCTAGAGACAATTTCATTATTTAATTAAACTCAGAGCCTCCTTCCATCTCTCCTTTGGTGCTACAGGCACACAGATGTTTTTAGACATGTCCTCATTACTGCGTTCCTTTTCAATGATCACTTGTTTGACACGGATGCATTAATATAAGGACAGTGCTCCATTTAAAGCAAGGTTATCCTGACCATGGCTGTAAAAAGCTGTAAAATCAGAGGACGTATATGATATTTCTGCTTTAATTACTCCACTTTGAAATGCACAGTGTAAACAGGGAATGATGCAACACTATGAGTAAACATGGAGAGGTTTGTTACTTCAAAAGGGCTCTGATCATACTGGATGCTCCAATCCTCATCAGCTTGCTTATGTTGTCAGAAGCCAAAATTTGTTCATGAAAGACAAAAGAGGATGAAAAGAGACAATCCAAGACGCCAAATTCCGACCAGCAACAGCTCAGCTAACAGTATTATTCAGACAGGCTCATCAGATAAGATGTTTGCTTATTACATCTGTGCCAGAAGCATGGAGAGCATTTAAAAAACACGTTAAAAAATGAATTAGAGAGAATACAAGAACATTGTGGGTGTTATGATAGCTTCAGCTTGGCCTCATTTAAAGATGTTCTATTCGCCATAGAAAACCACACGGCACAAGTTTAAATGATGCTCCGAATGATGCTCCGTTTTTAATGTGCCTTACCGTGTTGATTCATATGGGTGTGAGGGTGGATATAGATTCAGAAGCTTAAAAGAAGCAGACCGCATGCAGGCATTTCCTCCTTCAGGAGTTACACTGTTTTAAAATGTGTCTTGGAAGTACTGCGTTATGTATGTTTAAGAGGTTGGGATATCTACAGACTCCAGCAGAGAATACGAACATATGGCTGTTCACAAAAGGGATTTCGGATTATCTCTCTTTGGATGTGAGCACACTAGTGCTGGTGAAATGACTTGCAAACAAAAAGGCACATAAATGCATTATGCCTTCTGGGCCGTCAGCCTTGAAGAGAGACAAATAGAGTTCTCATCAGTGCAATGATTTGCTTGCTCTTACTGCTGTTTGAATGTAATTAAGGGGCAATAATGGTGACAAACTGTTCTGTGAGATGCCCATAGCCTTACTGACAGTCAACCTATTGTTTACGGGGATCTTTTATTCCAGATCCGTAGGGGCAAAGTCTTCGCAGGTTAAAAAATTGTTGTCCGTGCACACAATGCTGTTTATCAATTCAAAAGAAGTCTGACACAACATGTGCTCAGGGTAAAGCTACTGAAGCAGAGAATTCATCATAGAAAGGGCACATCGCCTGTCTCCTCTCAGCAGCTAGTCTGGGATTTAGATAGACCGAATACACTTGGCTGGTGAGAAACAATAGAATATGCTTGACACTGGTCATAGTTCAGACTTTAAGCGGATTCGAGCGCAGAACACCGCGTGAATGCAAAAGCGGAGCGCGCCAAATGTCTGTTATCTTCTGATGGAGTCTTACAAATTTGGTTGCACGAGTTTCTGGGGCAGAACTGCCTTCTCTCTAATGAGCATTTGCTAAATGAAGGCTCATTAATCTCTTCTCAAACAACAATGTCATTTTTTGCTTCCTGACTAGAGTTAACTCAGAGTTAAGTTGGCAGATTCTGCTCAACTTCATGGCTCTGCTCCTGATCTGTTGTTATTAATTGTTTATTTGGGATTCATGCCACTATTCAATAAGTCTCAAATCCCTCCCAGAGTCTTCCCGGAGCACGCCTCTATAGCTGAAAGTAAACAAGATTAAGACTTAAATCCATTTTCTGAACATGACAGAATGCATTTGTATCCATAAGAAACAACAAAAAAGAAAGAAACACTTTAAGGTCCCTTTAATATTAAATGAAGCCAACTGAACATTTTTAATGGCAAAGTGGTACTCCAAGTACCCTAAAATGTCGATGCTCTAATTATCCATCAAAATCGACAAAGATAAAAAGTGTAGGCCTGTTTCACAGACAGGGCTTAGATGAAGCCAGGATTAGACCAGTAAAAATTATTACTGGTGTGCAACTTGAGACAAAACAATGGCACATATTTTAAGATATGTCAGTGCAAGTTGCTTTCAGTTAAAACCACTCAAATATGCATTTTAGTCTGGGACTAGCTTAAGCCTTCTGTGAAACCTGGGGATGATGAAATTATTAAAGAAATTAGCCTAGTCGCAAGCAAATGACTAGGAATCTGTTCTTTTTAATTAGTCATTCAAAAGTATTCAAGGAACAGCCTCGAACTCCCTCATTACAGTGGTTTGAATCAGACTTTCTCAGTCAAAGAATCACAGGTTCAGAACTGACTCTGGTTTCTGGAACATATGTTCAGTTCAAAATGAAGTGTATAGGTTTGTGAGACTTCCCCATTGTTTATTAATTTCACCACATCATTAAAAATATACATATTTATAGCTTTGCTCGAATGGAGTGACATGTGGGAACCATAACCAACAAAACATTTTATTTTAATTTTTCAAACAAGCAGAGATATTCTTTTAAACCAGAGTGATATTTATATGACACAAATACAGTCAGGATCACTACAGTGGCAACATTACATTGGAACTAAATTAGCCAAACACAGCTCAGGATATATTTTAATAACAATATAAGAAGCTTAGCATGTAGGAAATACAGTTATTTTATGGGAAGCTCAGTTTGTCTGAGTATTTCAGATAATAGTTCTTTCTTTCTTTCTTTCTTTCTTTCTTTCTTTCTTTCTTTCTTTCTTTCTTTCTTTCTTTCTTTCTTTCTTCTTCTTTCTTTCTTTTTTTTTTTACTGTTTTGCTGGGTTGTGTACTTGCTAGTCCACATATTTCAGCTTCCCACCTCTCTGATGACACAGGTAGAAAAAGATTAGTTCCCATTTACTAAGTCCCTCCAATCTGACTTTGATGTATGACCAGTACTTACCCAATCCTTATTGGTTCAAATTGAATGTAATCAAGATGAATGCTTCTTGTGGGTCCAATTATGTTCATGGTCTCTTGCTGGTTAAAATCTTCTTGCTTTACCATGAAAAAAGATCAATAAGTTATTTATTGTTTTCATACCACTTTCCAGAGGATGTAAGGATCTACAGTACAGACGCGCCCCCTCAAAAATATCCCTTATTCAGGCCTCTGATCAAATCTCACCTCTGCATAATGATTCAACATTACACTTCGTTAGGCACTGCTAAAAACATAATGGCCTGGGAAAAAACCCAATCTCAAAATTGATGACTAAGCCAAAAAATCACATATTAGACTGTAAAATCCTGTAAACATCTGGTAATGTCGCTATACTATACAATTCAAAGCCGTTTTAATCTCTAATAGGCCCATGGATAGGCTTAAACTTCCCTAAAAAATTAAATATATAAAGTATTTTCACTGTGCTAAATCCAACCATTTCAGCAGTAATCTAATTAAAGGCTATTTACTGTTAAAGGCACACTCAGAAAGTTGTTGTTTATGTCTCACTCTTTAATGTAGACTTGGACTTTATATTGAAACCTATTTGAGTCCACTTCACACCAAATCTATTTATTTATTTGTTTCTTTTTATTCTTTCCTTCTCATACATACTTCCAAAAACTGACATTGTAATGGACACAAAGGACATTTGTGACCCTGGATGACAAAACCAGTCACATGGGTCAATTTTGACATTAAGATTTATACATCACATGAAATCTGAATAAATAAGCTTCCATTGACATATGGTTTGTTATGATAGGACATAGGACATAGGAAATCTGAGGGTGCAAAACAATCTAAACATTGAGAAAATTGATGTTCGTGATTGTGCTGCATTCATTCACAAAAATAAATGTTTTATATATTTACGGTAGGAAATTTACAAAATATCTTCATGGAACATAATCTTTACTTAATATCAAAATTATTTTTGGCATAAAAGAAAAATCAAGAATTTTGACTCATACAATGTATTGTTGGCTTTTATGCTGCAGGTCATTACTTCAGTGTCACATGATCCTTCAGAAATCATTCTGAATGCTGATTGGCTGCTCAAGAAACATTTCTGATATTATCAACGTTGAAAAAAGTGTTGCTGCTTTGTTTATGGACACCATGATACATTTGATAAATAGAAAGTTTAAGAAAAACAGCACTTATTTGAAATATAAATCTTTTGTAATTTTATATGTCTTTATTGTCACTTTGAATTAATTTAAAGGCACAATATGTCATTTTCACAGATAGAAGTTGCATAGTCAAAACAATAACAAAGGCGTAGATTGATGATGCTGTGAAGGAGCGTTGAATGATAGGAATTGTTGTCAGAGATTGTCGTATTGGGAGGTGAGAGGGAAAAAGTGTAACGGCTAACTTGGATCATGTGAGGCACCTCAGCCTATCATATAATAGCCAGCGTTCTACGACCATCTTTGGCCATGGTTTCTGCCGCAGTAAACCGAGGATAACGCGGACATAATGCCATTGACAGGCGATGCAATGAGGAGGGATGTTATTAGAGATGGTCTTATTATTGGGAGATAAGAGGGTCTGTGACTCTACCATTGGAAAGGCTAACTTGGGTCATGTGTGCCTTGATAACCGATTTCTGTCACAGTCACACACCATTTGGACTTTGTTTTTCAGTTGTCATGGTTTGTTAATTTGATTCATCATTCAGTTCAGGTGTGTGTCATTAATTATCCTTGTTTGCATGTATACTTACATTAAGTTCCTCTGCTTCTGTTCATTGCTGTCGGGTCTCATCTGTGGTTAAGTTGTGTTGGATTGCTGTTTTCTGGATATACCTGTGGATTTATTATATATGCCTGTTTCCCTTCATCTTCATCTTTGTGTTGGTGTGCTTTTACAACACAGAGTCCGCCTCTGCCATGATTTTTGAGCCAGCGTCAACAGGAGCGACCGAGCAGAACATAACCCCTCTGCCCCCCCTGGACCTCCACCTCGGGGGGTATTCGCTGCGCCCTAGCTCATCGGCGTCTCTCAGCTTCATAGGCTATCCGGCTACGTGGTGGGCTCCATCTCTAATGTTGTCTCCATGGTGTCGTCCAGTCTCCCTCCAGCGACGCCACCGTGGAGCGTAGCCCTGACTGTGCACTGGGTCACCATCTGCCCTTCCCTTCAAGGCCATACGCTGATTAGTTTCAAGACCTGCACCACCCACTTTCTGTTTGTTCATCCCTCTCTTCGCCCTCCACCAAAGCCTCCTCCATTCGTCTGCCGGCACGAGGTTCTGCCTTCCGGTAGGGGGCTTACTGTCAGAGTCACACACCGTTTGCACCGTTTTCCTGAATTTCCTTGAGTTTTGGTGGCCATGGTAACCAGTTGCTATTCTTTCTACTGTGGCTATCAGATATAACCACATTAACATTAAGTTAGCTTAGCATGTTAATCTGGTTACAATATTAAGTCATGCTTTTTTGTGCTCATTCTCACACTGAAAGCTCTCCTCAGCAGTCTAGTGAAGCAGTGTCAAGTGAGTGGCGCAATCTGTAATGTCACAAGCCCCGAACCTTTCAGGTCGTGGGTTTTTATCCTGTGTGGCACTTTCCCAGACCGCAAGAGGTACTGTGGCCAGAAGTGGTGCAAAAGTTGCTTCTGTTCCAGATATTGTGTATTTCTGAGAATGATCTTATCTGAACTTCTTAAATATAATATGCGGTGCATTTTCATTTTGAGCTGATTCTCACATGAACTACTGAACTTCGGCAGCTGTGGAAACACACGTCTACCCAGTGGCACAAGGCGATGAGTGATGGGCACCTGACCCAGAGATAGTGTGTTTTAGTCTTGTGTGGGACAACTTTATAAAATGTATGTAATGTTGTGTCATTTTAATTCCTTTATTATCCGGGTAAGCATAATCTTTCTTCCTCTTGGATTATAAATAAGTGTGTTCGATTAGAAGTCTGTGTTCGCTCTCACCTGTACTTCTAAACGGATGGATGGAGGCAGGCAGAGAAGGCAGAGAAGGCGAGAAAGTAGCTGGATTGGCCCTGTATAACTGCTTGCAGTTTCTATTTGTAGTAATTAATTGAGACCAATTCCATGTAAAATAAAAGTATTTTTTTCTAGAAGACATATGATCCCAGTATACATAATTTTAATCACATTTATCAAAATGCTTTATTTATAACACTTTTACAATGCCCCTGTAAAGGATTAAATATTGCCTGCCCAAAGGATATTTTTTATAACCATATAAGAAGCTTAACATCCTCTGTGGGCAATGCAGCCCTATTTTGGGAGGCTGAGAGTAAATGTCAGGACAACAGACCTGGCCTCTGACACTGACCTATGTTGTCCGTGAAGCATGTGACGTTATCTTGCTTTCACTGTGTTTCAGTCCAGGGTGGCGCAGGCACTGGTTGGGAACAACGGCTTTGCATCAGGCCTCTGCATTCAAATGGAGAGCTTGTCACGCACTGGATCCCTGGACTGCGCACGCAGGGACTAATATAATGCCGTGAGGCAGACTGCTGGTGGTGGTTGATAACAAGTCAAGACAAATGACTGATTGTGTCTGTGTGTTATATGCACAGTGAGGCAGGTGGGTGTTAGCAGCGTTCAATAGGCTTGCAATTTTACCCTCTAGCATAAACACCAGACAAGCGCACACCCACAGTACATGGCTGGAATGTGGAGATATACACAGAAATACATGCATATGTGTACAGCTAGGGAAGGTGTTCCCTGACATCAAGAGAAAATGACCATAAAAACTTGTGGGCATGCATTGTCAGCTTTATGGCTAAGGCGCCCGAGTGAGGTTTGGGGAGCGGACATTGTACTGTCAGGAATGCTCCAGTCTCTCTCTGGCATGGTGTCAGCACCCATTCCAGGAGCAGTGATGTCTCACTGTCGTCGACAGACCGGCTGCTACGCTGGGAGGGGGAGACGGGCCATTCAAGCAGGTAGCAGGTAATCAGGAAGACGAGGGTTGAATAGCTACAGCCAGAGAGGACAGGACGAGAGGAGATGGGAAGCAGAGGAGAAATAATGAGCATCGTTGGATTATTTCCTTTGTCATTCACACCAACAGTCAAACAACATACAATCTACACTCTCGTCAAATGTTTCAGAGGACTTCGAGTGCTGATGGGACACTAAGAAATGGAAAATGTACAGTTTTTACTTGATTTGACTATGACAATTACTTTGTTGTTACCAACAATTATTATTTTTTTATGGAATGTTGGAGTATTTTTTAGAAATGATTTATACATGCAGATCAATATTATTTTTTTAATTCAAGTGCCCTCATAATCTTAGATTAAAATAACTTCCTATCCCTCTTGCAATAACATCTCTCTCTCTCTGATGACGAGTTTACTGGTAGGAAAACCTGTCACTCACATAAGATTGACCAATGGCAAACCACACGATCCAATCAGTTCTCAATGGACAAAATCAAGTCCCACCCTTCCTTTCTTTTTCCTGCTCAAGAAGCTGTTTTACTCTGACTTTAAGAAATATTTTTGAAATTCAATGAAATAGTATTATTTTTAAGCAATCAGACTTACAATTTTTGCCTGTAGTCGCATTGGTTTTGTCTTCAGAAAATGTAAAAATCATGATCTCTGGGATTGATAAATTAATAAATGTTATAGTTATCAGTCATAGATACATAAACTAACAAACAAAAGAATAATTAGAAATAAAATAAAATGCCACCAGACACCAAAATATATGGAGTAAAATATGACCCTACTGCAGGAGAAAACATTTACTAATTTACTTTACCATGGGTATAAAACATTTACACATAATGCCTGAGGGTTACAGCAGTATGTTGCTCAAAGGCTGACCTCAGGCTAATGTTTTTCACCTTAATTGCCAAGGAAAACTTAATGCACACAATCACATACACACACACACAGACAGTTTCTCTTTCTCACAGCATGGAAAAGAATTTCCTTATAGAAAGTACCTTGAATTATTGATACACTGTTTGAATGCCTTTCTCTCATTGTTTTCGAAACATTGAGAATATCTATTATTAATAATGCTCCCATGTGAGTGATCTGTCTCACTGCAGCTCTGAATTAATGAAACATGAGATGGTCCACAATACGCCTACACTTCTGTCCTGTACAGTACACTTACTGTGGTGTCTCCACGGAAATCGCATACTATCAATAAAACGCTTGCTATAATTTAATTGATCTTTTTTTAAAATACTACAATGAAATAAAACTTGCATTATTCTTATACTTTCGTTTATTTATTCCAAATTTGATGTCTGAACAAGACCTACTGGTTCCGATGTTTCTGTCTTCATTTCAAATTCTCTTTCATTGAAACACAGCTCCCCATAGGACATAATTACTCACCAAACACTCAGCACCTATTGCTCCAAATGAGCTTGTGCATGCTCTCTCTATATATGGCAGAATGTAATGATATTCTGATCTGGGAATAGAGCGATTCACACAGAGTCAGAAACTAGACACATCATTAAGAAACGTCGTCTACACAACATCTTTTCAATTTCCGTTTATGCAAGAGTCACATAGCGGCATTATCTGATTAAGGACAGAAGGACGCGTACTGTAAAGTCAAACAAAAATAACAAATTAATTTGATGAGCATTAAATGCGCCAAAGATATATCCCGATGAAACTTTTTAAGAAGCTCTTTCAAAGCCAGACAGAAATTGCACTTCAGTCTCACGGTGAAGTCTCACGTCAGAGATCGGATACAGATCAAACCAAGTGAGATTAATATTCAAAGCTCCCGTGTTACCAGACAATACTTCTCTCTTTACTAAAATGCAACCTCACTTGGTTTAGAAGCAGGCCGAGGGACATAATCTGGCCTAGTTCCCCTGATTTATGATGAGGTGTCAAACAAACTTTGGTAGACTTCTCCCCAGCTGACTTAGGAATGCAGGACTCCTGTTCCTTATGGATAATTAGCATAGATCCGGGGTTGTCGTGATGGTGTCACTGTGTACGGTGTTTCTTTGTATTTGTGTGTGTGTGAAATGAGTAATAACCCTGGAGAATGAGCCTCAAGGCCGTGTCAGGGGCAATGCGACTGTCACAACTGGGACAGAAGCCTCAGAGCCGTGAACCGTATATCTCTACTAAAGGCTTCCAGCCCAAGCACACATCACATACGTAGGATGCGTTGTTACCAAAGGAATAACGGTGTTGCAATTAATCATAAATGTAAAAAGACACACAAGAGGGAGAATGTTCAGTGCGTCTACATAGTCTTTAAACAGATACATAAAAAAGTGTGCTCTTAATGTGCTCTTAGCGTGGGTTTAAACTGCTCCCAGCTAAGGTTGAGAACTCTCCGATGCATTTTAGCCAGACTTTCGAACAATCGCACACTCGTTTGGGAGAGGAAAGTGCCATTTAAAAGTATGCCTCCCCTGGCTCCAAACCTATAAGTGATATTATAGAGATGGCAATCATGGAGCGGCTTTTGCTCCAAAGTCCCCAAAAGTGCTGTTACGAAGCGTGGAGGGTAACTCATAGGCCTGACTTTAATGTGAAGCACGCTCTCTCTCTCTCTGATGGCGCACAACATCTATTTCCCCGACTGCTCTTTTGGACACATGCAGCCATGCAGAGAGGCTTATAATAAGTTTTTACACCGTGGGCTGGTCAGCACAGCACACAAGCTCTGTGTAGTCTGTTGAATCCGTGTGGCTGGGGGGAACAGACGGAGCCCAGATCTCTGTCTGGTCTTTCAGTGGATCTGAGCTCTGGACAACTCGGCCAAGGTTGCTGTCAAAGTCTACATCTTTCACCGGATTAAAAATATGAGCCTCTTGCTTGTGGGAAATAACAACAGAACATCTATGGGGTTTAAGTGGGAATGTTTGGTGAGGCCTTTGACCTAAAAATTGATAATGCTGACAACTTTCAGGTTCCATGCAGCTCAATGCAGCTTTTCCAGAACAACGTATACTGATTTTGTAAGTCAAAGAAGAAAGCTTTCAGCAGGTGAGTTGGATCCATGCTTTTTTTTGTGATTGACTAAGCCTAAACTGAGAAATTCAGTCAATTGTGTCAAAAGTCCCATTCATTTTAATGGCAGTTGCTCAACCAGCAATAAACAAAGAAAAATGAGTAGTGATGTGCAGTGCTCATAATGCAGCTTCAGATTAAATAATTCATTGTTTTGTCTAAAAAGCAAGCACTATCCAAACTCAGTCATACATTTTTTTCATATATCCAGATGTATTTAAGTAATTTCTGGTGTAAATTGAGGACCAATAATTAAATTATCAAATTGTGATATGTCAAAATGTTTGAGATGACCGATCAAAGCAGGATTTATGTTCACAGAAGCGCGAGCCGTGCGCGAATCCCAACGCGACGCTTCACGAGATAAGATGCAAGTGGCAAAACTAAACAGCTGTTTCAACTAAACGATAGAAGTTTTAAACGGCCGACATAAATAATCAGTTTGCAAAGACTGTATCAATCAAAGCTCAGCTTCGGGAAGGGGATATTTACAGGTAAAGATAAAGAGACTGAGAGAAGAAGAACGAGAGAAGGAGATGGAGATGAGCGAGGAGAGCAGGTAAAGCAATAGCCTATTGCATACTGTGCCCACAATGAGAATAACTTTATTGCAATGGATTCCTATTTAACACAGATATACATAGCCTAAGTTCTTTGACAATGACAGTGGAAAAATAATATGCCCCCGCCCCGAGCAAGATCACTTTTGGGACCTCTGTATTTATTAAACCCTGTGTACGGCTTTTGCACTGAATAGAAAAATATATTTTTGAAAAATACAATGAATTACAAGGCCGTACAGAAGAGTGCATAATTGCAGACTTATATAGTGAGGTTTTAATTACATTATTTATATATAGACAGTCGGGAACTAAAGTGGGCCTGTCTAAGGCATGAAACTCCAGGGGTGAAAATGAGTCCCATCCGGCCCTGAAACCTCTCACTCAAAGTGCAAACCTACACACCAAATCTACAAAACCATAAGCTATTTCTCAGCCTCTGACTCAGTTTTCAATCGCATAAAACACTTTTTCAAAACACTACATACAATTCTCTACCTAAAACACAAAAATCTAGCAGGAATTTACTTGCTTTCCTTTTCCAAACACAACCAATCAAAATGCTACACTTATTCACCAGGTCACACACACACTCCTCATATGTGCAAACACTAATTGCTTTACTTATCACTAACTAATCACTGCTTTACTGTAGTATAAGCCTATACTAGGTCAAAGGTCAGATGACCTGTTTTGAACAATGGATGCCAACACAGAGACCCCCCACACTCAATTGTGTTCTTTACTGTATTCTAAAGAATATACTTTTGGTTTACATATGTTTATGGTTTTGTTGTATGCTACTGTATACTACAGTAATGTTGGCCTAATGAATATTTTCTGTTTCTACATTGCATTGGTGATTACAGTGTACTTGTTACCCCTCTCAGAAGATTACTTTCACTGTAGAACATTGTATTGAAATGTAGATAAGTGTAAGAATGACCAAAGAGCTTTAGATTTAGAAAAACAATGTTTACAAGGTATATCCAAAAAATGCACTATTATGAAATAAATGTTTGCCATTTGATGCAAATGTTTCATTCTGACATGTGTTTATGACATTTTTGAAGGAGATGTGAGGCATTTTGCATTTTGTGTGTGAAGTTTTGGGAATTGTGTGTAGAGTTTTGAAAAAATGTGACATAGTTGTTCAGTTACTAGACACCACCATGCTTACCCATTTATAGATCTTAGCCATTTAGAGCCAAATTGTTTGCCAGATTTTAATTAGCCTATCAAAAGTGATTGCCAATTTAAACGCTTTAATGACATTACGAAATAGCCTCGGCTAATTACCACCATATTAGTTGTGATACCAAATAAAGTCAACTTCATAAATAGGCCTGTATCCATTGCGAACCTATTTTATTATTAGTCTTAAAATGTCCATAAAATATGAAATCATTGTTGAGACACAAAATTGTCAACATACTATAGTTTGACTTAGTTTGACTTGTACTGCGCTGCGCTGATTTCTAAAGACTGCTACACAGTGGCGGCGACTAGCGTCTCGAGCTCAAACAACGCTAAGAGAGAGCTTACGAATGGTCCAGACCAACCTTACGAAAGTGTGACTTACAGAAGATATACTTAGCGTACGAACGTTTCGGGAATCGTGCCATAAGGTTAAGAGAGAGGTTAAGGAATAGGTTAAGAAATACCAACGTGATCTCATGAGAATACGTGTGTATTTTTACGTAAAGTGTATTTCTATCATACGTACATTTGTTTACGTTTTATATACGAAGAAACGTATAATACTGACGTATTTACAGCACTAAAACGTACAGATATTTACGTATTGACAGCACAAAAACGTAATTTATTAACGAATGAACACATCTACCGACGTAGACGTTTGTACGTGTTGCTATTTATGCATAATCTTGGCATTAATGTTTTGACTCTGTTGCCTTCAACTGTCTTATCAATTCCGTTTTCAGTCGAATTTATTAATATAATAGGCCTAAGAACGTTACTCATAAATATTAACATTTCGCTCTGTTCGTGCCTTCTGCAACAAACTCGTTTTGGAGGATTAGCCTGCGTGGTGTTAAAAAGGAATACACTTTTAACCTTAAAAATACCTTGTTTAATCGTTTAACCATTTCGTAGTATTTAACGTTAGTGTATTTACACAAAAAGCATTTTCTCCAATAAAACACAACATACTGATACATTCACAAAAGACATACATTTTATTATCTTAATGTAATCCAAATCCTAGAATCCATACGTTGTTTGCAAGAAACAGATCCAAATTCAGCCTTTTATCCAGAGATCTTCATCTTCATTTCTCAGCAGCAACCGCAAACGTATCCTGCGCTGGTGATGAATTCAAATTCAAAAAATGCGCCTTCAAGAAGCGTTACGACATGTTTTACGGCCGTGATATCAAACGCTCATTGGCTCTCGCCTGCTTCGTCACAGATTGCGACATGCTGTGTTTCAGTCGGTGCAGTACATTTGAAATGGAGAAGCGCGCGTGCATTCAGAGAGCGAACCGGAATCGGATTAACATTTTCATGGATTAACGTTAATAACTTAAATTCTGATCTGTACCTCATTACACAACTACTATAATACTGCCAGAGAGGACTGCGACTGCAACTGCAACGCATCATCATGTGAACGACTTTTGGTAATGTTAACGTGACCGGTTTTGACATTTTCGCAATAAATAAATTATTGTGAAATGTATACTTGTCTGTCTGTTATGTTTTTTTTTTCTTCATAATTGTGTTAGCCTACGTAGTTTTGTGGAATGGTTATGGGTAGGTTTAGAGGTAACGTTAGGAGTAGGATTAGTGGCTCAAAATATATTTTAATGCTATATTTTTAATAAAACTGCCATTTACCTACACATCTCTGTCCATTACGTTTTATCCTTTTTATATTCTGTATAAAATGGATATGTTTAGGTTTTGGGAGTAGGATTAAGGGATCTTGTTACGTTTATCTTTAAAGATATACAGATATCTTTATGATATGAAAAATATACGTAAATAGTTAACGTTTTGTAGCTGTAAAAAACGTAATAATGTATACGTTTAAATGTTGCAAATACGTCCATTTTATACGTTTCAGCATCTATCCAAACGTACGAAAACGTACGTTTTCTATCTTTGAAAATAACGTATTAATACCTACGTATTAACAATGAGACCAGGCTGGAAATACTTAGCGATAAGAACGTTTTGGGGAACCGGGCCCAGATTATTTGAAATAAGATTGAAGGTCTGTATCTGGGATGAGACTAAAACAATATAAAGGATGAATGGATATGAAAATATTTGTTGTTAATAAAAATTCACACCCGAGAAAAATTGCCAAAACTCTCAGGATTTTTGTGTGTGAAAATTTTACATGTTTAGGCAGCTTGTCAGCCTTAAAGGGACACCTTTGAATGTACCGTATTTTCCCCAAAAAGGTTTAAGTGTACATATTGCTATTCTAAAGTACTAAAATTTTTGGTGTAAAGTTACAGAGTTGCCCCTTTATGCCCAGTGACAAGCTGTTGTACATTTTAAGTGCATATATGTATAAAAAAAAAGGTCACGAAACACTGCTATCAATATCTTAAAATTTTATGAACATCTCTTTTTTTTTTTTTTACATTTCTGACTCTAACCTGCTTTTTAAAACACATTTCTTCTACTCCATAATATGTCACCGTTATGAATGTGAGGAAGAACATAATATTTTTTTTATTTTTACAAAAAGCCTCCATATGAACGCGAGTTAAACGAGAGTTAAAGTAAGCATTAGCTTAATGAGGCAGTGTGCTTCTCAGAGGAGCGGCACATTATAAAACAACAGCTTTCGCATAGGGGCTGAATTCCTTTTTACAAAGGCAAAAACCAGCACCCTCAGAGTGCGGATCTGTGGAAAATCATTAAAAGTGCATTGCGTAAGTATAATCAGTTCTCTATGACTGGCCGATATCCTTTCATCAGTGCGGTACTACGCTTAATTCCTCACTAGTCACTCATTTTACGGCACCCCATCCCACTCATATCACAACATGCATTTTCCACCAAGGAAAAATAATCACTACAAGCCATCTCCCTGAAACATAAATCAGAGTAATGCGAAAATAATGCTGTCTAAAACGCAATGTTTAAGAGCGTCTGAGTTCAGCGATTGCACATTTGTAACAACACAGCCAGTGTTAAATTGCCATTTTAAATACTGATTAATCATACAGATTTCCTTTTGGAAATTTAATGTGTCCTTCATCTTGCAGAAAGGACAGGAAAACATTCTGTGGCCGCTCATGATGGGTGAATTAAGGCTCTCTCTTGCAGGGCAAGGTGGCACGCCCAGTGAACCATTATAAAGTCATTATTACATCTATAAATGATTGATCTTTAAAGAGGCACTGCCCAGAACACCTTAACAATTAACCCACTAGCTATCAAAGTTTTGGCAGAGCTGCGAGTCTCCAAATAAATCACACAATTTTTATATCTTCTTCATATCGGATGGGTGAGAAGAGAACTGCCATATAGCATATTGAATTTGTTTCAGGCATGATGACGGTCTTCCTTCAAATATGTGCCATCTTCACCAGCAAATATGTTATATGTGAATCATATATAAAATATGACTCATATGCTATAAGGCCATTGTTGTTTGGTTGGATTTTTTTCATTTAAAAATAGAGCTTCTACAATGAGTAGCCTACTTGTGCAAACAAGTAATATTTTCATGTGTGTGTGTGTGTGTGTGTGTGTGTGTGTGTAATTATAGTTTAGGACCCAATTCTCGCTATTAAGCTGTTTGATAGCATGCGTACAGAATATTGGCAGCTTATTACTTATAAAGCACATATTAATGCATCTGTATGACCATATTCTGCATCCTTAATCCTACCCAATACCTTAATAATTACTAACTATTAATGAGCAGTAATTAAGCGTTTACTAAGGCACAAGAAGTTGTAGTTAATAGTTAATAGTGAGAATTGGACCCTAATCTAAAGTATGGCCATTTATATATTTATTTTAATATGTTTAGATGCTTGCCCTTTTCTGGTTCATTTTGCTCCTATGAGCACCGAAACAGTTCTACTCCATTGACTGGCACTGTGGTTATAAGAGTTAGTTTAATTACAGTGGTCTAATTGAATTTTAATTGCATAGTTACTCAGGGTCTGCTTGAAAAATACAATCCCGCATATGCTTAAAATACAAAAAGGAAGTGCACATTCACACACACTGTTGATGAGCACACTTGAGCCTCATATTGTGATATTTTATTGTCACTAAATAAATTCTTGCTCACAGTTGCAAAAATGCTTAATATTGTACTTCAAAGAACTGAACCTGGACGGAATACTTGGCAGATGTTCGAGATGTTTAATGAGTGAGTTCATTTTCCACCTCATTAGTCAGCAGTGGCTTTCCAGGAGAAAGTGAATGTTGTCTGTCCTGTTCTGTTGAAGCTAAGAACATTGTTTAACATGATGTTAGATATGAAATGTCTAAAACTGTGAAAATCCCCAAAACAGTTTTTTGTCTAATCATGAAACTACTGAAAAAGTCTAAAAAGACTGTCAGGACCACTATCGTCAAATATGATTGACAGTTAGAATACAGTTAGAATTGGCTCATGGTTCTGTTCTGGGCAAGAACTCCCTGTGCACCCATGCAGCCTAGCATGGATAAAAGCAGGGAGAGCAGCAATAACCCCCTAGGGTAAACAGAAAAGAACCAACATGAATGTATTGCAGATATCATTAATTAATCTTAATGTACGACATAATTAGAGAATTTTGTCTGATTTAGGGAGAATCAGAATGCCAAATCCTGACTGACGAGAAGAGGAGCTGGGGATGAAGGAGGGTAATTCGCTTCTGAGAACGTGATAGCTGATAATACTGAAGGAGCTTATATATGTATACAATGATAGGCGTCATATTCCTATGTAGACATGGATTAGCTGATGCGAGCTTGACTAACGTGACTTGCCAGAACTGACGCTACGCTTTATTTTTGCAATACCTGCCAATGTAGTAAACTGGCAAGAATCATAGGGATTGACTATAGCTTTAGTTATATTTGGTACCGATTACTGAAATTTTGGTACATTATTTAAATGCATGCCCATTTTTTTACCATATCTAGATGAAGTTCATTCTCTTATCCTTCTTTGTTCCATTAGCTATGTTAGGCCTATATGTCAAAAAAGTGGGTGAAAATATTTCAAATATTGTTTGTTTGAGAAAAACATACATTTATGCTTTACTTTTTAATAATTTGATTGAGTTTGTGTGGCATCAACCTCATTTAGGTGATTTTCTATAATCACTATCTGCATGGCAACAGTACATAATGTTACACCTCAAATGACAAGGACATTTATAATAATGCTAATATTAATGAGAAAATATGGATACGGCATTAGTTCTGGTGGCAATTATGAGTTCGCATGGAAGATGCAGCTTTTTTTCACAGCCCAGAAAGAATGTAAAAATAATTTGCTTTTTACACAGTTGGAACTGCTAAATGTCGCCTTTTTAAGTAATTAGAAGGGTGTTTTTTTTGAGTGTATAATTCTTTGACTTAATCTTATTATGTTGTTGTTCTCAATAAATTGACCATTTACTGTCCTGTTACTCACATTTGATGCTTGGCAAGTTTTAATATTTGGTTGCAGTTGTTCAACTGCCTAATTCTACATGCACTTTATATTCCCTATTGTAATAGCATCCTGGGAATGCATTGATGCGTGAAACTGTAAGGATGCCAGAAAAGCACTATGTCTGTCTTTTTGAATTAGGAATAAAGGAATGGATATGAATTGACTCTAATGTGGTGGATTGTCATTAAATAGTTTGGGAGTTGGAGAGCATGTGGGCTGTAGTCCCACTGCAATACATGAAGAGCATTACAGCAGATGCCTCAGCACTCTCACATCCATCCTCTCACATGTACAACATGCTTACCTTTCATATGCATCTGAAAAAATAGTTTTATGTGCTCTTATAACAGTTTTTTTTCTCTCCATACATGTCCTTTTAGGGCAAGTTAATAGAAATAGCTAAACATTCCTGTAGCTCAAAAAGTAGAGCATGTTGCTAGCAAAGCCAAATTAATGGGTTTAACTCCCAGGGAATTCAAGAACAGACCAAATTTATACCTTGAATGCAAGACGCTTTGTTTAAAACCATCTGCCAAATGCATAAATGTAATGGGATAATTCATGACAGGTTTCCTTTGGGACAACTCACCACATACAATGTAAAATAACCTTTCAACAACATTTGAAATCTGAAACAGTGTTTAGTCTCTGACTATACTTGACTAAAAATAAACCTATAGATATTATTCACTCGAGGAAAATAGTGCCCCAGTCTCCCCTCACGTTAAAACTAAAAAATGCCAGTTTTGGAGAATGTTTTATGTTTTTTGATCACTAACACTAACCAACTTATTTCCCATCCATTCTTATGAATTTTGTACTTAAATTTTTCAGTCACATATATAACTGGGAAATCAGACATTTGGTAAAATCATGTCATCTGTAGTTTTATTTCATACTATTCCCATTTAGTGCACGAGATCTTAAATAATGTAAGTACTTTAAAGGTCTTTAAGAACATGTCTTGACAAATACGGGGAAAAAACATTCTTTTCTTTTCTTTCAGAAAGTCATTAACTGAGCAAATGTGCGTGACATGGATTTTTTGAATGCCCCCATATAAGACATACCTTCCCTTCCAAAGAGCATAAACCCATGCACACTGAACTCCATCTGACAATGACCTTTACCGAACCTGCAGGAAATGCAGAACGCTGTTAAGCACATGTACTGCCCTGCTTATTCATGCAGAACAGTGCACGCCATCGCATTGTTATTTCAGAATGCCCGTACATATTAGACAAAGAGTGATGAGCAGGGGACATGAGCAAACCGAATTCACACATGGGCAAGAAAACAAGCGAGCTGTTAATGCACGTATAATTAAACAGTCCTCCAAAGCAACTCAACACTCCGCCAAATAATTCTCTCAGGTTTGGAGGCTCAGTAGTGATGTCCAATTAATTGTTGCCAGCCGCATCTCGCTAGCTGTCAATGCATTTCTATCTAATGAAGTTCATTTTAATGAACCAACAGAAAAGGACGGTTCAGATATGAGGAACATGAACACAATTACCAACACACTTACTTATTAAATGCATGGAGAGGAACACTAATAAATTAGGTTTCAACAGAACACCATGTGTGTTTACGCTGCCCCTAGGTACTTCGTTTACAGTTTGTCATACGTGAAAGATAATATTTCATACAGAAAGTCTCACTGCCAGCGGCCCACTTATATTGCAGCCAGGCAAACTATGTTTATTCATCAGCAGAGGGCAGTGAAAGAGTAACTTTAAGACAAACAGAAGTTGAATAGACTACAGTGAAGATGTTTTGCTTGACTTATTGTGTTTTTTAGATGTGACCTCGGAGACATTTTAAATGTTGTGTTTACTGAATGAGCTTTCAGTTTAAAGATATACTATAGCCGCAAGCAGCAATTAGCAGGATCCAGTGCATATAGGAAGCGATTGAAAAATCAATCCAAACATCAATGTTTTTCTGACATCTTAATAACAATTCTGACTCCTTTATACCTGGTTGAATTTTGATCTGTAATTTTGCTGCATAACATTGACACTTCTCATAGTTCATAATATGCTTTCTCCCAGACAGAAACATAGTGTCGGGCCAGATCCGGTACACGTGGATTCCACACGTACCAGATGTGGGCGGGATCTGGGCCGATACTATGTTGCTGTCTGGGCTCTGTCATACAAATACAAAATATAAAGGAATAGCTGTTTTTTAAAAGGAGTTCATAAAGTTGCATCCACACTCTTATAATGTATCTTCTTGATCCATGAAAACCATGTTTAACATTTTGTTGTATTTGTTGAATGTATGAAATCCATGTCCTTCAATGGTGTAAAAAAAAAACAGATCCACTGTAAAGGTGATTCATAAAGGCCCATTCACACTCCACCGACAGAAGCCAACCATAGTATGTCACTTCTGAGACATTCCTTGACCCTTCCAACACCTATTGAACATATTGAAAACAAGCACCAATGCAAACAGGGGTAACACACTCATCCGACAAAACTTGACAAAGTCTGTCCGTGTTAAGAAAAAACTTGGTTCATAAGAACAATTTGTTCAGCACGAGGAGAGGTGCTCTCATGTTAAATTTAATTATTTTGCTAAAAAAAAAAAAAAAAAAAAAAAAACGCTAGCAGTGCTGATGTTTTGAATATTGAAAATTTAACAAGTAGTTGCTGGGCAACCATACATCTCATCTATCCCAAAATCACACAATATGCAATTAGCCTTCAGATACATCATGCATGCAAAGTTCAGTCTTTTTTTCTTTTTTTTTTTTTTTTTTTTTTGTCACTGTTAAAATTGAAGAATAATAATAGGCCAAAGCAGAAGCAACTCTTAAAAATAATTTATTAAAAATCACATGAGTGAGCTTTGGTTTTATGTGAAGCAAGTCCGGCTGTTTTTGTCACTTCACTGCCTCTGTGTCACACTCTCATTCTCTCAAATCTGTTTCCCTCACCATTTTTACCGCTTTCTCTTTCAGTCGCCTCCACCTTATGTGCACACACATGTACTCACACACACACATAAAGATGCCCCTCGCATTCACCAGACAACAGAAGAGCTGAATGACAATGACTTAGAAGCAAAGTCGAGGTGTCCACCGAGGCAGTATGCATTATGGAGGATGTCTCTACAGAGAATGTGAAAGGTAAGGCAGGGGCTGAAACATACTGGAGAAAGATCCTGTGCACCCCCTTTAAGTTTTGGCCTCATTTCATCTCAGTGTGCTGTCACGTCAGCTTGCCAGCCCCTCCGATTCATTATCAGTTCCTCTGACAAGCATGTGGAATAATCATGTATAGTAATCCATTATCCCACAGCTATATCTACTGACTGAAAAAGGTTGGTTCAGCTCATGGAAATGGGAACATGCAAATGTCTTTAAAGCATTCATTTACCCATAAAGGGGATAAGAATCTTTTATTTATTTTTTTTTGTCTCTGTAACTGATTTGAATTGATTACAATGTCTTATAATGAGAGATATATATGCCTAGCCTTTGGAGGGGGACCCAGCTGCATGGTAGAAACTAGATTTGCATCTCCTGAAGGAAATATCAGCGCTCGCAAGGCAGCAAAAGAAGTAGGTAGGCTTTGGTAGCTTCGGTTCTGTGGTAATACAAATACACAAGTTTTCTTTGCATAATATAATCTGAAATAATTCAATCACCATTCAGTATGCAGATATGGTGAATGTGATTTCAACAGGTACAACATGTTTCTGGATCAACATCATTGTTGATTCTGGAACAACATTACAGCCAACCAATCAGATTTGAGGGAGAAGTTTACAGTTTATGTCAAGTTTAGGCTTTCAACCAGCGTTGGGTGCTTCTAAATCAGTGTGATTCACTCTGATTTTAGGGATAAGTTGTGGGTAAGGTTAGGTTTAGGGGTAGGGATAGGGTTAGAACTATATTTTCTGACAGGAATGTTGTTCCAGGATACGTGATTTCAACAACATTACAGCCAACCAAATAGATTTGAGGGTAAAGTTTACAGTTAATGAAGATTGCTATTTACTCAATTTTTTTTTTTTTTTGCTAAACTTGATTTCCATTGTGGACAGTGGTTTTCATGGTGGAAATATTTACAAAGGTTATGTAGTGCATATGATGTTCTACTTCATTTTCATGCCAATAGAATTACTTCTGCATGCAAACTTGTTTTTAAATATTTGGATATGCAATTCACTGAAATGTTTAGGCTATATTAATTTATATATATATTGTTGAAACGAGACTTTAGCAATTCCAGTGTCACTTCCTCTTACATACCTATGTAATTATGCAACAAATTTGCATAATGCCAGCCTACAGCCTTCATTTGCTGCCCGCAAACAATGTCTACTTTGCCCCCCTCTCAAACACTGTAGTTGTAGCTGAGGACTTGAAGAGTTCGGTTTGTGTTATCGACATGTCGAGAATACGCTGTTTTCAGCATGCAGCAGCAAAAAGAACTGAAAACCCGACACCATCGTTACTGTTCGTATCACTTTGTGTACAAGTGATGAGGACGCCTCCAGAGTTGAAATTCAGATATGTACAGCGCTTGATTTCACGTGTGGTAAGTGGTAAAGCAATCACAACAGACTGGGCCGTCTGACCAATCAGAGCAGAGTAGGCTCGCGGAAAGAAGGGGTTTAGAGAGACCGAATCCTTTCATGAACCGTTTGAGACACTGTGAGAAAAGAGGTTATGCTGCAATACATATTATGAGAAATATGGCCTTGGATGCATGTAAACATATTGTAGGAAGACCTCCGAAACAAAATTAGGAACCTTTAAAATAGCGCAATAGGGGCACTTAAAGATCGGATGCATAGATGTAACTGGATTACTCATACAGATATCAAGAGATGAGTCACAGTCCAACTCCTGCTCCATTTAGCTCAACGGGATAATAAATCAACTTTCATGAACGGCCTGAGAGAAACCACAAACACGCCACAGTCCTTTCGAATTTTATGGGATTAGTAATGGAGGGCATGGTGAGAGGCTAATTTGATGGCCGATAAATTGTAAATGAAATGCCACTCAACCCTTTCCAGTCTTTTCCTTATTAGCGACTGCTTTGTCAATTCTCAGTAATGACATTGCCATTGTTTATTTGCAAATTTGATGATTGTGTTCATGGCCACTTAATGTTATTTAAAGGAAACATTCTTTGTAAAGTGTTTAATGGACAGCTAATTGTGTGTGACATTAAAATGCATTCACAAAATCCTGAAGAAGCATCGGTAACCTTAATAACACTCAAAGGCTAATGGCTTTAACCTAAACAACACACAAATTGCCACTTTTCAGTTTTCAAATCAATACTTCCTTTCAACCAGTGGAAGAGCTGTACAGAAGAGCTGTACTCATGCAGTCACTTACTTATAATTTAATTCATCAAGCCGTAGAGCTGAGTGTTTGGCTTGTTTATCCACTGGCAATAGCGCATTGAATGTTTTGATACAGCAAAACTATATGGCTTTTTAACATTTTCATTCACAAAGAAGAAAAACAAAAGAAGAACCATAACCCCCAGTTTCTGAAGGAAGAGTTCTCTCTAATAAGTTTCATTGTCTTTTGATTGACAGTTTCATTGTAGGCAGATACCCATCACCTTCTGCCCTCATTTTTTGAATATGTGAAATTTTTACTCATTTGAGGACTTCAATAATGAGTGAGAGTCAGAAAACCAGAGCGTAGCCAATCACGGGCCTTCTCCTTGGGGCGGTCAAGGCTATGTCAGTGTCCACAAGCCCACAGCCTCCTGCTCAAGCCAGATCAGAGAAACTCTCTCCACAGGAGGCGGCCAATGGGGTTTAGACAGCTCTGATGAGAGGAAGGGCAGTGGGGAGTCATACTCTGATAAGACAAAAGAAAAAACGCATGAAAAGTGCAAAGGGTAAAATAAAAGAGAATCTGGCGAAGAGCAGTGGAAACAGACAAATGTCTGCAGCCTTTTTTGGGATCACTCCTGTTGCCTGTTTTGATCTTAATGTCCATTTCTGATTTAGTTCACTGAGAGGTTGGATTTCTCGAGTTACAACGATCACTTGATATATATCTTTTTCGGTTGGTTTGAAGAATGCTGAATGTTCTCAGTGGTTTCTTGGAGTATAAAGTGACAGAAAATCTCAGATTTTTTTCCTTTACTGTGTGCCATATGCAGAATTGCTCCAAGACATAATTAAAAAGATTTAATTAGAGGGCTTATGGCTACAGTTTCATCTGATCTCACACAAGATGCAAAACCTATTTAAAATGGTTAGGTCATCAATTATGAACAACATAGGAACCTTTCCAAAATGTTCTCATTTTTAAAACTTCAGATATATTGCAAGATTGCTATTCTGTCAGTCGTGAAATCAAGCCTTACAGAAAGTGATCAAATATGTAATAACTGTTCAAATATGCCATGATAATTTTCAGCAGCTCAACGATCATCAGTAATTTAAATGTAAAAATAACCAAAAGACAGAAAATGATGAGGAAATAAATAAACCTGAAATATTGACTTTTTTGGAATATCATTTGCAAGCCGTGGCTCATTTAGCTGGGAAAGGTCAAATGGGCATCAGTTTCTTTCTATCTCTCATTAATGTTGGCACTTGTGAAACTATAAACTATAAATACCCATAAAGACTTCTCTGTTAAGTGCAGTTCGAGTGGAAGGAACAAGTTGGCTCAGACAGTACAGATTGTTTTGTAATAAACACAACAATCTTTGAAAACAACACAGCTTTTGACAGTATACACTCTAACCAGGCTCCAACAGATGGAACAAAAGATCCCCAATTTACAACTCAGATTGCATGTCCAGGAATGGTATTTGTTTGGCACTCAATTGCGAGGCATCTGTGAATTCAATTGTTTTAGATGGTACTTGCTAATTTCCAATATTATCTGTCACACCTCTCTCACCACACATAAACAGTTTCTATCACTCAGTTTTAAAAGCGTGCAACTCAGAATGTTTCCTGACCTTGATGATGAACAAATGCTGGTTTGTTTTGTGGAGTGTGTGAGAATCAAAAATACTTTTTTTCTAAAGTTGAGGTTTTATTGCCTTTACATTTAAATGCTATACCATCAAAATAAATAAATACAGTGTAACAACATCTGATTTAAACATTGATTTATGTATTTTTTAGGATCAGGGTTTCTCTTTACTGATCATCAGTCATAGTCATCAATGACAGACAATAATTTAAACTTAATTAATTGAACTAAAAAAAACATAATTATTTACTGTGCTTTTCGTTTTACATTTTAATTTTCCCCCCATATTCCCTCTGTCAGTATAATTTTTTTTGTACGGGGATTTTTCTGTGACTTTTTCTGCAGACAAATGAGTGTCTTTTTTTAAAAGCTGCTGCCTGTAACTTTTTTGGGTTAAAAATTAACCCAAAAAAAACTTAACCAGCCAGTGTTAAAAAATATCTGCTTGCTTTTGCCCGATTCAAAACGGTTAGCTTGTAATAATGATTTTAATTCTAGTGGTACTGGTGAATTTCCGTGGTGAAAACCTTATCAGATTTGTTCAAATACACTGATTCATTCAGTAACATAAGAAAACAAACAATCATTGAATCATTCATACAAGATATTAATTAAAAAACACAATTTAGAACACCTCTAGTAGTCTACTTTGTGTAGGCCATGTATGTACACACTGTATAGTTTTAGCCAGGAGTGATGCTGGAGTTTAGTCCCCTAAATTATTGTTCCATGAGTGAACGGAACTCGACTCCCGAAACTGCGATGACTGACTGTGGTACTATAGCAACGTTCTGGTGTTTGGTATCCGCTATTCTGACCAAAGAAATATTTCGGTGACAAAAGATTTATGTTCAAAAAATTTTGACCAAAGCACTGTCGACGGAGGAGTCTTATGTTTTGCTTATGCTTTACAAGAGCGCACTCTTGCAGTGTCGCCATGCCCACTTATTTTAAGTGTTTTTGTGCTTAATGTTTAAGCTTGGCTCATAAAGCAATCAAGTTTATGGAGTTATTAAAGTCCCCGTGACCCAGAAGTTGCAACCGACTTTACTTCAGTGTTGTGATGTATTTCTAAGTGAAACAGAATATTGAATAGAGAACAGGGTTTATTTGTAACACACCTCCTCTCCATCCCTCGCTCATAGAAAACTAATGGTTGGAGGGGAGTGGTTAAAGGGATAGTTCACCCAAAAATGAAAAGTAAAGTAACACCAAGTAAATTTTCCTCTTCGGTCGCTCTACTGGTTGGAAACGAAATTGTCCATTGCCGCTGTCGTAAATAATTTAGCCTACCGTCGCACGCACGCTCGCTGTTTATCCAGCACCGGCTTTAGAATGAACGATGTCCACAGACAAGGTAGAGTATGTTACATGATTTCATGAAAGGATGATGTATTGTGACATCAGAAACGAAGAAAAACGAAATAATGACTATTGTAGCGCTTGACGTAAAGCAATCGAATTTTGTAGTTCTTTTTTGTGGTCGGGTTTCTACCCGAAACCCGAAGTTACATAGTGCCAGTAAAAGCGATACAGACCCCGTCAGGCTATGGCAGACGTGTCATTAGGGCCCAAGCCCTAAGGGCGAAGGCCCTATTGTTTTCCTAAGGATTATTTATTCTTCTTCTTCTTCTTCTTCTTCTTCTTCTTCTTCTTCTTCTTCTAATTATTTTTTTACTACCTTTTGGACACTTTTGGAGGCCTTAACATGCTCAAAAACTCCTGAAACTTTGCACACATGTCAGAACCCGCGGCCATCAGGGCCGGGCTGAAGATGGTACCCGGGCGTGGCAGGGGGGCTCGACAGCGCCCCCTGGAACGGGGTCCGAAAACATGGTCCATAAATCAAACACGCTTGCATGTAATAATATGAAACTCGGTACACATGTAGATCTCATCGTTTCATATATACTTCGCACTCTAACTTTTTACCCCAGCCCAACAGGAAGTCGGCTATTTAGGCTTGTTTGGAAAACGCATGCAATGGAATGTGAAGTACTCCTCCTAGACAATTCAAACACACGGCACGAAACTCGGTCAGTGTGAAGTCAAGACATTGAGGATGAAAGTTTGCGAGGGGATTTTTGATATCTCGAACGGTTTGGCCGTGGCGAGGAAACGAAATTATGGCGAGAAACGTGAAACGGGAAGTGTGTCATAACTACTGCATACATTAACTAATCTTGATGAAACTTCAGCAGTGTGTTCGTTGTAAGAGCCCGATCACATGGATGTGACTATTGTGAGTCAAAGTTATAGCGCCACCAACTGGCAGCAGGAAGTGTGTCACTTTCAAAATGCTTTGAAATTACCCTCTTATTTTTACCCGATTTGCTTCAAACTTCATCTGTATAATGTAAATACACGGCAGATGAAGACCTGTGAATGGATTCTTGATATCTTTGAAACTGTTGCTGTGGCAATCCATCAAACTTTAATATTCTTTTTGGATGCTTTTGAGACTCTTAGCATGCCTGAAATTGCTTAAAATTGCATGAAACTCGACAGACAGATCATATTTATTAGCCAGGTGACATGTGCATAGTTTCAGAAATGGGCGTGGTGCAGGGACTCAGTAGCGCCACCTTTTGACAAAAGTGGGCGGGTTAGTTTCATCTAGAGTTACAAAAATCTGTATTTATATAGTTCTCCTCCAGCCAGACAACTTTCTAATTTACAGTCATTAGCAATAACCAAGAGGAAGTCAGATATTTTGGTTTGAATATGGTCATTTCTCTCTGAGCCTACGTCTCTGTGACTGCTCTCTGTGTGTGTGTCTGTGAGTGTGGGGAGGGGAGGGGAGTGGTGCTATGCGCCTGCTCTCTGTGTGTGTGTCTGTGAGTGTGGGAGGGGGAGGGGGAGTGGTGCTATGCGCCTGCTCTCTGTGTGTGTGTCTGTGAGTGTGGGGAGGGGGAGGGGGAGTGGGGCTAGATTAACCATTTCACTGCTGTGTGGTTTGGCCTTCATTAAAAAAGGAAATAAATGTCTTAAGCCTTGTATTTTTTAAATACGTTTTTTTAATAAAGTAAAGGCATATAACAGACATGCTGCATTTAAATTTTTTTAATAAAACATTGTTTTTTATGTTTTTCAAGCCATTTGATTTATGAGGACTTTTGAAATGTCCTCATAAACCACCCATAAGTTGTAATACCAGTGTAATACACGTCATTATACAAATTTGTGTCCTCATAAATCACATAAACCAACCCACACAAACCAACCCACACACACACACACACACACACACACACACACACACACACACACACACACACACACACACACACACACACACACACACACACACACACACACACACACACACACACACACACACACACACACACACATACACACACACACCAAATTGACGGTGGGTGGCAATGGTATATTTAAAAGTGCATAATTGTAATATCTGCAAGGCACCCCTAGTCCAGTCTTATTAAATGTATGCTTCATCTTTCATTTTAATTTGTAAATTTGATCAATAAATTCAATTATTTAGAATAATAAGATACTATATGGCTGTTACCCTAGGTAGGGCTGATCAAATTACATCATTTACATTGAAAAATAACAATGCATTAAAAGATGTTATGAGATTGTTTTAAATATGAGTCAATTAAAAATCGTTGGAAAGAATGATACTTTTAAACATAACACTGAACCGTCACTAGGTGTCGCCAGGCTACCGTCTTAATGAGCGAGTCATTGATTCATTCGTTCAAACGATTCGTTCGAACGACTGAGTCATTCATGAATGAGACAGGTATGGATTGGTCATTGAATCTAGGGTTTGCGATGTCTACCAATTTGGCATCAGACGATGTGTACAGTGAAACATCGCGATGGACGATGATATCGGGAGGAGGGGCGGGGCTAACGTTTTAATTTTTCACTTAAGCAATAAGCCCCGCAAAGCCGCGTTTTACAGTGGATTTAGAACAGCTAAGGGGCGTAGGCACAACGCGGAGATATTTTCCTCTACATCTCATCAGCCATTTTGATTTCGGCACGCTCTGAGTCTGCAGCAGCTGACTACTAGGAGCGAATGTACATGATGTACAATGTACACGTGACAGAGCAGCCAGATCCAGACTGTGCTTTCGCGCTGTGGCTGGCGCTGAGCCAGAGACAGACGCGTTCAGTGCTTGTCATATTATATCACAACTATTCAGTGTTTTTAACCACATAATGTTTATTTTAGGTTTCAGACATTTAAATGCATATGGAAGCAGCAATAACAACCCATTCAAATATATTTGCCGACGGATTTTATTCATATCAGACACACAGTGTAAGTATAAAGTTAACTCTATTCTTCTCCCAGTTCACCGGCCATGTATTTCGGGAGAAACTGTTTTTTAAACGACAAAACAAACTCACTTACACACATTTGAGAATCAGAATAGAAGATAGTTGATGACATGGTAACCAGGTTTGTTAATATTTATAAATAAATGCGCTAACGTTACATGTCACACAGCGCTATTTTGGCTGTGGTGAATCACGTGCCAAGCATGACGCGTCACCATGGAAACATGGGGGGGGGGGGGGGTCGCGATGCTGGCTTAACTATGATATCGTCTATCGGCACAACCCTAATTGAATCTTTGAGTAAACCAATTTGTCCAAAATGCTGAATCATTCAGTAATGAGAAAACATGTTGCTGTGAGATGCGCAATGGTTCTGCTGTGATCTTTAACTATTTTCGCTGCTGAAACAGAAAAACCGTCAATATTGCATCTAAAATGTAAGTGACTTGACGTGTGTGTCTGTGTGTGTGTGTGTGTGTGTGTGTGTGAGAGAGTGTGTCTGTTACAGTGAAAAGAGTTTAACCCTTTAAGGCAGTGGATCTCAATCCTGGTCCTAGGGAGCCACTGCTCTGCATAGTTTGTATGTCTCCCTCATTTAACACACCTGATTCAGATCATCAGCTCGTTAGGAAAGAGCTTTATTAACTGAAGTGGGTGTGTCAGATAAAGGAGACATATAAAATGTGCAGAGCAGTGGCACCCATAGGTCCAAGATTGAGAACCACTGCTTTAAGGCCTTGTCTTTTTTGGATATATCTTCTTTTTTTTTTATGTGCATACAACCCATATATTTTAAATGTATTGTTTGCTTTAAATTAAATTAAGATTGTATGTTTGGTAATTGAACCTAAATAAATTTAAAATTAATGTGCTATATTTCAGATCAATATAATTGTTTTCTTTCATTTTAATCAACACTAACTTTATTCTCTATCTGTATTATAAATAACTTATTTCTGCATAAATTAAAAAATCCCCAATAATCCAGACCAACCAGAGCGCACTAATTCTACAACATCATCAGTGCTGAAGCGGAACTACCAGAGCCGTTCGGCAGATAGCGAGCAGATATTTTGTGTCACGTCGTGCACAATAACGCTAAAGGCACCAGGGTGGCGGTGCCACTGGCTTTATATATATATATATATATATATATATATATATATATATATATATATATATAGCTGCGAGCAGCGATGAAGGGCCAAAGCCGACGGTACCGCCACCCTGGTGCACCAGGGTTGCGGTGCCACCGGCTTGGGCCCGTAATCGCTGCTCGCAGCTATATTTTAACTTATTTTAAGTCGATGTACCATCACAAGGGTCTTGGAAATATATTATGAAGGTTGAAAAACTACTTAGTGTTACTTTAAGTCATTAATTACTCACCCTCTGTACCAACCCCGTAAGACCTTCGTTCATCTTCGGAACAGAAATTAAGATATTTGTGATTAAATCTGAGAGCTGGATCACTCCTCCATAGGCTTCTAAGGGATTGAAACCTGACAGTCCCGAAAAGTCATTAAAGACATCGTTAAAATAGTCCAAATGGCTGCAGTGGCTCAATCTTAAGTTTATCAAGCGACGAGAATATTTTTTGCGCGCAAAAAAAAACTAAAATAACAACTTTATTCAACCATCTCTTCTCTTCCGTGTCTTTCCCCTAAGCTGTTGACGTAGTCTAACAGCACAGCACTTCTGTGTTATACGTCACACGTAGGCTCACTATTGGCCGACGCTGGTCATGTGTGTGATGCGTGTGACGTTCAACCAGAAGCGTTGCACAATAACAATACGTGATCTCCAGGCCCAAAGAGAATACTTGAATAAAGTCGCTATTTTAGTTTGTTTTTTTGCGCTCAAAAAGTATTCTCATAGCTCGATAAACTTAAGATCTAGCCACTGTAGGCACATTAAATATTTAAACATTTTCTTCAATGACTTTCTGGGCCGTCAAGTTTCAATCCCTTAGGAAGCCTATGGAGGAGTGATCCACCTCTCAGATTTAATCAAAAATATCTTCATTTGTGTTCCGAAGATGAACGAAGGTCTTAAGGGGTTGGTACAGCATGAGGGTGAGTAATTAATGACTTAATTTTAATTTTTTGGGTGAACTATCCCTTTAAGCATATTCAACCCTAGCCTTCAAACTGATGACATTTTTTCTTTGTATTAACTTGCACAGATTAATTGTTTACCACCACAAGACTAGTAATGTGCGCTAACAAAGTAAATAGGGTCAATTTTGATTTCATGACAGCTTTAAAGTGAGCAGGTGCGGGTCACAATATTTTGGCCTTATTTTCAGCATAAAGCATTTAATTTAGTTTTAAATTTATTTGGAAATGTTTTAGTTGGAGGATTAAAAATAGACAAAGTAACGGGCAATATTGTGTCTAATCTTTATGTTGCCCAATATTTTCAATATTTTTTTATTTAATTGTTGTATAAAAACAATATCACACCCTGCGGCTCTTGCTCCTGTGATATTACTTTAATATTACATGTTAGATATGCTACTGTAATGTAAATATAATGCTGGTTACTATAAAGTTTTATTGCTCAAACGTCTTTAGATTGTTCTAATTGGAAGATGGGACTGACCACCATGTGGTGCCTCTTGATTCTGCTAAATAGAGCACTAATTTAGGAGCTGGCTGCTCCGAACACTCGGTGCGTGGAAATGCAGAGGCTTAGAAACGGTGTTGGTGTCCTCTGGCCCTCTTTAAAGGGCAATCCATAATTGCTACAACTGACAGGCCGTTAGTGGCATAAGAATTGAAAATGCCTTTATACAATAACCATGTTTACATAACCCTCTGCAGAGACCACAGCTATTGCAAATACATAGACTGTAAAGGATTTTCTCCATTTGTGAATATTCCACTGACATCTGCATTCTCAGCGCTTCTTTAGTAACAATAATCCCTGCTCATAATGTTTTTGACAGCCCTGTTGCAAATTGACCTAGTTCTGGATGGATACCAACTGTATGTCCTTGCCTTGGTTTGACACATTTCCGTCAGAAGAGGAGGGAAAAGAATTTATCTTCATCCTGTCCGCAGCCGCTTCTGAAACTTTCTTGAATGCCAAATATTGTGATTTGCTGGGCGATTTGCCCAAGCCCCCCTGGTCTAAATATCTCTCCTAAATTAAGTTTATCCCATCATTTCTTTTGTGAATCATTTACAATGTGATACAGGCTTTGCAAAAACACTTTATTTTAAATATTATGCAGTTGAAACTATATTAGGCAAAATTTATTAATTTATTAGGGTCAGATAGATTGGATATGGACATGAAATATGGTTTATTTAAAAAATGTATAAGATGATCCCTTTACCAAATGCTTAAAGTCACCATGAAACCAACACTGACAATTTTTAATGGAAGATAACAATATTTCTTAGAAATTATTTATCCGTGGCGTGAACATCATTTTTCTTATTCATGTGCCCTCTTAATCTTTAATCATAACTTTGCCTCTCTTGCAGCGACATCTTTTCTGATTTCATGTTTACTGGCATGAGGACGGGACAACCTGTCACTCACATGAGACACAATGATCTAACAATCCAATCCATTCCTGATGGACAAAATCAAGTCCTGCCATACATTTTTTCTTGTTCAAGAAACCATTTCACTCAGATATACGTCACAATAGGGAAGAAAAGACTATTGGAACTTTTGTTTTATGCTAACTTTAAGTCCTGCTGTAATTGTATAATATTCAACCTGGTTGACATGCAAGTGTCCTTTTGAAGAGCACTGTTTATTATCAGCACCAGTAGGCTTCAACATCCTATCAGTTGACTCTTCCAAATCTCCCTGGGCTTTGGTATTCAAGTGTGCTCAGGACTATTCATACTTGTTTACACAAAGTCTCTGCCCAGGAGATTGTAGGCTTGCTTGTTTTTGGTGGTATCACACCTGCCTCCTAGCCAGATAAGCTAATGACTGCTGCTCACTACAGTGATAGCACAGCAGAGCTGGAGTTCTGACATCAACAGATCAGATGCGCTGTAAGCAAAAGAGTGTTCATACCTCACCTTTTCATGTGTGATTAGGCACAATGCATCTTTTGTTTATTTCACAGATTAATAAAGAATTTCCTCTTCTAAAATCCATTGTTCCGAACGACTGCTCCTCCCCAAAACGATTTTGTTCCAGTTCTTTTGTGGGCTTGTTCAAACACTGTCCATCAGCAGATTTGAACTTAAACATAATACAAGAAGATCATGTGGCAGAATTTATTTTGATTAATGCATTACAAAGATAATATTATTAACTGGGGATGTTTATGTGGATGCTTCAAGCAACTGTTCACCTCTGGATTTCTGGTGCTCAGGAGAAAATGGCAGTTTGATGGATGGAGTTCATAATTGACTTCATCCACTAAGAGCGCTTCTAATTTTTTTTTCACAACCAGAACAGATGGGGGTGCATGATGAATTGAATATATCTTTTTTCATTGTAGCGAGGTCTTCTTATGATATTAGATTTTATGCAGTTAGAAAATGTAACTATGATACATTAAAACATTTTCTCTTATTTATAAAAAAATACTTTCGTAAATGAATTAGGAAAATAATTGAATGAATATTCCTTTCACACTAAAGTGCTTTAAGGTAATTGGAAAACTGTATGTGGAGATTCTGTAAACTGCTGGGATATTATAGATGCACATGCGAATATTTCCGCTTAGGTTTAAGTGGTCCACTTATATTCCTCAATTTCGGTAATTAGGGCCTTATTCAGCATTGCATTAGAGACATTGTATCACTCCAACTGTGCAAAACGATATCCATTGAAAGAGACAAGCACTTTTAGAGCAAATACTGTATGTCATGTCATGGAAAAACATGTGGAAACAACCCTTAATTCTGCTATTAAAGGTAGGGAACGCACTTATTCAAGTTGAAAAACATATAGTATAAGCATCAAATCATTGGCTTGAATTCAAAGAAAAGGTCTTACCCGCTAAGCATAAAGGCCCCTTAAATAATAACCAACCATTAAGAGTAGATGTGGCTATTTTGTCCCTGTGGCGCCACTTAGGCCTATACATAAATCAGCACAGATTTCAATGAAGTTAGACAGACTTTATGCTATATACTTTTCTAGATTACTGACTATTAATTCAATTCAAGACAATCACAACATACTACTGCCTATACAAATTTAGAAATCTAACCATATAAATCCATGCACATAATATCACTGCAGTACTATAAATGTACTGTCACACAATTTAGAAGAGGCATATCCACCTGCCACCATGTGAATTATACCTTCAACATGACTAAAATATCACTACATAGTATACCACATTCAGAACATTGAACATTATCTCCACCTACAGCACTGTACAGTGCTACCCAAAATATCACTGCAGTTTTCCGACTGTGTCTGCTAAGGATGTGCCTGAAGCAGAATGCTATGTTTGGAAAGGAAATAACGCACTCTACAGAGCCCCTAAAAGGACATGTTAATAGATATTTTTTTGATAAAATATATTTCAATGCTGTTGCATTTTCTTGCAATTATATAGTTTGAAAATGATATTGTGGCGCTTTTCCACTAGATGGTACGGTACGGTTCGGTTCGGTACGGCACGCTTTGGCGCTTTTCCACTGCATGGTACGGTACGGTTCGGTTCGGTACGGCTCACTTGTGGTGCTTTTCCACTGCATGGTACGGTACGGTACGCGCGCTTCGGCGCGCTTTAAATGGTACCTGGTCTGTTGAGGTTCCAAGCGTACCGTACCGGTACTAAAATGTGACGTGAAACACTGCAGATCACTGATTGGTCAGACAGACAGACAGAATCGTCACTACCAGCGTCATTGGATTTGCGACACGAGACACTAAACCCGCTATACAGAGTCATATAACCAGTAGACAACAGCCAACATGGTAGCACCTGTGTTTTACTTACTTGAAAAAAAAAGAAGAGATCAACACTTTAAAAAGGAAATGGCTGAATCGTGGTCGAGGTGCAGACGTTCCTCTCGTTGGTTGCCTAGGAGCGGGTCCAGCGAGAGCTGGATGGGGCAAAACAGAATGAAAAAGTGTTCCAAGAAGTAGCAGCTAGCTCAGCTAGCCGCACACGGCTATCACTGGACCTACAAACAGTGTAACGATCAGTCCCACCCACTTTGAATGGGTACTAACTGCAGTGGAAAAGCAACCGAGCTAGCGAACCGAACCGTGCCGTACCGAGCCGAGTCGTACCACGCAGTGGAAAAGCGTTCCGCGCCGAATCGTACCGTTCCGCGCCGAACCGTTCCGCGCCGAATCGTACCGTACCGAACCGAACCGAGCGTACCATGCAGTGGAAAAGCGCCATTGTATATAATATGCGGTGTAACGGAGCTGTGCAGGTAAGCCTCACTCCCCAAGAGGTGCACTAGTGACTGACGTTAGAGACTGCAGTTTTAGCGTTCTTGTTAGCACGCTGCCTCCCTAGATACTTGTTTGAGTAGGACCAGAGGGGGTCCACTGGTGCTGTGACCCGGATGGGAGTGAAGTTTAGGGGTGTGAGTGTAACGGAGACCAGCTAGTGAAAATTGTACAGGTAAACTTCACTACCTTGATCTCAAGAGGTGCACTATAGCGACTGACGTTAGAGACTGCGCACTTAAGCATCTTTGTTAGCGTGTCTGCCTCCCATGCCAGAGACGTTGGTTCAAGTCCCGTTTGGAGAGGGTCGAGTAGGACCAGAGGAGTTAAACGGGCAGCAGGGTGCCGGGATCAACTGAAATTTATTGAAATCGTATTTGAACGCACGCTCGCTTTTACTTTCCAATTCGTGATCACACATACTCTGTGTATAGGGAGTGGCAGTACTGACCACACATTTTACAAGATAAGATATTTGTCAATGACGCTCAGGATCTGTTGTGCACCAAATCCTCCCACTATCTTCACTTAATAAGTAAAATCTGACGTACAATAATGAAATCGACTACCACAGCAAGCCTAACCATGTTCCTTTAGGGGCTCCGTAGAATGCTTTATTTAGTTTCTGAATCCTTTCCGAATTCGAATTTAGGCTTTGGCGCAAAAGAGTAAACCTGGTGACCTGGGCCAACACCTGGAAAGAGTTAGCATTTTACTTCTGGTTCCATCATTCCAAAGTCAATGGGCTTTTTGAATTCATTTTTGATTAAATGCCTAAAACAAGGTCTGTGGTGAACACAAGTGCAAGATATGTTGACGCTTTATTCTATGACATAAAATACATCAGTAATACATCACTGTAACAGCTCGCCAGGTTGATAACTGCATTCTTGAGAACTAGTCTAACTCAAACTTTCAGGGATAAAAAAAAATAAAAATAAAAGACTGAAAGAGTTGTCGGAGGTTCAGAGTTGTGTAGTTCGTTTATAGCTTACGTTTAGGCACACATAGGCATCCAAAATCGTAAAAGTTTTGTTCATTTGTGAAGGTTATCATGATGAATAAAATGTATTATTTTAATTCTAATTGTCTGCAATAATCTAAAAGCAAATGGAAAAATCCTATTAGGTTTTTGTCGAGGGATCCAGGGTGATGCCAACTTTCGGGTTGGCCAAAAACACTCTATTGTAATTGGTTGATCATGATGGTTAGCAAACTGACTAAAGTTAACTGCACTTGTTAATTGATGATTTTGTCAAACAACCCACTTCATTTCATTCAAAATGGCGATTACAATAAATGCGAGAGAGAGAGACATAAAGAGAACAGAACCATTCTGGCAAATGGAATTAAACCCACGTACTCTTCAGACGGCTTTGGGAGATGTGTGCGGCCACATAAATGATACTGCTTTGTCTAAACATGGACATTTTAGAGAGTGACATTCTTAGAACGTGAACATGTTTAAAACACTTTCATACTGTTCTTTATAGGACAAGAGGGTGGCCCTATTTATTAACAAGTGAGCAGGTTTAAGTTCACTCTGAACTGAAAATAATTGATTTAGAGTAACACAGGGCTGCTGGGAGAACCATTGTTTCACCTTTTATAGTTTAATGTGCTCATTTGATGTCTTGATGTGATGCATGATGCCCTTACCTACACAGTTGAGGAGATATGGTCGACAGAGCAATAGCGTGCCTTGCCCGTAGGACAGCTATATCAATTTCCTGCAATTGAGTCAAATGCTTGTGTTTGCGCTCCCATCAGCACAAATAAGGAGCTATTGGGGGATGGTCGAGGAGTTTCGATTTCCTGCGGCTGCCGACCGCCTGGGCGTTTGTCACTGTTTCTGCTGCTGGCAAGGAGAGTTGCTGTGCTGATGCGTTGGGAGGGTAACAGATGGGGTTTCTAATGTCATGAAGCAGCTGCTTGTTGGCCAAAGTTAATGATGATGGGCATTTACATCTGTAGCAAATGCTGAGCTAGCTTACAAGTGAACATTGCACTTTCACAAGGAAATTAGATGGAGGGAGGCAACTGTTACCTGCTACAAACGTGCTGGCAGTGTTCATTAGCTAATCTGCTTCTGCTAGGTGAGGATATTGTGGATTATGAGAAAATGAAGGTCACATTATAGTATTGCCACCATATGGTAGAAATTTCTTGAAAATTTGAAGGAGTCCGGGACAGCGGGTTTGACTAACCTACCTGTCAATGATGATTGAATGAAATACTAAACTGTTCAAAAGCTTGGGGTCAGTCATTTGTTTCTTTTTATAAAATTAATAACTTTATCGTGGAAGGACACATTAAATTGGTCAAAATTGAGAGTAAAGACATATTGTTACAAAAAAATTCTTTCATCAAAGAAACTTTAAAAAAAGGATCACGTTTCCATAGAAATATTAAGCAGCAGAACTTTTTTCAACATTGATAATAATACATGTTGCTTGAGCACCAAATCAGCATATTAGAATGATGTCTGAAGGATCATGTGACACTGAAGACTGGAGAAATGATGCTGGAAATTCAGCTTTGCCATCACAGGAATAAATAATTTTTTAATGTACTTTAAAATATAACTGTCACAGTCATTCTGTCTTCATCTGCAATACATTTCCCAGAATCCTTCTTGTCTCCACACCTGCCCTCACTCCCTCATTTACCCTCACCTGTTAATCGTCATCATCATCGTTGTCACCTGTGATCACCTCTTCATTGTTTGATTTGTGTCTGTATTAGTTTCCCTCTGTTCAGTTAGTCCTTGTCATTCATTAAACAAAAAGTAAACAAGATATGGCAAGCTAAATGGGATAAGGAGAAGAAAGGTAGACACTTATACAATATACAAAAAGATATTTCAAGTAGCAAACATAGTTATCTTAACAGACATGAAGAGGTTTGGTTTACAAGAATGAAAATAGGCCATACTGGTTTAAATAATAGCTTACACATTATACATAAACATCCATCTGGAAAATGTGAGATATGTGGAGTGAGTGAGGATGTAGATCATGTTCTTTTAAGGTGCATAAGATTCTCCAGACAAAGAGAAAAACTGAAGAGGGAAGTGAATGCAGAAAAAAAAGCCTTTTCGTTAGAAACATTATTATGTGAGAATAGATCAGGAAACATCACTAATGCTATGATAACATTTATCAAAGAAACAAAACTAGCAAATAGGATTTGATTATTTGTTTATTTTTGTTTATTTTTGTTTATTTATTTTATTTTTTTGTTATGTGAATGACATTCATTGATTGCATCTCAGCCCAGTAGATGGCGGTAATACACTTTGACTGTAAACTGCCAAAAAAATTAACAGAAGAAGAAGAAGAAGAAGTTAGTCCTTGTCGGTTCTTGTTAATGTTACGCTGTTCTATGTGAGATAACTTTCTGCCCGTCTACCTGTCTGTCCCTATTTGAATTATTAGTAAATGTTGGAATTGGAGCTTTTTTGACTCACTCTCTTCTTCAACCTGCACCACACCCGTGACAATAACAATATGGAAAACAATTGTTTTAAATTGTAATATTTCACATTGCATTGTACAAAAAAAAGTTGAGCTAACTTCAGGCAACTTATCACATTTGACTTTTTAACTCAACGAATTTGTTCCAGTTAAAGTTACATTCATGTTCATAATGTTTAGAAATACAATTAGCTATAATAGTTGTTTTTTCATCTCCATGTTTTATTTTCAAAGTTAGCTACACGATATGTAGCCATATAATTTGCCTCTTAAAACAAGAGGCACACTTTTTAACATGCAGACAAATAAATTGCATAAGTTAACCTCAAAACCTCCGCACACAAATCTCAAACGATGATCAACAATTCAGTAAAAATATGAACTCTGAACCATATGACAGCTAAATTACATGACAGCAGCAGAAGCAGCAGAAGAAGCAGCAGCATAAATCAAGTCAGTTAATGTAAAGCAATTATATTTTTTATATAGTTACCACATAATTACTGCGATAAATTTACTGCGATAAATGGCAAAACATTGTTGAATGTAAAATTGTTTGATCGGATAACTCAATATCTAAAGTTTGGACAACATTTGGACGAGTTTTGGACGAATACTTGAAAAAAAAATATACACACACATTCTTTTTTTAATACTATATATATATATATTTGGAATCCGAAGCTCATAGGCCATGAAGTATTACAATATCGAAGTATAAAAGGCCATGATGAATTTGTTTCAGGAGAGTTTACTACAGTACTTCAGAATAAATAAACTTCATGAACCAGTATTTCCTCTGTCAAGTCTCCACTGCTGTAAATGTTAGTTCAGCATTATCCCTGTTTTCTTAATTGATTTTTGCTTTGCATTTAATATTGGCTTCCCCGTGATCAGGGGTAATGAGCTGATAATGTAAACTCACAGACGTAATGTAAACAGTTAGCAGCTCTGGATAAAAAGAAGTTATGTTTGTTCCAATTATCCACAAGATAGCTTAGTTAACAAAGAGGTTGAACATTATACAGTGAACAGCTGCTAATTGATTTAATTCAGCATTAGTATTCGTGAGTACAACATTAGTATTCCATTTGACAGTCTAAAAAAAGCTCTGTTGAAATGATATCTTATAGTCTCTGTGAATAAAGTGTTAAATTAGCTTACAACAAATCAGTCTGACTTCAAAGCCATGTTAACAGGGTCCATGTCAACAGCTACTGTACGTGATTACATTTAGTTTGATACGAGAAAGGAAAAAGGATTCATCACTTCATTATTTGAGTTTCTGTCATTAACTAGACTGGACTGACATGGAAAGTTTGAATGTTGCAGGTTGCCCTCTGAAAGTCCCTGTCATGTACGATGCTATGTTCCAACAAGTATCGCTGTATGTAAGATCAAAAAAACATATGTAGCAACATGATCCATGTAGGAAGACTGTATCTCTCAGGCAATATTCTGATGGATTGGAAACCCAAAAGAAGAAAGCTGTATGCTCCAGGGAATGCAGATCCCATTACCCCTCTCTGTCCCACTATTTCCTTGTATTTCTCCACTTTCCTATAAAGGTATAATAGCATCATACGTTGGAGAACATCGTTACTAGTCTGTAGTTTCACATGAATCTTCAGAAATTTGGTGCTTAACATTTGTTATTATCAATGTTGTGCTACTAAATTGTTTTCACGAGTTCACACAGTACACACAATTAGAGTGAGTAAAGTTTATTGCGTATTTGGTGTGGTGTCTGGGCCTGGGGGGAGGGCTCCGCCCAGGGTACTCCACCCCCTTATGTAAATGGTTAGGACTAGAAGTGTGGAGAAGGGGGGATGGAGGGATGCTGCTAAACTGTCAATGAATTGAGGTGAGACTGCTGAATATATATACACTTATTATTGTTGATTGCTGAGTGCTCTCCACCTGTGTTAATTATCTGAGGCTGCTCCTCCCAAACGTGGTAAAAAAAAATAATTTCACGAGGTTCTTACATCTTCAGGTTCTATGAGGGTGGATTGAAGATTATTACATATGATGTTTTGGGAGAGCGGGCATTCTAGGCTGGGTTTAAAGGCGTTTTTGCCTGACAGCAGATAATGAGTAAATTCAGCGTCCGGGTGATGAGCTGGTTCAAAGTACATGCACAAAATATTCACGGGAGTCGCCAAGTAATTTTTTATTCACAGATTTGTACACTGGACAAACAACGCGGGCACAGGGGCTGCCACAGAAGTTACAAATGTGCATGAAACCGGCAGAACCCTCTGTTACATTTACCAGAGTTACAATGGTTGCGGGGCTGTCTGCTTTCGTCGAAAGAGGAGACTTTCCTTTCGAAATCCTGGTTTGAGCTGACGGTTGCTGCATGAGGCACATAGCTGCTGGATTTAGCAGTGCTTGTTCCCAGGCAGGGAAGAGAGGAAGGGTTAACCTGCGGGCACGATGTAGTTGAGTGCGCCACTGACCTGCAGACGGCAGAACGCACAAGAAAAGTTTTTGCAGTCTAAAAACACCCTGCTGTGGAGATCTGGGTCGAATGCGCCCCAGTATGTGCACTGGTTCCACTGTGCGATTAGCACGGCACTTTTGGCTGAAAAAAGTTTGGTACGTGTAGAAGTGCCCTCCCCCATAGGACAGCGTGAGCTCGGCTATGATTTCTAGATAATCATTCAGTTCGAGCCGACCCGGTAGGAGGAGGATGAAAGTCTTGTCGGGGGCGGCGAAGTCGGGCCTTGACGTCTTGGCGAGCACAGGGCTGTTCGGGCAGGCGTGCGGCCGTGCGAAGCAGCATGGGGCTCAGGTGCGATGTCCGGCGTAGGAGGAATGGTGGGGCTGGCGGAATGCAACGGCGGATCCCTTGGGATGTTTGTTTCTTCGTCAGATGAAGAGCTCTGATGTTGTGACATGGTAGCAAAACGACGAGCCAAGATGCTGCTAAACTGTATACACCTCTTATCGTTGATTGCTGAGTGCTCTCCACTCGTGTTAATTACCTGAGCATGCTCCTCCCGAACTTTGTTAGTAAAACATCATTTGTTGTTGAAAAAATCCTAATTTTTTTTAGGATTCTTTGATGAATAGAAAGTTCAAAAGAACAGCATTTATTTGAAATAGAAATATTTAGTAACATTATCAATGTATTTACTGACACTTTGAATAAAAGTATTCATTTCTAAAAGTATTAAGTTTTTTTTTTAAATCAGCACAAAGTAGTAATCAGAAAACAAAAATTATTTGAAAGTAAAACATATTAAGGGTTTAATTCAAACAACCCCCCAACAATATGATTATCATCTATGAAATAATAGGGATGTTTAAATGAAGTATATTCAGTCTTGGCAAGCAGTGTGCTTCTTATAGAGGTCAATCCACAGTGAAGTACATTTCCTGCTCTCCTGATGTCAGACTGTTTCTTTCTATTAGAATGTCTGTCTGAGAGCAGCATGATTTAATAAACAGTCATTTTATTTCATTTCTCTGTCTAGCAATCTCCTGATGAGAAGCCTCAAGGAGTACATTAAGTCTCCTGGATCCATTTAAATGATTTGCATGAAAGATGTGTTGAAAACTGATTCGGGCGTTCCAATCAAGCAAGCTTACACATGAGACGATCTGTCTATAATGCTCTTCATCCTATTGTGCTTCTCAGGCACAATGATGGATGTTATTATTATCCGCATAGTCATTTTATTTAAAGTCTGATAGAAACTCGAAGCGTATGAACAGACGTGCTGTCTATGCGGCGTTCAAAGATTCGTTTAATTCACGGGAAAACGAAAATGTCAGCAGCTAGTCTTCTAAAAAAATTTGCTGAGCTGAAATATTTTTTGTCAGAAGCTCAGATGTTGAATGCACATTGATTAGCTGCATCTTACCTAATGCAGATTTGATGTGCAAAGAACTGAAAGGATCCAGACACAATGAGGAAAGGGAATTTTAGCAGCAGGTTTCTCATTGGTGCCTTCGTCAAAACTGAAAATGGATATGTGCTTCTCCACTTTAACGCTTGCCACATCTCATAACCAGCCAGGGTCTCTTTTTTCTTCACACTTCCATATTTTGACTTCATAGTCAATTTTTTCAGTTCCTTCCGGCTCATTGTCACTTCTGAGACAGACTGACAGCAGAGGGGGTCCGTTACAAAGAGAAGCAATCTTCAGTGAGGACAGGTCCACGGATGAACAAGGAAGGGCTTATCTTTACAGACTGACCGTGAGAACTTAAAATGGTGAGAGAAATACCATCCTTTTATTAAAAACTGGATGTGAGAGAAGGAGAGTTGAGGAGAAAGACAAACATGCTTTAAATAGCTATTGAAATAGGCACCATGGTTCACTATCACATAATCAAATAAGCCTCCAGCAGAAAAACTAATAACATCAGGGCTAGTTGTCATACCTTTTGCAGAGAATATTTCTCTGAGAAGTTTTATTTGAGTCAGCATATGCACCTTAAAGTTTTGGCTACAAATAACAAATCGTTGAACAACTATTGTTGTCCATGCAAAAAAAAAAAAAAAAAAAAAAAAAAAAAAAAAGATACAGTTCCTTGAATGCATGTTGACATTCGGTAATTTAACAGCCTTTCCAGCTAAATGTAAAAAAAATATGTAACATTTATATATTTATAATGTATGTGAAAACATGCTCTGACCTGACATTTATGAAAAAGCACAGTTCAACTTTTTGGTTAAAATCAAAATATATAAGTATATTTCAGTGTTTGTTTGTGTGTGCACAACATCTATAGGCAAGCAAATATATGATGACATTTTTAGCATGAACGTTTAGTTTGAAGGATATACAGTAAATTACAGAAATTAATCCAACTTAAGAGGATTTTAAAAGTATTAAATTAGGTGTTTTTTGCTAGAGAAAACACGTTGATGTAATTGGACTTTTGAGTCTAAATTGCATAGCCACAGTCACCCCATTATATATAATCTATACAAAATAAAAAGCATGTGATATTGGTCAGCCGTTTTCCACTGAATGAAAAAAAAAAACTAATATTCTGTCCACCATGTTGGGCGTGCTCACACTTGACATTGCTGGTTAGATTAAAACAAACTCTGGTGCGATTGCTCTGTTAGTGCGGTTCATTTGAATGTGAATGCTGCAATCCTAACCCTGGTGCGCACCAAACAAGCAGCCCGAGACCGCTGAAAACTTGGGTCTCAGTCCTTTTCCAAAAGAACTCTGGTGCGGTTCGAATGACATATGAACGCAACACAGACCAAAGGCATGTAAACGAACCAAAAAATGGGACATGATGTCACAACAATTGACCCTAAAAAGGACAGAGTGCTCAAGCATTTTATCATCATAGCTGCAATGTTGCCCATCACAGTTCGCTACAGATATCAGAACCTTGTGTCCTCGCAGCAGATCTTCATTTGTGTGTGACGGAGGTATTCCTGCCGCTGTTTTGACTCCTTTGCACATTTAATAAAAGCTCTTCGCGAGTTGCCATCATATACACATACAATGAGTGCATTTATCCCAGTACAGCATTGTTTTGGATGTTCGCGGATGTAAGATTCGTCGCAAAATATAAGTAATAAAAGCTGACCAATTAGGTTGTGAACATATCCTATGCCTTTAGGTTCGGTGTTAAAATGCCAATGTGAACGCTAAGCGGACAAGGACTAACTAACTTTTTTTTTTTTTTTTTTTGGTGTGGACTAAACGAATCAAGCGAACCAAACTACAAGTGTGAACACACACATAAGGGATTTGCTAATCGTTAGAAGCTTCACAATTACAGGCCAAAACACATAAGATGGGAAGCCTGAAAAAAAGTTTCTGTTTCATATCCATAACACTTTTTTCCATGACTGACACTTTTATGATGGATCACAAGGAGCACTGTTCATATATTCATTATTGCACATCTCCGAGCTATAATTCAATCCATGAACAAATACACAAAGCACACTGACAGTGGAAACAAACGACTTTTCCCCAAATGATCTAATTTCATTCTTCCATTATTACAGCGCGAGCGCAGGAGGAGCCGAGCGTGGAAAGCCATGCCAGAGTCGTTGGAAAAATCGGTAGTAAGACTGTCAAGCTGTTGTGACAGAGTAAGACGTGCAGAAGGGCCTGTGCAATCACAGGACCATCCACCCGTGCAATTTCCTCCAGAGCCCTGTCAGAGCTCAGAAATCACACAGCCGAGCTGGGTCTGCGCTCCACGCTGGGTTACTGAGCACTCACAAATAAGCCACCGCCGCACGCCACAGTCAGTCCTTCCTATTCATCTCCATATTTGAGCCACTGCGACCAGCCCTACTGCAGTCAAATGCCTATCAGCTGATCAAGTGCAGGGTTTGAATCTAAAATTTACAGTGGGGCTGCTTGTCTCTATGTGATGCACACACTCTGTGAACATATGAGTTCATCAAACTGAAATATCATTTTGGACATAGCCAATATCCAGAGTCTCTAGGTTAAACATGATTTATTACCAGAATCAAATCCTTATTTTTGATGCAGGTGCTGATTTTCTCATGTTTTGAAAGATTGGCTGGCAATACTAGCAAACTGTACTTTGATGTAAGTCTAATAATGATTTCACAAGGAAGTATGTTGCAAGGAACACGCAAGCTATATTGCAAATATACCATATTATAATAATATCCTAGTATATGTTTTAGCAGTGCCCCACATTTTTGAGGGCTCTTAAAAGCATGAAAATATACTTTTTATATTTTTGTCTAGCTAAAGGTTCACTTTCTCCAGACAGTAGCTAGCCTATCTTCGGGGTATTTCTGAATAATCGATGGACAGCATTAGACTATCTGCTGCCCCCAGCATTCAGAATTGCCATTCAGATTTAAATATAAAAAAATGAAATCAGAATATTAGAATATATTACTATGTAACTTTTGGCCCTATGCTCAGTTAAAAAACAAAACTGCATTCATTTTGCGGAAAAACATTGTGCTTCGTCTTTGCGTGAGTGTGTGGATGAATAAGCCCTGATGTAACCCTGTATAATTTAACAAATTAATTATAAAAAATAATTAATTCAATAGTCTATTAAAACAACAAACTAACCAGAAATTAGTAAAAGAGATTAAGAAAAATTCTAAAATCAAAGTGAAATGCATTTCAGTGTGATAATTGACATCTTAATGATTGTCCAATTACGTGAGATTTATGTTAAAGTCCCGCCCCACCACGTTAGTCGCTGTATGGGGGAAGCCATTTTATTTTCTTTGCGTAACTGGCGGCTGGTGAGATGAGCAGCAGCATAACTTTGTGTAAAAGTTAAAAACACATGTGTGTAAACGGTCATAAATGTTATAAAAATGTGTAGTGAAAACGTATTTTCTTTGTTATAATGAAATGCTGATGAGATATCTACATGTTTAAATAATGGAAAAAGAAGAAATAATGGTTAAAAGATTGTCTATATGAGTTATAGTCAACAAAATATTTGTTGATGACCCACGAGTAGTTTTATGTTGTTTAAGGCGAGACACTAGGTGAATAGGGTAACATTTTAAATAATAGATATCACCATGAAGCTTTCTCAGTTGATTACACAAGAATATAAAAAAAAAATTATTACAAGTTTTTTAAATTTCGTATGTTTACTTATGCAAATTAGGCATTATCTCATTAAATATGCACAATTTTGCATATATTTTCAGTAGATAGATCTGAACATATGATAAAGCCAGTTGCAAAATTATTTTTTCATTTTGTTTACACACAAGATGAAAAAAGATTTTCAGAGGGATTTCAGGATATATGCTTTCATCACCTAGGAAATCAAAATAAACTGTCCATAGCCTTACAAAAATCAATTCTCACCATGTTTTTTTTATTAAAATGTCACATAAATCAGGCCAGGAAAGATTTATAAACAAATCCCTCTGAAAATATCTTCATAATACTGCTAAGTGTATAACTGGAAAGTTTGGTGTACATAGGTGCTACACAGGCTGAGAAGTTTCGACTGGAAAATGACAAAAAAATAATTTTGAGAAAACAGCATTTAAAGATTTGTAATGTAAAAATTCATACTTTTTTTAGTGGAAACAACTATTTACAGACACAACATCTTATCAAATCATTAGCAACAATACAAACCACCTAAATCACATTACAACTCATAACACAGCATTTATGGCCTTCAACTGAACAGAAAAACAGTTAAAAACACACATCTAAATGTCAGAGCACGTCACGTGATGCATCTGAACGAATCATGTTGTCAGAAATTGACATCAGCCAATGAGATTTCGGTTTTAGAGTTAAATACATAGACATAATAAATACATAGACGCCCTATTGGCCGCTTTGGAACGTTGCTGCGATACGTCAACGTGTCCGCAATTTTGCGGAGGGCAAGACTGCACTGTAAACAAATGCAAGTAAACGGGTGAGTTCCGGTTTTCCTGGATAAAAACAATAATAACGTTTACATTTATCAGCCGATTTCAGTGGTTTGTACGTGGTGTACGTTACTATTACTAATTATATAATGACCAAATACAACCAGAAAAAAAAATCAGTCTTGTTTGTGAAAGGTAATTCCCCGAGACCTGTTTTCAATTGTGTGGCGATTAGTACAGCCCCAAGCAGCGCACGAAACAGGCATTTTTCTCAATTCCCATAATGAGAGGTATGGGAAAGTTGCCCTCCTTGGTATGGCGGCGCCGTTGACGTACGCTTCAGCAGCCAATAGGGTGTATGTATTTATTATGTCTATGGTTAAATACCCATTGTACTTTCACGATTGGTTGCTGATAAAAAGCAAATGACCATATTTGGATCTGACAACAGTAGCCGCATTTCACTGCCGGGCTAGGGCCGGGCCAGGGCTAACATCGAGCCGAGCCAAGCCAGTGGCCTCGGGCCTCAAGCACCGGGCTTGCGTTTCCACTGCCGGGCCAGTAGCCCCACAGCGCTGCCCTAAACCCCGCCCTTAACACGCCTTTCTGGATCAAACGTCATACAACCCAAACCATTTCAGCGGGTATTATGAATTTATTTATTTATTTTTTAAGTTAGGAAGATAGCATGTATATTAACTCACCGGCCGTGGTTGCAATAGTGTCCCGTTTGTCTCGCGAATCGTCACTAACCCAGGACACCGTCCATCAAGTCCATGGAAAGTCCCTTCTCTGAGCTCCGCTTTGTCCATTATGCGTTTGAATCGCCTTGTACAATACTGCGCCGTCAACTTTTTTATTTTTTCCTGAACTTGAAGCGTTGCTCGCTGAATGCTTAGCTTAGAAAGTTCAGCATCGATGTATTTTATAACGTCCTCGTTTCTTCACACGCCGTCAAATTGACGCTGTACCCTTTCTTCTGCCCAAATGCTCAGAAGAGCTTTGGTATCTTCGACAGACCAGTACAGGCGAATCTCCATTTCCAGCAGCGATTATTTTGCGCGACATAAAAAGGTGAAATGTGCAACGTTCCATAACACCGATAAACTCCGCCTTTTACCTTGAGCACGCCTCTAGCCCGAGCTGGCCCGCTTTGGCCCAAGGTATTCGACGGGCCAGAAATCCTGGCCGTTGGCCCCGAGTAAGCCGCGATCAAGCCCCGGAAGTGACAGTGGAAACGCGACTGGCCCTGGCACGCACTAGCACAGCTCGGCCCTGGCCCGGCAGTGGAAACGCGGCTAATATAGAGGAGAGAGAGAGCTTTCCAACTGTGTATGTGATGGCAGGGTGCAGATCGCGATCGCAGAGCAGCATGTTGATTTAGAACAACAACTTTTTGTCTAATTTAGGAGAAATCTACAGACGCAAATAGACAGTGTAATAAAATAAAGACCTAAATGTGTTTTTTGGAATTTTTTTTCACCACAAGTCTGAAAGAAGACATGTTATTGAAGACAAATAGCCCAAAATCTCAAAATTGACCAGTGAAAAACAATGTTTTTGCCTGCCGTGTCCTGCCTTAAGTTGCATAATGTTTACTAAGCTGCAGGATGGCAATTACGGTAGCTGTTAAATGTTCAACAGAGTAAGAGTGCTACTACTGTTGCTAAACTAGAAGCAGTGAAATAAATGTGTTGTAACCCAGACAGCAACATAGTATTGGCCCAGATCTGGCCCACATCTGGTACACCAGGGGCCTGTTTCAGAAAGGAGGTTAAGTGAAAACTCTGAGTATGTTAACTGAAATGAGGCAAACTCTGGGTTCCCTTTCGTTGACACTCCGAGTTACGTCGTATGACGATAAATGGGGTTTCGCTTAGAAAGCCTTTCAACCAAAGAAATGCCATGGGTCTGCGAAATTTGCATGGCGCAACTCCGCCCCACCTCGTGGGTATAAAAGGAGGACACCTGCAACATGCAGATATGTTTTCGCTTTGGAGCCAAGTTGATCCTTCGGTCTACAAGCCATCTTTGAACTGTCAGCTTTTACAGATGAGCCAGATTCTCCGGTGTTGGTGTGACGGCGATCTCCAGTGAGTGCAAACTTCCTGCTTATCTGTGCAGTGGTTTGCCAGTGAGTCTGTTTCTCCCTGAGCGCTTCAGCACTTGAGTTTCTCTCAAAAAAAGAGCTTGCATGCGGCACGTCTTTTTAAAGATCCCCGTGCACTTCTGGTTGTGGTAGGCTCGTGTCTGACTCTGATGGGCACGAGCACTGTCTAGTGTGTTTGGGCATTGATCACGCTAGAGCAGCGCTCGTGGATGACTCATGTTGTCTCGCGACACTACGGTCGAGACTCAATGATCTCGCAAGAGTGAGAGTCCCCTCATCCACACCCCGATCTAATGTCTCCTCGGGAGGCACTACTTTGGCTGGTGGCCAGGGTGACCTGAGCGTGACGGTGTGGAACAAGGCACCGACTATTCATCTGTGCCCCATGCCTCCTTCTCCAGTGTCGCAACCCGCGAGCGTTCAGGGGATTTCCGCGGGACCATCTTCGGATGCCCCGTGGGTTTCCTTTGGCACTCCAGAAGAAGATGCAATGTCTATCGCTGCATCATAAGGTGGGCAATATTCATCTGGAAGTGAGGACTCGTCACAGCTGCCACCTTCCGGTGTGCATACGGCTGTTCCTGAGTCTGATCCAGAGATGACAGCCATGCTTTCCCGGGCGGCCGCGAGCATTGGTTTAGAGTGGAATCCTCCACCCTGTCCCGAGCGCTCGCGGCTGGACGATTGGTTTTTGGGTGTGGCTGTCAACCCTCGTCCGCGGCCAACCCCAATACCTTTCTTCCCGGATGTGCATGATGAGACCCCCATGCCTTCTCGGGGCCACTCGCTGATCTCATCCGCCTTTCCTACCCTCGATGGGGCAGCTGCCCGTGGGTACACTGGGCTCCCCCCGGTTGAACGCTCTGTTGCGATGCAACTGTGTCCTCAGAGTGCTTCTTCTCGTGGCGAGCTTATGCACCCATCCAAAGCCTGTAGATTTTCTTCTACGTTAGTGGCGAAGTCTTACAGAGCGGCGGGACAGGCAGCTGCTTCTCTGTATGCTATAGCCACTCTGCAGGTCTACCAAGCCCAGATGCTCAGAGACATGCACGAGGGTAGGACAGACCCAGGGCTCTTCGATGAGCTGCGCGCCGCCACCAACCTCGCTCTCCGGGCGACGAAGGTGACGCACGCTCCCTGGGTTTGGTGATGTCCACTGCCGTGGTCCAGGAGAGACATCTCTGGCTGAACCTGGCGGACATGAAGGATGCCGAGCGGTCCCGGCTGCTCGACACCCCCATGTCCCCAGCCGGCCTGTTCGGCGGTGCAGTCGAGGACTTTGCCCAACAGTTCTCGACTGCTCAGAAGCAGACTGAGGCAATCCAACACATTCTGCACCGTCGGCCCGCTGCTGCCTCCACCCAGCCGGCCGGGCAGATGCCTCAGTCCGCTCCCCGCCGAGGACGCCCTCCTGACATGACGAGCAAGCGCACACAGTCACTGCTGAATTGCCTGAGACAATTTGAGGGCAAGAGTGCGGTTCCACTTAAACTATTTCAGAGGCTCCTGGGGCATATGGCATCTGCAGCCACGGCAACGCCGCTCGGATTGCTTCATATGAGACCACTTCAGCTTTGGCTTCGTGACCGAGCCACCTCCTCTTATGGAGTCAGAAGCATCTGAGGTCGCTTCGAGCCATTTACATTCCTGGAGCCCTGAACTGTGCAGCCGACGAGCTATCATGGCTTTTGAATACCTCCAGCTTGAGCTAGAGAGGATTGTGTTCACTACCTTTTTTGTAGGAAGCCAGAGATGGCACTTTATCATGACTAAGCTGGCCATGCTTCATTGATACTTTAACCCCGCCGTTGTGAAACGGGAGGGCGCGAGGGACGGGGTCGCTTTCTGTACTTAAGGAAGCTGGCAGTGAGCGTAGTGAAGAGAGCACCATGTCCTCGCAGTGAGAATAGCTGTTGTGACTGTGAGTGAATGCAGTTGTCAGCATGGCTGTATCCCAGGCATGAAAACGCATTCATTGTGTCCGTCTGAGTCATGTAGACAGTTTAATGTGCAAATGACATTTAAATGTGCAGTACATATTTGGGTTTGTTACAATAAATTTTACCTGCTGTCAGAGCTGGGATTCATACATGGGTATTTGGAGCGGAAATCTTAGATTCCACCACTGAGCCACAGGGGGGGAATGATGTGAAGACAGCTAAGAGAGCGGCATGTTCTCACCCGAGAACAGCTGTCGTGAGTGATACATTTTCAGCGTTGCTGGATTACAGGCTTGACAACTCACTCATAGTGTCCGTCTGGGTCATGCAGAGACCTCGAGAGGGCTCTGCATGGCACACGAAACAGGGGCGCGAGGGCGGGGTAGCTCTCTTGAACATAGAGAGAGCTAGCCGCGGGTGTGAGGGGACGGGCGGCATACTCTCAAGCGAGAGCCGCAGCCCGTAGAGAGTGCAGCTTCTGCATGGATGGTCCCAGGCACGAAGCACACTTGCTGTGAATGATACCTTCTTACGTACAGTGAGTCGCAGCGGTGAACACACTGAGGCTTAGAAAGGAAATAAGCGCAGCAGGCTGTTGCCGGCGTTGAGTTGAAACAGGAGCCGGCGTCCTCAGACTGCTTTGCAGACCGCTGAAAGGCTTTTCGATGGCGGCGAAGAAAGCTTCTAATCTGGAGGTCAGCAAAGTGGAGACTTGCTGGTGGAGATTAAAGGGGCACTTGGCAATCATTTGAATGGTTCAATAACCTGTTCTGGAGAGAATGGTGACTTTCCCCGCTCCCCCCAGCATCCCCAGGCGGAAAACTAACCTTGCAACATGGGGACTAACATCCCGGTAAGTTGGAAATAGAAGTCTCGTTAGTAGCAAGAACGAGCGAGAAACACTAACTGCTTTATGGCAATTCGACATAATTCTATGATACTGTACCCACTCGGTAGACATAGCTCCACACGATAAAGTTGGCCGGCTCCGATAATAACAAATGCACATGAGCAGCGTTAGAAAGCGGGAGGAAGGTGCCGCAAGTGAGTTTTTTATGAAAGTGTTGTGAAAATATACGCCGCACAGCTGTAGGGGGAGCTCGATGAGAAAAACATGTGGCAACAAAAGTGAAAATCAGCAAAGAAATGACTAGAGTTGCCAAGTGCCCCTTTAAATCTGATTGTATGGCAAATCCACGCCCATTCTGGCGGGCTATGAGGCGCCAGGGCGCAAAGCGGCCTGATTGGTTTGCACCATAGGTTCGTACAGTTGCCGCAGCACAGCCAATGACCGCTCTAGACGCTCAGATTAGTGTCTGCTGTGGAGCTGTACTGCGGGTAAAAAAAATTTGGCTTCAATGTTCTCGAGAAAATTAGTTTTTCCCATAGCGTAAGCTACTTAAGCAATACAAGAGACCTCTCGAAAGGCAACTCAGCGTAAATTAAAACTATGGGAGTGCATTTGTAAGTTCAGATCAGTGAAAAAAAGATGTGAAAACATTTAGCAAAACATGCAGTGTATTAAAAATGAAGTAAAAAAAATTGCCTGCGATTTTTCTTTTCTTTTTTTTCTTCAGTTTCACAGCTCATTTATTCAGTTTCAATTTATATTTGCATTAGTTTCTTAAAAAGTTACGTTCATTATTATTGGCACAAAGGAAATCCCATAGTTCTTTTTGCTCTACGCTGGAACTGCGTTTCAGCGTGATGATCCAAGATGGCGAGCCTTCCCAGCGAGATGAATGTTGATTGATGTGAGATTTGAGTTTCAAACCAACACCTGAGGAGTTTGGTAGGAGAGATCCGATTGCTGCTAGTTTTTGTTATAAACTAAACTGAGCTTTGTTTTTGAGTGACTGCTCAAAGAGTATTTTCATTTTGGAACTGCTGAACCGAATAATTTTTTCTGCGATTCCAAGGATTTTTCGGGTTCCTTGAACTGAACTGAATAGTTTAAATCGAGTCTTTGAGTCGAATTGTTTGACTTGAATCTTTCAACTGAACTTTCCAAACTGAATCTTTGAGTTTTTGAACAATTTCCCACAAAAACCATCCAGTAGACAGAGCAACTTTTCTCTATCTATGGATTTGAAAAGAAACCCATGGGCGAGAAATGTATGCAATTTCCCACACAAACCATTCCGCCTGGTCAAAAATATATACGTTTATAATAGCCTAACCATAGTGAATCAGATTCTTTGGAAGACAAAAACAAGTTTTGGAAGAAGCATTGATGATGTACATTTTTAACAAAAAGTTACATAGTATACCTTTAAGCACATATGGATTTATATAGATAAAATTAAGAATTTCTTGCATCAGATAGAGACCCTGAACTAAAGTGTTCCTTTACAGCGTTATTTTATTATTCTTTTTTTTTTTTTTTTTTTTTTTAGCTTGACCACTCTACAAAAAAACAGGTTGAATTGTCAGAGCTTGAGTTAAGTTTGTCTGAAGGTTGCTTTTATTAACTCCGTTGAGTTAGTTGACATAGCAGAACATGATTTCAACAAAGCGACCATCGTGCAGGCAGCCTGTCTTGTGTTGAACAAAATAGTCTTTTCTAGGCCACTGGAGTCTTCAATGTGTGCGAGTTTACATCATTTCAAATGGATTTGTCAAAAGAAGTATTCATTTCTTTAGGTATAAAACTTCAAATGAACAAAAAATTGCACCTTCGTCATGACCATGCTAGCTGACGTGGTGTCTATATCTCTCTTTCCATCCAAAATGAAACCTTTTTTTGACCTTTTTGTCTTTCTGTGGTGTACTGAACACAAACTCTATGAATAATAAAAAACCCTTTTGGATAGTGGCAAGGTTATTTGGAGACTATGGCGTGAGTTATACAGGAGAATAAAAGCAGGCCGATTTAACTGTTCTGTTAACCACTATTCCAATGGGACATGTTGTTCCACAGTTCCCGCCTTGCTTGAGTGGGTTCACATAAGGGCCAGAATAGGAAATTTAAGTGTCTGAGTAAGAGTGGATTAAAAAATGGTCCTCCAGAACAAAAGGGAAGATGTTTAAATGCATTACCAATCTACGTTTGGTGAAAATATATATCCTGAGAGAGAACACTTCTGCAAATATAAAAAAAAGTAAATAAAGGGGCTCATGCGTTATCATTTAGTTGAGACACCAGCTGTGCCTTCTTTCTCTCTCTCTCTCTTTTTTTTTTTACAGTGTAATTTCTCACAACGGTGTCATTCAAACCGGTGTCTTCAATTTAGCCAGACCATGAGAAACGCTGGAAATTTCCTACACGGAGCAATGCGTTACATTTTAATAGAGCAACACCTGCGAGGGCAAGGGAATAATGGCCCTCTTGAAATAAATTAGAGGGGCTTTATTGAGACCTGTCATGGGCCAGACAATGGCTCCCTGTGCCCAGAGAGCTCTTGTGTGCAAGCCGGAGAATTCGTTTAAAAAGCTTGGAAACCCGATTCCTTCACTTCCTCAATTTCTTTCTTGTGACAGTCTTGCTACTTCCATCCTGGACTTAATTACCTTTTCATTTTTCATTTGCCTCCAGAATTGCCTCAAGCCTCAATTTGCTCTCTTTGGAAGAAATGTGGAGGAAAAATAGAACACCTAAAGTGAATGTTTAATATTCTTATGTAATATTACTGTGTGCATGCCATATTGCATACTTGTGGGGTGCACGCATAATCGAAGATACCTAAAAATCCCTGATGCTAACTGGCAATACGTGTTGCAAATTCAGAATTCTGCTAATTTTTAAGGAAATAAGGAAATATTTATCATGCATTCATCATCGTGTCATTCCAAACCATATTTTGGTTTCTTCAACATAACAAAAATATTTGATAACCTTTTTCATACTATTAAAATGACCAGTTGCTGAAACTTTCTAGCTTCAGAAAGTCCGACAAAATTATTCTGATTCATACAGTAGATTTGAGTGAGAATTAGACAGAAATATTAGCATATAGGCAACCTAAAACTTTAAGAAAAAGAAAATAAAAAACATTTTGTCCAAGAACAGACAGTACCTGCCAGACTTTGGGATGTGATCTAAATTTAGTTTTACCAACTCAATGCAAGTCTGCTATTCAGATGTATCCAAATATTTTCACATATCTTTTTGGTATTTGGGTCAGTACTGCATTTTAATGTCATATTTAGTTTAATTTAGTAGTTACCCTTTAAAAAAAACATTTTTCTTCAAAGATATCCTCACAAACATGCACATTTGAGGAAAGAACCATTCACAGTGCCATTAATCATTTGATAGGAGTTAACCATATGCCACTTAGAGGATTTACTGTTATTTGAGACAATTAGATTCCTCTGCTGTCTAGGCAGGCTGATCGCATACTAGCCAGACTTTGTCGAGGGAACACATAACCGAGTTTATGCTATTATTAGAATAACACCCCAGACCCACAGGTATTTCACAAATATCTCTCACATCAAAGATCTTAAGCAGTTAATCAAAAGCCACCAATGGTTTCCCTAATGCATTCAGCTGTATTTAGCACTTCTGAAATTACTCTCACAACTAGAGACAAGTACATACATGCAGGGCTGATCTGGTCATCATGTTAAGCTCTCCAGAGAGAGGATGATTTTAAACACTTTTAATAATTCAGGTGAATATTTATAGTGCAAAGCTTAGATTTGTCAATCAGTGCTTCAAGAGGCATGCAAAGCCTGATGCTGTGTAACAAATAAAAGAATTTGCATGTTCCATCTTGAGCAAAACAATGAGTTAATTAAATTATTCACTTCATACTGTCAGTCGGCAGCATAACAAATTAAAATTGTCCAGTGTGATTAAATGGGGTGATTGTCTTGTAATTATTCTTCATAATTAGTACTGCAGAGTTAAAGCATATTATAATGTCAAAGGACAGGATGTCTGAATCAGAATCAGAATTAAAATTAAAATTACAGAGTAAAAGTCAGTTTTTTAAACAACTCGAACACAGAACATATTCCTGTTTGGAACAAAATTTACATACTATAGTGTCAAAATCTATCTATCTATCTATCTATCATCTATCTATCTATCTATCTATCTATCTATCTATCTATCTATCTATCTATCTATCTATCTATCTATCTATCTATCTATCTATCTATCTATCTATCTATCTATCTATCTATCTATCTATCTATCTATCTATCTATCTATTATCTATCTATCTATCTATCAGCATAGAAATATAAAGTCCCCCATGATTCACAAAGGACTGAGGATCTTTGTAATAGGGAATCATTTGGGACATGGCCTCAACATCTCTAAATGAAATGATTCACCCAGATTGTCCAAGCAAACCCCCATGGAACGGAGACATCCAGCTCCGAGTTCCTCCCTTTGGAAGATATCTTGTCTTCTCAATGAAATAATAGAGCCCTATGAGATGTGTGTTATTTCTGGAGAGCAGATCTTTGTAAATGAATCTGGGGGTCTATATTCAAGGTCCGTATTGGCCTGAAATCTTCCTGACATCATAGAGTGGAACGGGAAAAGAAGAGCTGATGAATTGGCTGGGGGTACAGAGATTCGAGTCGGAGCCCAAGGGCCGGGCAATGCCCTAAGGATTGACACTTTCGGAGACGTTCATGTCACCTTTACAAAAGTGAGACTCATTTCACAGCTTCAGTTTATTTCACCCTGAAAAGTTGAAAATTGTGCCAATAGTCAATAGACACACATACACATTCACACCACACCATGTGCACAGTGCCAAAAGTGTACTTTTAATTCCTAAAAGCATCAAACCATAACTTACTTCAGTTTGATCTACAGCTGCCCTGACAAGTCTATATACCATAGAAGCATATGCAACTGAATTACTAACCTTTGTCACATACTTTCCTTTTCTCAAAGTCAGTAAATAAGTCGATAGAGAGAAAAGCGAGAGGGTAAACTCATTATAAATCTTGACAGGCTGATTTTAACTCTCAACAATTCTTAAAACTGAGAGATTTTAATCAAAGCAGTTCAATGTCTGTGCAGCTCTTGGTTATTAAAATCTGATGTGGCAGGAGTACTATTTTTTTTTTTCAGGTGCATGCTGGTAATTAGATTGAGAAAAGCAGACAGAGGTCTACTCAGCAAAGATTGTCCATTTCCTCTCGGTTGTGGCGTAATTTAAACATGAGATAGATGAACTGATTTGAGGGGTCAGATCGATGACCGTACACAGCCTTACCTTCTTTGTGATATTTACCACAAAATGACAAGATCAATTTATAGTCACTTTAACACTGTAGATAAGAGCGATCAATCACAAACCGTAGGCCTCTGGTACTAATTTTATATCTGGGGGACGGATTTGACGGAGGCTTCTTGGATTTCCATGAACATTCACATTATATCAGTTGATTTGAATGCAGTTCAGGTACTTGCGACGCTGCATAATTCACTTTGGATTGAGTTCTCTGAAAAAGATCAGTTGGGCAGAATTGTAATGATTCTTTAGAGAGGTGTTTAAACAGGAATCAATGAAGGTGTCTCGGAGCTGGTTTGAGTGTGATAACCCCCTTTTCCTTGTGAAATGTGAAATGCCTGTGGTCTTTGGGTCTTTGAGAAGATGTTCATAATTTCACTTAGTGCATTTTCATTTGAGATAGGGTGTATTTGATTTGAGTGGAAGTGCTATTGAAATATTAACCAGACAGTGTGCATTTTGTCCAGCATGGCTCATATGGCTCTTAATGATCTGTCTAATTTTAGGAAGTGTGGGGTGTTGGAGAACAAGATAATAGCAAGGTTAAAACTCTGGAGAGAACCAACATTTCATCCCACGGAGCGTACTGAAATCTCCCAATATTGTTCTGACACTATATTCAGGAATAGACTGGTAAAGGCAACATGAAAGATTTGAACAACTCAAGTTCGCCCACCCACACAAGACAAATTCAACAAGCCATAACAACCTGATTTTTTGCATTTTCTGAAGATGTGAGTGGTTTTTTTGCATGCAGAGTTCACTAACACAATAGTAAGGTCTAGTGAATGGTTGCCATGGTGTTGCTATGCAACAAATCACCCTTCTCCGGGAGTTTGATTGACAGGTGAACTGACCAATAAAAATGCTGAATCATCCATTTTGTCCAACAAACACACCAGACAGGAGAGTTAAAGGGTACCTATCATGGAATTTTGAAAATTACCTTTCATGTAGTGTGTAACATAGATCTAAATGAACGAAAACATCCTGCAAAGTTTTAAATATGAAAGTTCACCGTATACAAAGTTATTGTCTCTCAAAAGTAAGAGTCGACTCTGAGTCGCTGATATGAATCGATAGACGAACGATGCATTTTCTCTAACTTTCGTACGTCACTTGTACAAGTTATTTGAATAAGACACGCCCACTCATTGCGCGCGCCAGAAAACAGTGAAAACAACATGTCGACGAGCTGTTCTGAAGTGCGAATCAAAAGCGAACTTTTTTTCACTGCCCAGGGACGAGCATGTGAAGAATCAGTGGCTAGAGTTTATATTTACAACTATACCACACAAGTATAGCCACCTTGAGCTGTGTTCGCATCATTTTAATGAGGATTCCTTTACAAACATAAATGCTTTCAAGTGTGGATTCGCGAGTCGGTTGATACTGAAGGAAGGTTTAGTACCAAGTTTATTTGGATCGGCTTCATCCTCCGAATCACAACCTGTAAGTACTGTTAATAATTGTTGCTTTTAATGGGTTTTGTAGCATGCTCAATAAGTGTGTGTGTGTGTGTGTGTGTGTGTGTGTGTGTTCAGTTACGCTCAACGCAGCTTAGGTCTCCAAGCTGTGTGTGTGTGTCAGTTACGCTCAACGCAGCTTAGGTCTCCAAGCTGTGTGTGTGTGTGTGTGTGTGTGTGTGTGTGTGTGTGTGTGTGTGTGTGTGTGTGTGTGTGTGTGTGTGTGTGTGTGTGTGTGTGTATGTGTCATTTACGCTCAGCGCTTAGGTCTCCAAGCTGTGTGTGTGTTTTGAAATATGTAAAATGTTTGTCGTTGTTATTGGAGTTGTCATAAAGAATAGAGCGTATTGTAGTACTGCAGTGCTTTATCAATATTGGGTTAACGCGAAAAATAACTGACTGGGTCGTCTGACCAATCACAGCAGATTAGCGTCATGCAAAGGTGGGGTTTGAAAAATGAGTCGTCAAACGAATCATTTGGGAATCGATGAGCAAATCAGGTAAAAATAAATGCATATTATAAGACAACAAAAGTGTTTTTTTGTCATTGCATGCATGTAAAACTGTTGTTGGGGACTCCCAGAACAACATTAGGAACATTTTAAATGCCATAATAGGTACCCTTTAACGTCGGTCACTAGAACTTGAAAATCCTCCATGTTTATTTCGTGCTATAACTAGTAGTAAATAGGAAGAGATGATTGGTTCACATGCCGCTTAAACTGAGGTGCTACAGAGGTCTGCCTTTTATTAAAGAGTCACAAACCTTGTTTTCTTATGAAACTTGAACTTGAATTTCTTAAAAACAACACAATTTTAAAGCTGAGACTGTTTCATAAAAAAAAACCTGCTCTGTCTTGTCCGCGAAGAGTTTTCAGTGTCCTCTTTGCTCCGCAATGTATTTTTCACTGCGTGAAATCATGTGTGGCGTGAGAGCGCCATGGCTTGCCGGACGTAACAAAAGGGAGCGGGTCTTTAAAAGGGTAAATTAGTCCTCAATTTGATAATGCCATAGGGGGCCATAAGGCTGTGTATTTTGAGGGCTAATTTTGAGTTAATGTGTTAACTTATGAAAATATTTAAATAATTAAACAATTTGACAATTTGACCCAAAAAGTTTTACTACAATCTCCATTTGAAAGACTGGTAAAAAGTAATTAATATAGTGATTAATAAAAAAAATTATTAAATATGATTAATTATGAATATTTTATATACTTTATATAAAATATTTTATATTCTATAAAATAAAATATGCAAAGCTATGTATATATTTATTTATATACCTTTAAAAAAATTCTTTCATAGTTTAAAAGTTTCATAATAAAAAACGTTTCATAGTTTCCACAAAAATTTTAAGCAGCACAACTGTTTTCAACATTGGTAATAATAATACATGTTTATTGAGCACCAAATCAGCATATTAGAATGATTTCTGAAGGATCATGTGACACTGAAGTCTGGAATGATGCTGAAAAATCAGCTTTGCATCACAATAATACATTATAAAAGATTTTATATTTCATAATATTACTATTTCATTTTAATTTAATGTATTTTTAGACATTTTAAATGTTTTTTTATCCATAGAATAGCCTACTGCATAGCATAAAGCAATCTCATAACATCCTGCAGACACAGACTAATAAACCCGAGGTAAACCCAGAGCTGAAGACAGTGAGCATTCTCTCTTTGCCCCCTTGCTGTCCATCAGGCAGGTTAAAGCATTTGAGTGGACCGGATCAGAGACAGAGACTGGCCCTGACCCTGTCTGCCTTCAAGATTAAAACTCCATGCAGTGTGTGTCAATCAGGCCAATAGTACTGGCCAGCTAGTGCTGACGGACTGAAAGTGTACGGCAGAGGAGATGATAAATGTCGCTCGGCTCCCACTGAGAACGTCTTGTGAATGGATGTTTGGAAGACCTCCGAAACATAGGCTACTTCCTCTTTTTGTTTAGAAGGGATCAATAATGTGAAAGACGACATAAGCCACCAGTGCGAAGTAATCGCGTCTGCATAGTAGCCTATTGTAGTATGTGGTTTGGAATTTAAGGCCCAGATTTACTAAACAGGGTAAATTAGTGTTAGAGCGCAATCCAATAAAATTGTCATTGAGTGGAAAGTTCTGAGCGTGATCTACTGACGACGAGCAAATTAAAGAATGCAGATGGCATCAGATCATTTCCATAATGACCAACGCAATCTTCAAGAGCAGGGCATTTGCACCATTATCTACCGCATAAAAAAGTGAGTAAAATAACTAGCGTAAACCTTAGTAAAGCAATTGCATGATTAATTTAAATACTCTCCTCCCATGCATGTTGCATCTGAAAGGGAAACTCCTACAAATCACAAATGTAATATACTGCCAGCCGCAAATAACTGTCCACCTCTTTTCAGCGCAAAGGCTATAGCTTAATCCTAACAATAGTTTTTAACGGCAAAAGTGGGTTTTCGCTGGCGCAAACTGTTAATAAATCTGGCCATATATTTTTTAAGATATATGTAGCATGATCGTGACCTGCATTTGGCACACACACACACACACACACACACACACACACACACACACACACACACACACACACACACACACACACACACACACACACACACACACACACACACACACACACACACACACACACACACACACACACACACACACACACACACACACACACACACACACACACACACACACACACACACACACACACAAAAGTTTGATATGCTTCAAAGGCAGCATTTATTTGTACATTTATTATAATTATGTTATTAGTAATATTATTTCAATATCAAATGACAGGTTTTTTAAAATATACATTTTGAAAGCGTTTCACCGCACTCACGATAAACAAGGTGCCAGACAGACAAAACTAAACAACTCAAAAAATAAATAAACTGTCCGCACACTTGAATCCTTTAGAGCAAATTTAATCGCCAAGCTTTCGGTCAAAAGACCATCCTCAGGGCATGCCCTGAGGATGGTCTTTTGACCGAAAGCTTGGCGATTAAATTTGCTCTAAAGGATTCAAGTGTGCGGACAGTTTATTTATTTTTTAAAATATACATTTTAAAATGTAATTAGGGCCCAAGCACCGATGGTGTGATCACCCTATTGGAATTGCTCCGTTTTTTTATTCCTGTGATGGCAAAGCTGAATTTTGAGCATCATTACTCCAGTCTTCTAACCTGGATGCCAGCCCGAACCCCGCCCACAACATTTTTTGGTCGGGAAGTTCGGTCTGGACTCGATCCATTGAGGAGTAATTATGATCGGTTCAGAAATCGTCGGGCCAATCAAATTGCAAGGGCGGGCTTTATACGATGATGGACAGATGATCTGCAGTAACACAATCATCTCGTCATCAAACGTATTTCTTTCAAAAATGCTTTCGTGTTTACAAGTAGCTCCTCCGCGAATCCTTAAATTCTTTTTGCAACACCGGCAAAAATCGTTAACACTCATTATTTTTTAAATTCTTTTTCCAGAGTGTGTGCAATTGAGTTCTGTTGACAACTATGCGTCGCTCAACATACGTCACATACAGCTGCATTGCTCTGATTGGTTGTAGGTCTATGCAATTGAGTGCAGAGTTGTTTTTTTCCTGGTTCAGTTAAGACACGCCTCACAATCAAAGCCCAATGGAGCAGTGTCAGACTCACATTCTGACTAGAATATGAGTATGACGAAGTCAGGCTACCAGTCTTCAGTGTCACATGATCCTTCAGAAATCATTAATATAAAGATTTGCAGCTCAAGAAACATTTATTGTCATTGTCAATGCTGAAAACAGTTGTGCTACTTATTTTTTTGTGTGTTTTTTGTGAAACTGTGATACATATTTTTTAGGAATATTTAATTAATACAAAGTTCAAAGGAACATTTATTTGAAATATATATTTTCATGATTTTCATGGTCAAATTTGAAGGACCATAATCTTTGCAGTATCTTACATAATCTTAAAATGCAGTATCTTGTGACAATGGAAAGGTTACAATTTTTTAAACGTTTGACTACTTAGCGCCTTTTAAATAAAAAGTAATGTTTTTAAGTTAAACAGCGTAAAAGAGCAAGTAAATCTCTACAAGGTAAAGTGAGAATGAATGCAGAAGGGCACAGACTGCAAATGCTAATGACACAGCACATGTACAACTAAGGGAACAATTAAGCATAGATTTAAAATGCCAAGGAAGTAATCGCGCAATTACCGAATATTTATGGCTGAGACAGAGAAAAGTAAAAGAAGAACAACCTGAAAGAACAGCATATTTTTCCAGTTGATCCCTACTTTACTGGTTAATTTCTTCATGTATTACGTGGCCTTCATTTCTCAGAGTAAAAGCCACAGTCAAGGGGGTCAATACATTTTTAGTACATCAACACTAGCCCAGAAAGCCAGGAGAGCTGAACAATTAGAGGTTTTGGCTGGGATCCTGACTCCCATGCTTGGTCAACCTGCCATCGCTTCACCGTGGGGGGCTTCTGAATTACTGACATTCACATAGCAGCTCTTATTGCTCCTGACTGGGCTGTTTCATGTTTGATATCGAATCACGCAGGTCATTTATACCTCCACAATACTGGCTGGGGTTCAAGTTTAACACAGCTGAACCTAAACTGTTTTACTGTAAAGACTCAGGATTTAATAAAGTTTTGTGTACAGCAGTTAGGTTCATGTTCAAAAAGGGTGACAGAGGAAAGAGAGCCCAATAGTTCTGGCATGTTGAAATAGCCCTACTGTCAAAAATAAAGAAAGCCAGAATTTTATTGAAGCAATATTCCAGTCTTGTTTACCACCGTGAACTCTGGAAAGCCAGGAACCCATGAGGCAAAGTTTGCTAAAGCAAGACTTGAACATTATACATTAACAATACTGGTCACTGCACACACCTAAAATAACAAGCCTTATTAAATTTTCCAGCCGGTGGTTTTGGAGGTATGCTTTTTGTTTGCTCACAACAAATACAAAGCTGTGCTTTTCTCTTGGAAAGGTCTAATCTCTTGATCTGCATGAATGAAGGTCACTTGTAAGCCTGACAGTCATTTGATACATGAGTGCTATAATTAGCATATCGAAGGAACATTAAGCTCTTCATTAACTGTGCCTTGAACAGCAATTAGCACATATGAGTGCAATTAAATTCACATATTTACTTTAACATTTGAAGGCAGGTAATCACCATGAAATATTCATCTGGAGATTTACCCCTATTTAATTGATTAGTAACTCTAAAAATGTACATTTTCTCACACTCATATGCACTGTTAAAACTGTTCCTTGGATCTAACTCAATAAAATTAAGACAACATTTTCCAACTACTTTTCCAACTACTTTTTGGAAGTTTAGTGAACTAACTGATATTTTGAGTAAGGTCAACTTAATAATATGCATTTCAATGTATGAGAAAAGATTAAGTAGCATTTTCAGAAAAGGCCAATAAATTGAGTACAATCAATGTAAAAGATATCAGCATATTATATAAATAGACTTCATTACAATTGGTAACATTTAAATGAAAAAATACTAGTTAATGTACTCTGATTTATTATTTTTGACCAATTTGCCCTTTCTTTGTTTTGGAAATGTAAACGGCTTCAAATAATTAGTTGCTATTATGTCAATTTCCAACATATATTAAATCATTGATATTTCCAAACAGTAGCAATGAGCTGGACACAGTATACACAATCAATATCATCTGTATTCATCCATTAAAGAAACCATAACCTCAGCTAATAAAGTGCATGTTAGTGGAACCCCTTCATAGTATAGTTATTTACTGTGTACATACATAATATTAAAACATTTTAATATCAACTTAACTGGCACTTTTGTAACAATTCACAAGCCATATCCAAACAGTAGCAATGAGCTGGAGAGTATAAACAATCAAGAACATCTCTATTCCTATATTAAAGAAAGCATGACCTCAGCTTATAAATTGCTGGTTAGTAAAACACCTTTACAGTAGGGTGTACATAATATTGAAACATTTTAACACTAACATTACAGGTCACAAGCAGGAGCATCTGACCTCAACTTAAAAAGTACAGCTTGCCTTAGTGCAATCAACTTAGATGTTTAAAGGAGAAGTTCACTTTTAAAATGAAAATTCTGTCATCATAGACTCACCCTCATGTTGTTTCAAACCTGTATGAATTTCTTTCTTCTGCTGAACAGAAAGGAAGATATTTAGAAGATTGTCAGTAACCAGGCAGTTTCTGGTTCCCATTGACTTCCATAGGAAAAAAAATATACTATGCAAGTCAATGGGAACCAGAAACTGCCTGGTTACTGACATTCTTCTAAATATCTTCCTTTCTGTTCAGCAGAAGAAAGAAATTCATACAGGTTTGAAACAACATGAGGGTGATGATGACAGAATTTTCATTTTAAAAGTGAACTACTCCTTTAAAGGGTACCTATTATGGCATTTAAAATGTTGCTAATAATGTTCTGGGAGTCCCCAACAACAGTTTTACATGCATGCAATGACAAAAAACACTTTTGTTGTCTTATAATATGCATTTATTTTTACCTGATTTGCTCACCGACTCCCTAATGATTCGTTTGACGACTCATTTGTCCAAACCCCTCCTTTGCGTGAAGCTAATCGGCGGTGATTGGTCAGATGACGCAGTCAGTTATATTTTGCGTTAGCCCAAAGCTTAAACATATTGATAAAGCACTGCAGTACTACAATACGCTTCACATAATTTCACATATTTCAAAAAACAAAAAAAAATTACATTGGAGACCTAGAAGCTGCTGAGCGTAACTCTCACTCACACACACACAAGCAAGCACGCGCGCGCACACACACACACACCACACACACACACACACACACACACACACACACACACACACACACACACACACACACACACACACACACACACACACACACACACACACACACAACACAAAGCAACAATTATTAAAGGGGGGGTGAAACACTCAGTTTCACTCAATCTCATGTTAATCTTGAGTACCTATAGAGTAGTATTGCATCCTTCATATCTCCAAAAAGTCTTTAGTTTTATTATATTTATAAAAGACAGATAGGCTGTACCGAGTCTTTCCGGAAAAACCCGAGCGGGTGGAGGCGTGCCGTGTGGGCGGGAGCGCGCGAAGCTTTTGCGTGTGTTGTAAACAGACAGACTGGTGGTTTATGAGGACATGATTTAGTTTTACAATAAACAAACTGACACCTACAGTGGCCAGCTAAACGAATGTATTTAAACACACACACACACACACACACACACACCCCACACACACACACACACACACACACACACACACATACATTACATGCTTCATAGATACATTAACAGTACGTGATCATGTTGTTTACTTGCTGTGCTTAGCTTACACACCGATAGTTAACAACACACAGACATTTGAAGCAGTTTTACTCACCGCCTGCGGTTCCGTGAACCTTTATCGTTGGGACTGCTCCATCTTTAAGTATTAGGCGATCTGCAAATCCGGCGTCGAACTGTGCCTTGTTTATAAAACTATTACCGTCGAAATGAAGGGAACAAACAAGAACTCCGTTGCTGCTCTGGAAAAACAAAATCCATCCACAGGTCCCTTAACGCTGGGTTCTTTGGAAATTTGTGCAGTGTTGTCTTGCCCTGGCAACCAAAAACACACTTTTTGGTGCCATTTTTTTGATTGCAGCGCAGCAGAGCCCAGCGCTGATGGACGCTTTCGCACACACTGGCTACAGATGCGCGCGCGCTCTTCCGGTAGAAGTGCCCTTAAGACCCGTATAAGGAAATTCCGCCCACTCTGACGTCACGTAGGTCCGTATTCGAAAAAAAACTTTCCGAAACTTGTGACAAACCGGAAGGAGTGTTTTTGGAACAGAAATACTCCATCAAACTTACAACTTCATTTTTGAAACTTTGTCCATGTTTAGCATGGGAACCCAACTCTTTAACAGTGTAAAAAACTCACTATGCATGAAACAGCATTTCACCCCCCCTTTAATAGTACTTACAGGTTGTGATTCGGAGGAGGAAGCTGATCTAAATAAACTTGGTATTGAACCTTCCTATATCAGCCGACTCGCGAATCCACACTTGAAAGCATTTGTGTTTGTGAAGCGATCGTCATTAAAATAACGCGAACACAGCTCAAGGTGGCTATACTTGTGTGGTATAGTTGTAAATATAAACTCTAGCCACTGAGTCTTCACATGATTGTCCCTGGGCAGTGAAAAAAAAAGTTTGCTTTTGATTCGCACTTCAGAACAGAGTCTCGTCGACATGATGTTGTCAGGTTTCTCTGTCTGCTCAGCGCGCGCACTGAGTGGGCGTGTCGAATTCAAATAACTTGTACAAGTGACGTACGAAAGCTAGAGAGAAAGCATCGTTTGTCTATCGATTCATATCAGCGACTCAGAGTCGACTCTTACTTTTGAGAGACAATAACTTTGTATACGGTGAACTTTCATATTTAAAACTTTGCAGGATGTTTTAGTTCACTTAGATCTATGTTACACACTACATGAAAGGTAATTTTCAAAATTCCATGATAGGTACCCTTTAAGTCATTTAAACTCAAATACATTAAACTGACTTAAAAAATTAGTTGAATCTTGTATAACTAAAAAGTTGAAAATTGCTCAACTGATTTTGATGTAAAAAAGCATGTTGTCAATTTATTGATCATATTTTTTTTACAGTGAACAAAACATCAAATCTTCCATAAAACAAAAAATAACTGACTGTATATACATCAATTATATAATTGCAAATCTTCCCCTCCCCTTCTTCAGAAAATAAAAGGAAATCACAGACAATGTATTTTGATAATAAATATCATCATGAACTGCTGTTCCATGCAAAATAGCAATATCTGTTCCCTTTCGTAGTCACTATGAGTTACGTCGTGGCGACGGATGGGGTTTCGCTTAGAAAGCCTATCCACTTCGAGAATATAAAACGAGCCAATGGCAAGAAAATGCCATTGTGTCTGAGGAATTTGCATAGCGTAACTCCGCCCCACCTCGTGGGTATATAAGGAAGGATGCTGACAACATGCAGTTATGTTTTCGCTTCGGAGCCAAGAGCATTCTTCACTACACAAGCCATTCTGAGATCATCTCTCTTCACTCTTCGAGACGAGCTTCTCTCCAGGTGTTGGTGTGACGCGATTCCCAGACAGTTTAACATTGCCTGCTGATCTGTGCAGTGATTTGCCAGTCGTGTGTTTCTTCCTGGTCGTTTCAGCATCTGCAGAGTTTTCCCTCTCACAAAAGAGCTTGCAAAAGAGCAAAAGAGTTCCTTCAGCACTGCTGATGTCAACGCCAGAGTCTATGCCTGAGGCAGCTTTCGTGTTGGCTAGGTGCCTCCATGTGCATGGTTCCCCACCTGTGCGACCCCCACGTGTGTATTTCCACTGTAAGCCTATCCATCCAAAGATTCCACCCTACGGGCTGGATACTCCAGTGTTTTTCCATAATGTCACCCCCTCTCGGGCCATATGTGTATTCCTAAGTCCTCCCTTAGGGTAGGCATTGTGTTGCATATTTCCACTGAGATATGCTTCCCAGTGTACCTTGGTATTCCGGTGTTAAGTAGGAGTCCTTCATTCGTGCTAGTCTCACGACATGGAGCTCAGACTTACGCATGGCACTGGATAACAGCTGTAACTGGTATTGACTAAGAAAAGGGAACGTCTCGGTTATGTATGTAACAGTCGTTCCCTGAGTAGGGAACGGAGACATTACATCTCCCTGCCACTTCCGCTGTACCTCGGGAATGCCTGAGTTCAGTCTCGGCTCCTCAGCATTAAAACATAGCTGCATATTGCCAGCGTCCTTCCTTATACACCAACGAGGTGGGGCGGAGTTACGCTATGCATGTTCCGCATACCCATGAGCCATTGGCTCGCTTTTTAATCCCGAAGTGTATAGGCTTTCTAAGCGAAACCCTATTCGTCGTCACAACGTAATGTCTCCGTTCCCTACTCAGGGAATGAGGGTTACATACATAACAGAGACGTTCTCTCTCTTACTCACTCTCTTACTCTCTTACTCTCTTACTCTCTTACTCTCTCTCTCTCTCACTCACTCACTCACTCACTCACTCACTCACTCACTCACTCACTCACTCACTCACTCACTCACTCACTCACTCACTCACTCACTCACTCACTCTCTTACCCACTCACCCACTCACTCACTCACTCACTCACTCACTCACTCACTCACTCAACTCACTCACTCACTCACTCACTCACTCACTCACTCACTCACTCACTCACTCACTCACTCACTCACTCACTCACTCACTCACTCTTACCTTTGCTTTAGGATCACATTCAATGCACTCGTTGCACTTATTCATGCACCATTATCCAGTGTAACGGCAATAACGTAGCATGTCAGGTTGAGCACTATCGTCTTTCATTGTGACTTTATCTGTCAGTATTTTCAGTACTCTCTGAGAGCTCTGATTGGTGATGGGGCAATGCATCATGGGGTGTGAGAAAAGGACTCAGTTTATCAGTCACCCCTTAGATAAAGACAGAAAATCCATGACAAAGTACTCCACAGCAAGCAAACGCAGACCTCAACCGCAGACCTGATAATCTCGCAAGACTGACAGCGCCAAGAATCACACATTTTCATTCTCTTTGGTTCCCTCTCTTCCCCCAAGATCCCTCACACTGGGGATCTGACAAAAGAGAAACGAGAGATAGATACAGCTTTTCAGGCATTTTTTGATAGTGTCAGTCCATCTTTTGGCAAAGTCACATTTCCTTTTTTTCCCATTACTGCAGAGGACTAACCTAATTCTCTTCTGAAAAGGTCACTTATCGAAGGGTACAACATCCATCACTCTGAGTAAAGTCATTACAGTGACTTCATTTTCCTGATCTAATCCATCGCTGAGGTTTTCAACCATATATAATGATCGTTTCATGTCTGGATATAAATATGTTTTACTGTACAACAGAAAATGTATTATCTGAAAAGCAGGATTAATGGATGCCCTCAAAAGTATCATTTATTAAAAAAAATAATTTAACCCTCATGTTCTGTTGAGCTTAGCTTGACAATTTTCCTAGAGACCCTAATGCTGTTTAATCTGGTAAAATAACAATAGTCATTTTAAATTTAAGTTTATATTTTCCCTTCTCATTTTTTTAATAAGTTCCTCTGACCTAATCAAAACCCAGCAGACAGACATTATTGAAGCTTTAACCCTGTTTTATCACAAAGTAAGTCTTCGGCGCTTCTCAGAAATGTTTTGACGGTTGAAGCGTGGTATTAAATTTACTTTAAAATCGTTTCTCATAAGATTAGGCAAAGTCAAGTATCTCAGACCCCAAACAGAACACGAGGGTTAAACTAATTTCATAACATGTGGCATCTAATGTACGCTTAACTTCCAGAAAACTTTACATGTTTACTTTTTGTAAGCGAGACTGTCAAATGAAAATGTCCGTGCACATGCACAAAGTTGAACGTCCTCCTTAGCTAATCTCATTCAAATGTGCATTATTTAACCTCTTTTGGTGATGGATTGCAAGCATTTCTGAGAGACTATTGACAGGGCATGTGACGCATGAATCCTTTAAAGGGCACAATTTGATATGATGTGCACCGAAACAAGAGTGATAAACAACAACAGACACTCAGAATAACATCTTGACCTAGATAAACAGAATAAATCAAACTGCTTGACACTAATTGTATATCTATTGGGCACACATGCATATTTCTACAGAGATACTAGATCAACATTTGGAACGTTCTGCTGTAACGGGATGGAATATGTGGCTGACAAGTTGAAAAATGGAAGTGTATCCAAATGGCAATCTTGGAGATTTGGGGAAAAGAGAGTTTGGGAATCGACTTTATGTAACCCATTTTTCTAATTAGATACATCAGTGTCCACCTGTTTTTTTTTTTTTTTTTTTTTTTTGAGGATATGCAAAAGCTGTGTCTTGTGTAAAAAATGGTTACATGTAAAATTGTATGCAAATGTAACCTGTCCTACTTCAGGGTGTGACTAGGGAAAATTTGGGAAACATAAATGCCATTTTCAAACTGATTTAACACCCAAACCCCCAAGACATTGGAATTTGGTGAGTTTTTGGGTAACACTTTATTTTGATGGTCCCTTTTGAACATTCTGGTGACTGTAAGTAACTTTGCAACTACATGTCAACTAACTCTCAATTAGAAGACTATTAGTAGAACTCTTTATTGTGATGGTACTCCAACAGACATTCTACTGACTATAAGTAACTATGCAACTACATGTAAACTTATTCTAACCCTAACCCTACCAGTCTACTAATACTCTGCTAACACTCTAATGACAGTTAGAAGACAGTAGATGCAACGTAACTTATAGTCAACAGAATGTGACCATCCAAATAAAGTGGAACCAGTTTTTGGTGTTTAATGTGAAATAGCCTTATTAATTTACTTCTGGAAATGCATATTATCATTCCCTGAATAACCACCTTAAACTAGCCTAAGTTGGTTTAATCGTCGCCCAGCCTGGTCATGGCTCTTCAGTGGGCTAGTTTTAAAGGGGTTTTGGGCACTTTTCAGCTGGTCAGACAGAACTGGCCACCCAAATAAATAATACTTTCTTTACTGTAAACCAGACTCAGATTTTTAATTAATTATACCATATTGTGTGGTCATTGTTGCTTATTGTATAGCACCAAGGTTTGATGAATAAATAAATCAATAAAAAAACAATTCACTCGCACTAAAAAAACCTGAAAGGGTGGGAGTATGCAAATGCACAGAGTGGGTATATTTATGATTGTCCAGGAAAAGATTGTCTAGGTTATTTATTTATTTATTTTTTTGTCTTGCCAGATAGGCTGCTGAGATTCATGACATCTAAGCTCAAGATTTGGCAAGCTCATTCTCCTTGCAGCAGATGACTGCACTTAGTTCAGTAAATTATGCATGCATTATTCATATAATAATGCACCCTTTAAATATTCAGATTTGAGAAGGGTAAACATAAAACATGTGGTAAAACCATAGCACTTCGCTCATGTTTTTCAAATCCCAAATGAAAAAAGAAAAGAAAATGAAAATGATCTCTGTGGCCCCAATTTTAACGATCTAAGCGCATGGACTAAAGCGCACGACACAAGTGCACTTAGGGCATGTCCGAATCCACCTTTGCTAGTTTAATGATGGGAAAAAACGTGCAAACAATGCACCAACACACCTCGTTTTCAGAACTGCATGCGCACAAATAGGCGCAAATGCATATTTAAACAACGTGGCGCAAGACGTGAAAAATATAACTACATCGGGCTGATACTAGCAAATAAAAAAGTGTATGATAGGGCTCTAAATCTTCATCTTTCCAAGTACATTTTATGTTTCTGCATAGATCAGTTTCAAAAACATTCTCCTTCTCTATCGCCCTCTGTCACTGTCATACACACAACCGCACACACCAGCGACCTGCCTCCCAGATGTTGCACTGATGTCATGCAAGGTAGGTGTTCCAGGTATCTTGTTGGGGGTCCAGCCCGACTGGTTTATCACTGATACTTCTGGTTCCAAATGATGCTTTAGCCTTGTGCTTCCATTTATCATCTGCCCCCAGGCAGCACACAGCTGAGCCAGGAGAGATAGGCAGTTTATTTTTCATAGTTATTTATTCAGTGTTCTCTCTGCCTTTGTGAGAGTGTCTATGTATTAGGGTTGTTGTTGTTGTTGGCATTGGCAGGTAAGGCTGGGAAAGGTTACCAAGCTAAGCTGAATTCATGTGCTGTTAAAAATTATTACTAATTCATAATCCTTCTAAACATTATTTTCTTTACACAGTAAAACACAAAATAAGATATTTAGTTGCATGTATGCATGTGTGTGTATATATATATATATATATATATATATATATATATATATATATATATATATATATATATATATATATATATATATATATATATAGCCTGAATGATACTTTGTATCTTACAGCTTTAAAAAATTTAAATTAAAATTAAGCCATGTTGCAGTATTACTAAAACACTGATGCAGAGGAGTGTTTAAGAATTAGAGTAACACAATCAGTGCCTTGGAAACATTATAAACAATAGTCTATTACAAAAGTCATATAGAGTTACAGTCAAGTGCTTCACTTAAAATTAAAGGTTGTGTAGGTAAGACATTTATAAAAAAAAAAAATCAAAATTTGTTTAGACTTTCTATATATATCAATGCATAATTAAAATCTAAGTACTCTGAAAAAGAAAGTATAAAAATCGAGTGTCTGTAGACCTCTCACGACTGTTTTAAAGACAGCTCATTATTTCCATTCACTTCACCTCCTCCCTTCTGGTCTCCTTCCAAAGCCACACCCCCAAAACACATGAACGAGCAACTCTGACAGCTGAGCTGAAGACGCATTATTTACCTGAGACGAGCGAAGAGTAGAGGAACGAGTGCATGTAGTGACATCATGTCAGACACACATGTAAATAAAAAACTCTAACTTTATCATTATGAAGTTAAACAAATAAGTTGTATTTTATTACTCACTATCAAACTAGCATATTGATATTGGTAAACTTTACAATATATATTTATTGATTCGCTAACGAGCTAGTTATCTATAAGGCAAAGCTAAACACAGGTTGCGTGATACACGTTGTTCCATTGCCATCATTTACACTGTGATGTAGATGAATTTCGTGTAAGATTTATAACATATATATGATGTTCTGCATGTAAGAGTTTGCTTGATGAAAGCATAGTTGATTCTGATGAGGACTACACTCCCGAGACAAGTACCACATCGTCAGCTCGAGGACAGAACCGTGGTCGAGGGCGAAGCAGAGGAGGTCGTGCAAGAGGTCGTGCTACTAGGGTATTCGCCGATATTCACCCGAGTTTTATTTCTTTGTTTATCCAACAACTTTTTGTTCATTACCTTTTCTTGTAATGTAAATGACTTCCTTTTTTTGACTGGGTTGCCTTCGTGAACTGCAAATGTGGACTTAGATTGGTCTTTCTCTGCCATTGTTTTGGTAATCTCCGTGGCTCTTGAATTACACAAACCAAACGAGTGCGCGCAAAAGGGCAGGTCCTGTGTTGCGAAGGGGTGGTTGCCATGGTTGCGAGAGAGTGACAGTCGCCTAGGCCAATCCGTTGTTTCGTCCCGGTTCGAAATAATGAGCTGTGTTTAATGCAGATTAAACGGTCTAGAGTCAATCGATTTTTATACTCTTTTTTTCAGAGTACTTAGATTTTAATTATGCATTGATATATATAAAAAAGTTTAAACAAATTTGGAAAAAAGTTTTTTATAAATGTCTTACCTACACAACCTTTAAAAGAGAGTTGCAAGAACACCTTCGGAGACACAAGTGGACGTGGAGCATAACAAACGCATAAGGGTAAAGTTAATAACAGAGCAATTTGTTTTGTGTCTGGTCTCATTGCTCTTTGCCATGCAGCTCATAATTATTCCTCTTTATTCAAGGCAAGCCAATTAATTAGGCCTGATTAAATCCAGCTAGACCATAAACAACAAAATCATCGCTATATAACCAAACTACTGGAAAGACGATGCAATGCATTTTTTTTTCCTTCACCAAATCAGACATATTTATCCGAACATGGTCTCTGGGAGTGAAATAAACCAATCAGCAACATATCAGTTTGAAGCATCTGTGGCTCGCTGCACTCTAGGGGGAATATATGAAAGCTGGGGCCATCTGAAGTGGGCAAAGCAATTTTGAAGTGTTTGAGACATCTGAAAGATCACAGGCTGCCATGTTTCCAGGCCCATCCACCTCTCTCACCCATGGAGCTCTCAGTCTTGGATGGGAGATGTGCGAAGGCTTCTCCCTTAGTCAAGTGAACACAGCGAAACTGCATTCAGGTGCTATTAGATCGCCGCACATCACAAAGAGACTAGGATGGAAAAGAGCATCTAATGCACTTCCTGACGGTCTGACAGTGAGGAAAGGTCCAGATATGAAAGAGTAATGTAAAACAGAGGCATGGATTTTAGACTGCAAACGAGAACATACTGTACGTGTGCAGCTACATTCAAAATACTGGTGTAACAAATGTGCAACTTGTGAAACATGGCTGTTCAGAATGACCTACTAGCTACTATATATATATATATATATATATATATATATATATATATATATATATATATATATATATAAAAAAAAACTCTGTATACATGGAATACACAGATGACCTATTATATTTGCCAAAATGTGCAGTATAACCATGGTGTCTGCAAGTGATACTGAATACAATGCATATATATGATACTGTATATTTCAAAACAACCAAACTACTGCTTCTGTTAGTATTGCATTTCAAATGTAGTCAAGAAAAATGTTTATGTTTTATATATAAAATGCACACCCTCTAAACAAAAAATCAACATAAAGTGTTAAATGTTTATTGCTGGATTCTAAATACAGTAGTGTTATTTTTAATAAACAGTAGGCATAGAGTACATGCTGTGTAAATACAGGAAATTAGAATTCTATTCTGAATGTAGAAGAGCATACTGTTTATCACTGTCACATTCCAAAAAAGTGCAAAAAAACCCAAATAACCAATATTTTGGCTCGTGTTTGAAACACCCTCTGCTTCTTCATGCAAAAGGAAGTGCACATATCAGCATTTTTTTTAAAAGCTTATTAGCATTTCTAGTTTATAAATGTTGTCATGCTCAGGCCTCGAGACCGATAAGCCATCACTAATGCAAACTCTACTCCATGTAACAAAAAAGATTGTACTTTATTGATAATGCAGACATTACATTTTAATCCAGCAAACAAAATTTTAACAGACACAATTCATCCTCCATTGCTGAAGGTCCCTGCTTAAGTGTTCTCGCCTCTAGAGAGGAAAATGAATCACACTCTCTGTGCACAGGCCACCCCAAGGTGATTTATTTGCTGATTCCTTGTCACTGTGTAATTTATTGCAGTGCTTTTGTCTTCTTTTTTGTATACATGGAGTGATCAGGCAGTGCAAAGAAGCAAACGTGATTCTATTCCTAAGGAGATTCAGTCCAGGACTCGAGGTCAGCAAAAATATTCAGGTGAAGTATGTGTGTGTGTGTGTGTACATACATACATTATATATATATATATATATATATATATATATATATATATATATATATATATATATATATGTATGTATGTACACACACACACACACATACTTCACCTGAATATTTTTGCTGACCTCGAGTCCTAGTATATTACATATACTACAGGGCCGTTGAATGCTTGAATCTGGTTGGTTGACGAACGTTCTAAGGTGTGCAATTATTTTCAGGGAAACGCATGGCTAAAGTAGTTCCAGGCAAGTCTTGACCGCATTAGATTTCATATCACTTTGCGTAGTTGACTGTAATAACTGAAAATAGGAAACAATTCATAACAAGAAAAACATGCAGCCCCTAATGGCCTTGATCTGCAATTTTCAATGTCTAACTTCACAATCAATGGAAACATGCAGTTTAATTTTGATAAATAAAGTATATAGTCCTAACTATAATCAAAAGAAAATTAAACCGAATATATCAATACATTTATAGTCCTGCTGCACAGGTTTTCGTAATTGCAGATATAATACAACAAATAAATAATTATTGATAGGCCTACTTGTTAAAAGGGCTTTGTGTTTTATTTATTAGGCCAGTCTACAGTAAATAATAGAAAAAACTAATTAATTATAACGAGTTGAATTAATAAATTATATGAGCTCTGCGACAATTGGCTGAAACCAAAGCCTATGGTGAAAGTGTCTCCTCTTGAAAACCCCGCCCCATTTTGGAGATCTCCGGTCTGCAGTTATACTTATCCCTTTTTGGGTGTGAGCAAAAATGCGCCGTTTTTTTGTGTATGTCCTTTAAAATGCAAATGAGCTGCATTTCACCCCTGTTCAGAAGACGGTCGATACTTTATACGAGCTTCGGATACTTTGGCAAAATCTCAATCATCCAAAATCTCAGTAATAAGTTCGGAGAGACTCAGGAAGAGGTTGCAACTTAGACGCACCTGGACACGTTGGTTAGTGGATATGTAGTTGTTGTGGAGTTACATTGATTCATCTCATCGACTTGCATGCACCATCATGTTTAACTTTTACACAAGTTGACAGTTCTTTATGCAGCTGTGACATTTTTGGACAAATAGTATTCTGTGCTCGTATGTGCAGCCAACGACAGAACAAGTTGTATACTTTGCTCGAACTTTTGCCAGTGTGTTAGAACTGGTTGCACTGTTGTCACTTGCGAAAACCAAATGGCAGTGCCATGGGTGGAAAATGCATATTAAGGGGCCGTAATATTATAATAAGATCCCCTTCCTACATCAGAAGAGGAGCGAAATTTGATCGGCCTATTTTTTTACATGCTTGGAGAGAAAGGCTTACCAAAACAAACTTACTGGGGTTGTCACATTTCACGTTTTCTGGGTTGGTAGAAGCACCATATTATAGCAGGGAAAAAACGGGGGAAAAAAACAAGACATACAGGTTTGGAACAACATGAGGGTGAGTAATTTGCAAAAGTACAAAAAAATAACACAATACAAATGGCTGTTCTCCAATACTTGATAAACTACCACGATCACTAGAAAATGTCTCTTTTAAGCAAAAAACAATGCCAGTCTAATACACAACTTAATATAAAATTTACAGCACAGTGCAATACCGGCGCATTTATTGCCTGGGTAAACCAAATTGCGGGTGATTTGTGAATTCAGTTTCACCCCTAAATGTGGTGCATGTGTGTTTGCTTGTAAGGAGGGGGAGTACATTTCCTTGACATTTTGCTTGCTTGAATATAAATAGATTGCTTCAGCTCTGCTCTGTGGAATCCTGTCAGGACGCACTGCCTGAAAACACCAGCTTTGGCAGCTGATGATTCCTCACTGTGCCAGTTGCTTCAACCACCCTTATCATCCGCCTGGCAAAGTGCTGTACCTTGCCCTCGCTGCCTACATGTCCAGCCTACCCGCACCCACTGAGATAATGTAGTCAGCCACAGCCAGCCCAACTCTGTTTGGCAACCAAAAAGCAGGAGGCGTGCTTAAGGACGAGAAGTTAGGTGCAGAAGACAGAGACATTCACAAAGCTCAAAGAAGATGTTTGGCCAATGATATGTAGGTATTTGTGTAGATATTGACTTACATGTGCTCCGTCTGTGAAATCACTGTGGATTAATTCAAGGTCGAGAATGTGATCTGATCGTTCAATTGTTTGTGATAATTGTAATGGCTGAGTTTCGCAGTGAAAAAAAAAAACAGAAAATCTGGTTAGCCAAATCAGTCAACAGTGAAATTAGTAAGACACCAGGGGTGTGTCTGATACAATGGCAGACCTGCCTTTCTCAAATAATGAGCTCACTCTGTTGATTCATTGTTTTTTGCTTTCTAAAATAAAGGGAGTTGTGTTCATGTGCTTTGTAATGACGCTCACTAGTTAGCCATATAAAGTCGTGTCAGCAAATAAAAAAATAAGCAATTCAGAGTGTGAAGCCAAAACTTTACTTTGGGTATTATGAATAGCCCCTTGAGATGCAGCATCTCGTTTTCAAGAGATAATCAAGGTATTAACTATTAATCAATATCTTTCCTTCTAAATATCAAATGAGTTGAATGACTTCTCTGGAGATTTAACTTTGTTATAGAAGTTACCAGTGTGATTACTGAAATGTACTTTTCATGTATTCTTTAATGTCTGTATTTGATATTTGAATGCAGTAACAGTGCTTGCTTATTCAGCCTGGTTTCCAGAAATGAAATATGGACTTGTTTTGTGTTTGAGAAAGGTCTTCAACATCTTAAAGTATACAGGGGTCATTGAAGCCAATAGTTTAAGGAACCATTTCATTATTAAAGTACTTTCCAGTTAGACTAAAGTGTAGTTAAGAGAAAGAACGCATTATCTTGATGTTTTGAGAGGACTCTCCTGTTTATAGTTAGAGCCTGGCCAAATCCAACCTTGGAAAAGCTGTGTGTCGGTGTGTGTGTGTGTGTTGTGTTAGTCTTCTTGGTTACAGGTTAAGGAACCACTGGCATTATTGGAGATTGACTGAGTTGTTGTTCTGGACATGCTGGCGCCCAGTAACCCAAATCTGAGACCTGAATGGTCACGGCGTGCCTAACTTCAGGGTCTGAGTGTCAGCTGCCTAATCGATGGAGATATGCTTCTGTCTATCTGTATATGTGTGGAAAATTATGTTTATCTATCTCTTAGCCAATCAGAAACTGCAACCTGAAGTAAGGACGTAGCTCAGACCTTGGTGAAGGGTAAATTGCTGTGATCTTTGTAACTGTAAGGGAAGCGCCCTACAGACTCCTGTGTGACTCTTGAAACTGACTTCTGCTGATGAAACTGCAAACTATCTTCAGTAAAACTTTTCTTCAATGTATTATAATTCTGACTCCAGATCTTCTTTCAAACATCTGGTCCTTGGGTCCAAAACTGTAAATCCCATTACACACCAAATTAAGTCAAACAGAAGAAATGATATGGTAGGATGTTTCTAAAATAAATAAATAATGTAATATATAAATACTACATACTTTACATACATACATATGTATAATATATATATATAACTGTATATATGTTTGGAAACATTACTGTTTTTAATGTTTTTGAAAGAAGTCTCTTATGCTCATCAAGCCTGCATTTATTGTATTTGATAAAAAATACAGAAATAACAGTAATATTGTGAAATATTATTACAATTAAAAAGAATGGTTTTCTATTTGAATATACTTTAAAATATAATTTATTTCTGAGATGCAAAGCTGAATTTTCAGCATCATCAGAATGTCATTACAGTATTCAGTGTCACGTTCCTTCAGAAATCATTCTAATACGATAATTTATTATCAGTGTGTCACGTTTTGATGTATTGAGTTCTGTTTTGTATCTTGTCTTCCCCTGTCTTTTGTGATTTTGGTTTAGTCCTGTTAGTTTTCCCGCTCCTCGTTTGTGTCCAATTTTCTGCACCTGTTTTCAGTTTATTATCTCATTTGGTTCAGTTCATTTAAACCCTGTGTTTTCCCTCAGTGTTGGTCGATCGTCGTCTATGTATGGTTGTGTGTTAACCCTGATTTCCTGGAGTTTTGTTCTTGTTTTGATTTTGGAAGTTTCATTTTGTTCATTAAAACTATTATATTGAAGCTCCCGTGTCCTCGTCTTCAGCAACCTGCACCCAACCCTGACACAGTTTTGGTAACAGTTGTGCTGCTTAATGTTTTATAACCTGAGATTATTTATTTTAGAATTATGTTTTGAATAAAAAGTAAAAAAAAAAAAAAAAAAGAACAGCAATTATTTAAATTAGATAGCTTTTGTAACAATATAAACTACCGTTCAAAAGTAGGGTCAGTAATTTTTTTTTTTTTGTTAAATTAGTAATGATGCTGAAAATATAGCTTTGCGTCACAGAAATAAATTATATTTTAAAGTATATTCAAAAAAAAATTATTTTAAATTGTAATAATATTTCAAAATACAGTTTTTTTCTGTATTTTTGATACAAGCATAAGATACTTTTTCCAAAAACATTAAAAACAGTAACTTTGACCAGTTATATATATATATACATACAATTACATAAAAATATACATTTAAAAATGTGACTTTATATTTCACAAAATGTAAGATTTAAGATAAAATTGAAGGAAACTGGTTCTGTACAAACAATTAGAACAAACAAGCAAAAAAATAAATGTCTCACAACAACCATATCTTTACATAATTATATGGGTTACTAAAATATTTTAATCTCACAATATTAATTAGAATATTAAAATATAAGCAAGTATGCAACTGGTATCGATTCAGTATCAGAAGAATGCTAATTGTTTTGCATGTCTACATTTTTAAGTGGCCAATATCACCCTATAGGCCCCTTTGGGATCATGTCTTCAGGAAACAACAGCTTCTGATAGTGAATTTTAAAAAGTTGGAGCTCTAAATTCTCGTTAGACAATTGGTAAGCACGGTCGTCTCTCTTGTCCCAGCAGCACAAATTCATTCTGACTGAATCTTAATTAACAAATCAGTCTTGGTTTTATTTGAATATGCACGTCCTGAGCATAGAGGACATCTGAGAGAAAGACAATAAAGCAGGGGACAGTAGAAAGTTTACCGTGACAGTTCAGCAAACAGAGGGGGAATTGTTAAATGGCTATAGAGGGCAAAAATCTGCAGAACAACAACCTCGCAAGCCAGCCACTATTTGTTAGCAATATTGTAAATGTTTGAATAAAAATGATAAAAATGTATGCAAATAAGAATGGTAACAAAGCGCCTTGTGACAGAGAAAGTGAATATAAATGGGACTGCTTCCTAGATAACCTAAAATGGGGGCTTGGCAAAATGAAGACGTATAAATCAATTGTGGTACTTGTCACAAAAGTTGTCTCCTTCTAGCTGCTCATGTGTATGTGTTCAAGCAAGGCATGAACATTTCCCTGTGCTCTTCCATAAGGATATTTTGTCACTCTGTATTCATGGCCCACGACTTCATAAGCAAAGGATAGAAAGGAGTAACCTTGACCTTTCCACAAGTCCACAAAATGAAGAGAAAGATCAAATTAATCGCTAGTCATCTACTGTCATCTCTTACAGCTGGTTTTTGTCATTTTAGATAATGAGATGGAACAGGCTCTGCCAGAGATGCGGTCCCAGTCGTGGCTGACCATTGCATGTGCCCTTGAACCCAGCTGGACCTCCCAAGAAACACAGCAACTCATTATTCTGTCAGATGTCACATCGAGCCATGCAAGATTGTCAGTAAACTGCTTCCAAACGGAGATGGAGTTTTCTCATTGTTTAGCGGGAGCCCAGAATAGAAGCCATATTTCAAAGCGCGGACTTTCACAACAGTGTTCGGTTAGTGTGTTCACCACGTCGTAACTTTTAGTGTGCACCTCATTATTAGTGATTTTACTGCTAGGCTGTTGAAAACAAAAGAGGGAAGTGCGGGGACAGTGTCATGTTGCTTCAACTGATCAAATGGTTAGTAAAGATAAATACAGGCTCAAATAAATGCTTTTTTTCTTTCATATTTTCTTCAGACTAGAGAACAGAGTTGAAAAGAGCAACTGGGGCACAATAAAGCAATGGAGCAAGAAACTCCCCCAGCTCCGAGCATGAACGACGCAATAAAAGTCTGATTATTATTTAGAGAGAATATTGCCTCAATAAAACAGCAATTCCAGGCAGGATTCACAGGACATGGCACCAAGGTCTCGCTGTGCAGTCATATTTAGATGGATTTCTGTGGTAGAAAGTAGAAAATGAAACCATTAATGACCAGAAATCTGAATAGAAATATCAGCTTCATATCTGTTGGAGCTGCTCCCTTGATTTGATTTTATTAGACAAAAAAGTAGTGAAATGCTCTCATTTGTCAAGGATAACACAACTTGTTTCCATTGTGGTCCTTGATGTAAAGCACAAACTTCACTCCTAGTGACAGTTTACAGTTTAAAAATTAAAAAAATAAAATACAATAAAATACAAGTTTCCACATTAGCAAAGTTTACTATCACAATTAAACATCCGCACAATACACTAATACAAATTTATTAATAAAACAACTTATCTAATAACCAACTTTTAGATGATTTTTAAACTAACTTTCAAACTGAAAAAAAAACTAAAATATGAAGGAGCTTTTTTATTGATTATCTTGTGTACCAATTTTAGTTTAAAATGTGCTATCCTGCTTTTTAACCAATCAAGATACAAATGGAATACAACAACATGTGTACATCTACTAAAACCTGAAACTAACCGTATCAATTTATTTTGAGATTTCAGTAACTTGTCCAACCATACATGAGACAGATCAGACATCCAAGAAATACATGCGTACTCACAATTACATTGCACTAAACATGATGCAAGTAATTTTAAGTTACTTACATAAAACTAACATATCTAGCAAGAAATGTTGTTCTAGCGTTAACCTTACCTAAAGTTTTCATAACCATACTTGCACCACTTAAAACATTGTCAAGGACACATCCAAAATAATGAACAGCAGTTCTGTTTGATATTACACAATCCCCTATTGATAGACATGTTAGCAACCTTGTTCAGTTTACATTTAGACCCAAATGATAGGGAGTCTGTCTTACATAAACGCAATAAGAGTTTCTTTTTTAGAGACCCAGTCTCTTATCTTAGCTGCTCACCTAATGTCACTTGTATTTTGCTGACATCCTTGTCTGAAACCAGTAAATCAGTCATCGCCATATAAAAACAAATTACAGTCACACATTGCTTGCATATCATTTATGTTTAGGAGGAATAAAAGGGGGCCTAAGACACTTCCCTGTGGAACTCCATTAATAATTGTTTCCTCAGAGAGAATTGGATCAATTTCTACCCTTTGAATTCTCACCATATTTGAAAAAAAAAAACAAACAAAAAACATGACACTTAGTTTGTCTAACAGTATTGATTGATTCACTGTGTCAAAAACTTTTTGGAGATCCATACCATTCCACACATTTTACCTACATCAATCTGCTTCTTAATAAAATCTGTTAAATATAGCAAAGAATCAGTCGCATAAGATCTTATAAAACCATAAAGTAAACCCTTCTTGCACACATACAGATACATCTTTTTGTACACATTCTTCTCTAAATGTATTCGAAGCCACACTAAGAATGGAGACCGGACAGTAATTTCCAGGATCATATCTATTTCCTTTCTTGTATAATGGAATGACCTTGGCTATCTTCATATGAAAGTGCAATAGTGCATCAGATCATCTTAGTACGGTTTCTCTGATCTGTGCTGTCATAGACGAGGGTCTGGAGCTGAAGCATTGTAGTGGATATTCAGCGCAGCGTTCACGTCATGACCCAGGATGAGGATAGATAGTGGCATTGGCCAGGCCTCATCCATTCACTCAGGGGGCTGCTGGGCTGGGAAATGGCAGCCTATGACAATATCTCTATTAGGAATGATGGAAAGCATGTCAGCAAGCCTTTATTAACAGCCCTTGCTAGCCTGCACCAGACCTGCTGCTATTTGAGTAATGCCACTCAGCAGTGCGCCCCAGACCTTTAATGTACACCCACATCCCACTGCTGTAATTTCCTGAGAGGGTAGGTCGTTAGTTTTGATTTGTATCAAAATATATTAATAAATTATTCTTTCAATTACCTGTGGCCTTCAACATGGAGAAGCCAAGCCAGGGAACATTTTTCACATCAGGGTTGCAAACCAGAACAAGTGCTTTGGAGTTTACAACCACACCTGAAAAAACATTTCAATTCACCCACTGTTGCCACGAAGAGAGAGAACCATGAAGAGAGACAAAGAAATAAAGAGACTGCTAACATAGATAAACTACACTAAAGCTATTTTAGCAAGCATCCAATTTTTGAATATATAACTAAAAAAAGCACAAAAAAGCAACTGAATCAAGAAAATTACAATGAATAATACTTAATTTGCTTCAAATACAAATACAGGTATCAATAATAGGTATCAAGAATTGATAAACAACAGTTTTATAAAATATGCAATTTTTTCCATGCAGAATTGAGCCACATTTTAGTGTTAAAAAGTAGTTTTCGAACTGGATAATTTATAACGTACCAGTTCACTAAAATGAATCACACTTCCAGGCGTGACACATAAAAGGAAGAGAAGCCTTTTTTGCAGAGTGAGTTAGATAATTGCCTCAGTTATTCTGAGCAAATGGCATTAAATAAAAAAAGGTAGCATTTCATCATACAACAACCACAACACGCCAGAAAAGCTATACTAGTCTGAAAACAGCTGAGCTACTGTCACACTGCAAAACAAACAACAACCAAAAAAAAGTCAGAAGCACCCTACTTTTAGTTATTTACTCCCAAACAATGCATCTGAAGTGTTGAAATACAAAGAATAAATGAAGAAATGAAAAATGAAAAAATCTACATATGCGTTTCAAGTGTAATGTACAGAGTTGCATTCATATTTCATTCAATGATGACCATCTGATCTATCTATCTATCATCTATCTATCTATCTATCTATCTATCTATCTATCTATCTATCTATCTATCTATCTATCTATCTATCTATCTATCTATCTATCTATCTATCTATCTATCTACAGTATTCATCCATCCATCAACTTACACCATCCATCCATCCATCCATCCATCCATCCATCCATCCATCCATCCATCCATCCATCCATCCATCCATCCATCCATCCATCCATCCATCCATCCATCCAAGCAAACAGTTTTTTTTTTAATTCACAGAAAGAGCACCCTTCCGCTTTAAGAATAGCAAGTTTCTTCAGTTGGGCACAGAAAACTGACACTGACACACAGAGAAACATGACTAGATAGTAACTTTTTGTGTTAATTGAGTTGCAATCCCTGACAACAGACTTTAGCAATCATTGCTTCTTGTACAGATTCACAGGTGATTGATTACCTGCTGCCCTGAGTTGAACCCAATCCACAAAGGCCAACAGATCATAGGTGAAAATCATTCGCAATATCACATCTGAGAACCAATTTATCTCCAAAAGGAAATAAAGAACTGCTCACCTCCTAACCAGTTACTAGGCCATTTTACCAATGATTCAAACTGATAGGCTGGGATGGTCAGCTACTCTTTGAGTGTTTGGCCTGAACCGCACATATTCAGAGCTGTCAGACACGGTGCCCGATGGTAGTGGAAAGGCCCGTTCAGGCCCGTAAAATGATTAGAGAGGCTGGAGCTGGAACGGGGCGGACAGCAGAGTGGACTTCTGGGGGAAGAGCTGACGTGAGCACACAACAGAAGATGAACTGGTGTAATGAACCCAGTGGCTCCCAGCAGCCCAATCCTAACCCCCTTCCAATTGCTCATCACATACTGATCATTCCAATCCATGGTCTAATAGTCCCACAAGGTTCTGGTCTGCTCATGTTCAGCCTCCTGGCAACTAATGCATTTGGCATCAAGGCCTCAGAACGGGTCTTGCTCAATTTCAGATATGAAGGTTCACTGGTTTACATGGATCATAACGGAACTGGTTTCACCATTAGATTGACTCATTTTAAGATTGGAAAAGCTTGATTTTTGCAATATGGTGAAAATAAATTATCATTCCAGAGGCCAACAAATGCACAAATATGAACAATAGGCCAAACCTTATATGATAGAATAGGTTATATATAGAATAGTTTTGTTTGCACATTTCATACGCTGCACACCAACAGAGCACTGAGGAATAAATTGAGGAACAAATGATGCCGATTAATCAGATATTTTAGGTTCAAAAGCAGCGATCAATGATCTTGTACAATGATGACTGAGTTCAAACCTCTGTTTTGCAAATATTGCGACTCCCTGTGGAACAGCTGTGAAATATTGTTAAGGAATCAAAGTGAAACATTTGAGTTGTATGTTATGATGCAAAACCGCATACACAGCATTAATATCCAAAATGTCAGTGGGGCTTTAATGTCATGCTGTACAAGCATGTCTTTTATTAAAATGCCACAACAATGATCCTGCATTCAGATGACGTGACGAATTTAAATGAATCTGAAATATTGGAGGTCACAGCTATGATTATATTCAAGATTATTTTTTATTTTCAGGAATATACTGTATACACAATAGACTAAAGTAAATAACAGTACGCAAGGGCTGCGAATCAAACAGGATGGAAGAACATGTGACAATCAGCATTTGTTAACCACTAAGAAGCATTACATGTGATCACATCATAAATTTGCTCATCAATTTAACAACCCTGTATCACATGAAATACGTTCTGAGGAAACTATTTTGCAAATCGCAATTACGTTACATGCCAACATATAAGCAGTGCTATTACGTTGGTCCTTAACGTAATCTATTGCAGTGCTATTACGTTGGTCCCTAACCTAATATAGCAGCCTGGTCTCATTGTTAATACGTAGGTATTAATACGTTATTTTCAAAGATAGAAAACGTACGTTTTTCATTAACAATATCATTAAAATATATTTTGAGCCACTAATCCTGCTCCTACCCCTAAACCTACCCATAACCATTCCTTAAAACTACGTAGGCTAACACAATTATGAAGAAAAAAAACATAACAGACAGACAAATACATTTCACAATATTTTATTTATTGCGTTAATGTCAAAACCGGTGTTAACATTACCAAAAGTCGTTCACATGATGATGCGTTGCAGTCGCAGTCCTCTCTGGCATTATTTAAGTAGTTGTGTATGAGGTGCAGATCAGAATTTAAGTTATTAACGTTAATCCATGAAAATTTTAATCTGATTTCGGTTCGCTCTCTGAAGGCGCGCGCGCTTCTCCATTTCAAATGTACTACACCGACTGAAACACGGCATGTCGCAATCTGTGACGAAGCAGGCGAGAGCCAATGAGCGTTTGATATCACGGCCGTAAAACATGTCGTAACGCTTCTTGAAGGCGCAATTTTTGAATTTGAATTCATCACCAGCGCGGGATAGATTTGACGTTTGCGGTCGCTGCTGAGAAATGAAGATGAAGATCACTGGATAAAAGGCTGAATTTGGATCTGTTTCTTGCAATTAACGTATGGATTCTAGGATTTGGATTATATCAAGCTAATAAAATGTATGTCTTTTGTGAATGTATCAGTATGTTGTGTTTTATTGGAGAAAATGCTTTTTGTGTAAATACACTAAATACTACAAAATTGTTAAACGATTAAACAAGGTATTGTTAAGGTTAAAAGTGTATTCCTTTTTAACCACGCAGGCTAATCCTCCGAAACGAGTTTGCTGCAGAAGGCACGAACAGAGCGAAATGTTAATATTTATGAGTAGGCCTATTATATTAATAAATGCGACTGAAAACTTAATTGATAAGACAGTTGAATGCAATAGAGTCAAAACATTAATGCCACGATTTATGCATAAATAGTAATACGTACAAATTTCTACGTCGGTAGATTTGTTCATACGTAAGTAAATTACGTTGTGCTGCTACGTGTGAAAAGAAACCTGATTTGGATGTATTATGTTCAGGACAAACGTAATAGCACTGCAATAGATTACGTTAAGGACCAACGTAATAGCACTGCTTATAAGTTGGCATGTAACGTAATTGCGATTTGCAAAATAGTTTCCTCAGAACGTATTTCAAGGACTCGGTAATCTCCAGACGCACAGTTTAAAGACCTTTTTGAGTCGAAAACCTCAGAATTTGATCATAGCTGATACGTTTTCTTTTTGACAAAATCATGAATGCGCAACTCAATTTAATTGACTAGGTATAACACTAATTTAAGCTATTGAAAGCATTGATTTGCATGGATAATGAGTTTCCTTTGATGTGAATGAACATCCATTTTGAAATTAGAAGCAGTCACAGGTGTTTTGCTGTGAAAAGTGTAATCAGATCCTTTGAAGTTTTATATTACATTACTAAATTGAACATGAAAAGCCATTTATTTGCATAATTTAATCTGTAAAGGTGACAATTTCTGAAAGCTCTTCTTTTGCTTTCTGCCAGACTGCTGCAAACACCCTGTATGTTCTTTGGCTGGTAATACAATAGACTGTGAATGTCTGACAATTTCCGAATTTGAATAATCTTTGCATGAACAGATACTATGAATTTAACGATATAAAGAACCAAGGATGGAACAGGCTCAACTTCAAATACGTCTTTGTGAGAAGATTAATTAAACTGCAGAAAATGAGAAAAAGAACATTGCAGAACATTCAAAGCCCTGAAGAGCAATAATTTATGGAACATAATGTTACACTGCAGTGAGTAGGTGAGTCAGAACAGAAGGATCCCACCTACAGAATATTTGCTGAACACACATACCCAACAAATCCAAATTTTTAATCAGTCTATAACTGCTCTGAAATTGAAATAAAAGTGCTGGATATGCTTTAGAGCGTTAAATGTATCCAGCTCTGCTTGAGGAGATGCCTTACTCACTCTCTCCATTTGAAATGTATGTTACAGTGCCCATATTATGCTAATTTAAAGGTTCCTAATTTTGGATTGAAAATTACCTAGGTTTAAATGCATGCAAAGTGAAAGAAAAGAAAAAAACACTTTAAATTTCTCATAATTGCTGCCAATACGTAGGCAGCCAATGAAGACCATAGGCTGGCATTATGCAAATTTGTTACAAACCTACATTTGGGCAAGAAGTAAGGCTGGGATTACTGACGACTCGCTTTAGGCAGTTCAGAATCAGTTCTTTCATTTGGGCGACAATTATTGCTTTTATCAGCCATTTCGATCTTTGCAGACTTTTCACATTCACAAACAGCTATATTACACACTACATGAAAGGCAATATCTGAAAAAGCATAACAGAGGCGCTTTAATGATGACAAAACGTTTGACTTAGTTTGCAGTTGTCCTGTGAGTGCAATGCTTAAATTTGAAAATTATATTAATTGGATATTATATTAAACACTTTTAAATTAGATTTTTTTTTTGTCATCACATGAAAGAACTGAACAGTTACATACTGTTTAGAACAAGAAAATCAACAGATAATTAAACTTACATTTTCCATTAAGCTATTCCTCAGTACCATGATGATTTTCACTTAATTGCATATGGGAAGCTGGTCAGGGTCCAGAGCAAACATCAGGAATCCCAGAAATGTTTTAAAATAAAAGAAGGGAAAAATGTAATCATATATTTTTGAATAATGGAAATTTTGGAATAATACTAATAATAATCAAACTATACATAGGCAGGCAAACAGATCTCTTAAAAGAATTGACCAAATAACACTTAAGAAAAAAAAGTTTGCAAAATGCACTCAAAAAAACTGCGTATCATATGTACGTAAAACCTAATTTTCGCGTATAAATTGCACGATAAACACTGCGTGCTATAGAGAGGGGAAGGCTCATTTGAGCTGAACTCTGGGTTTTATTGATTTTTGGCGGAACAGATTAACTGCCCTCATCCTGACTGAACTGCTGAAAATAAACAGATCTGCTGTCCACTGTTATCTTTGCATGCAGCCTTCATTTGGTTAAGTTTGCTGTTTGCATTGCCTCATTCACACTGAGAGCACAATCATATACTGGTGTATTGATGTGGGTTTCCATACAATTCACATTTCAAATGTGCTATTTGGCAATTTATTCACTCTTTTTATCTGGCAGCTGGCAGAGCAAGGACTTTGCGAGAAATCACATCTGACCATGAAATAAAATATTATAGCCCATAATCACACATACAATTTTAAACAGTGTTAGAAGTGTCACATTGCTAAATAAATGGAATGCCCTAGGCTAGCAACCCGGTAGGGCATTGTCTGATCAGATCCCCGCAGGGTCAACACTGTCAAGCCTTTGAGCGAGACACTGATCGTCTCAAAGTCAATAACCAAATATTGCAGCGACTTTACTTTGACTTATGTTCACAATTTTTAATAGCTGCTGGAGATTCTGAAGTGACCCCTATTATGCTATTTTAAAGTTTCCTAATGTTGTTGCGGAGACTCCTACAACATATTTACACGCATCAAAGGTAAAAAACTGTTTAATTTCCTCATAATATACTGCTCATCATCACATTTTCAATGATTCTCAAACGACTCGTCAAATGAATCAATCTCTCTAAATCCCTCCTTTCCGTGAGCTACTCTGTTCTGATTGGCCAGAAAGCTCAGTGAGTCTGTTGTGATTGGCCTACCGTGTACAGCGCGTGGAGAATAAAAACGCCTATTGCCATAACAACATCAGCTCTGCTTGTCCTGAGGCTTCCTACACTGTAAACTAAACAGTAACAAACAATGACGTTGATTTGACCATATTAATGCGAGCGCGAGTCCGATGATGAAACACTGGAGGAACTAGTTATTCAACCCGAACCTCCATAGACCTTTCTCACAACTTCCACAATTTGGTCACAATTTGTGACCGGAAATACGCAATCGTCGTGGTAATCTAATTCCTCCCCGTCAGGGCAACAGGTAAACAAATGGCACGAGCAAGAGCTATTGTAACGTACCAGGCTGTTCTTGCTATGCCCCAAAACAGCCATATCTATCTTTTCATTCCTTCCCTGTTGATTGTGAAGTTCAACGTAAAAAGATTCAGGCTATCCGGTGGGATGAAGGACCAAACTTTACAATTAAAAAGGGGAGCACTTATGTCTGCACCAGACACTTCACATCACATCAGACGACTAAGCTTTAGGGATCACTGTTCGCCGCTTGAAACCAGAGGCTGTCCCTAGCCTTTTTCCTTGGAACGATTTCACCCCTAAAGGAAAAAGGGACCCTGTGTATGAGCGGTGCCAAAAACGGCAGCCGTTAACGTCTGTAGAAGTCGAGAAAAATATCAAAGAAAGCTTTAAAACTTTTTTTTATTTTTTATATTTGGTAACGCAGTTTTCCTCCACGAGTCTTGTAACGTCGGCAAATGTAATCTTTGGCAAATCCGTTAACAAAGTTGTGTAGACTCTCTCCATTTTCACTTGCCGGGCATGTTTTTCTGATGTGTTGACGCTTGACAGGAACTCTTCCACAACGATTACGTATTTCCGGTTATTGTGAGAAAGGTCTATTGCAAGGATGACTCGAGCAGGCCGTTTCACAGTGATACACTACTCAGTTTGAGGTAGCCTACTGTACATTATAAGATGTTGCAATTGTAATTCCTCACCATCAGCATTAACAAGTGCATGTTTTTTAATGTTTTTAGAGTATTTTTCTAATATATTGCGGTGGATACATGGAAACTGTATCAATAACAGTGCATGTATATCATATGCCATGTACATTTAGCCAAACTCTAGAGTAAATGATCTGATGTAACCTAAACGTTGGTAAAACAAATATTTCCATAAAAGTATGAGAATGACAGATAATCTGCATTAATAGACACAGTTTTAGGTAATAGTGGCCCACAGCTGATCAGCAGAATTATAAGTAATACAGTAATAATGTGAGTTAGCCAATTAGCAGGAGACCTACACAATATAAAACTCAAAACTAAGTTTTTTGAACACCATCTTTCAAGAGCAAGTGGGTTGTGAATCCTGCATGAACTCTGAGATTTGAGAAGCAGTCGTCAGTAAAATAAAGGGAACACAGCAAAAATTTAGGATTATTATGCTGTGATATCGTGGTAAAGATGAATTTTAACCACTGATTCTTCACATGCTCGTCCCTGGGGAGTGAAAAATAACTGGCTTTACCTTCACATTATAGAGCACAGCGCCGTCTTCTCGACATAATGCTATCCAGGGGTGCGTTTCCCGAAGCATGGTTAGCCAACTATGGTCGCAAGTTGGTCGCAATTTCCATTGAACTCTATTGGTAACGACGGAACTTGCGACCATAGTTGGTTAACGATGCTTTCGGGAAACGCACCCCAGTACAGGAATCAGCTGCCGGTTTGAGGTTCAAGTTTTCCCTGGTGTCTGCGTGTGTAATACGTGTGTGTGGTTGGGCAATATACTAATGTTTCGCCTTGACGTCACAACGAAACGGCTTATGACTCGTTTGAAAAACGATTATTTTAATTGACTCGGAGTTGACTCTTACTTTTGAAAGACAATAACTTTATACACGGTGCACTTTCAGATTTAAAACTTTGCAGGATGTTTTCATTCACTTAGAGCTACAGGGGTTGGACAATGAAACTGAAACACCTCTCATTTTAGTGTGGGAGGTTTCATGGCTAAATTGGACCAGCCTGGTGGCCAATCTTCATTAATTGCACATTGAACCAATAAGAGCAGACTGTGAAGGTCCAATTAGCAGGGTAAGAGCACAGTTTTGTGCCGTGTATCAGGATGACATTGCACCAATACACACAGCAAGACTGGTGAAAGATTGGTTTGATGAACATGAAAGTGAAGTTGAACATCTCCCATGGCCTGCACAGTCACCAGATCTAAATATTGTTGAGCCACATTGGGGTGTTTTGGAGGAGCGAGTCAGGAAACATTTTCCTCCACCAGCATCACTTGTGACCTGGCCACTATCCTGCAAGAAGAATGGCTTAAAATCCCTCTGACCACTGTGCAGGACTTGTATATGTCATTCCCAAGACGAATTGACGCTGTATTAGTAATCAGATTACTAATTTAATAATAATCTAGGCCAGAACTGTTCAAGTTCCAACTTGAAAATAGCAGTGTCGGCCAAAAGCTAATTGAAACAAGCCATGTGTAATTCAAGGTCAGTTTGTACAGTCTAGAGGCTATTCAGTCAGAAGATCATCCTCAACATCGCATTTAGCCTAAAACTGAAAAAAACTTAAATGGAAAAGGAGGAAAACAGTTTTTTAAAAACTCTTTCCCTGCCAGTTTTTACTAAAAAAGTTACCAGCCAGTGCCATCATTTGATCATATTCACAAAAAAGAGTGTTGTGTCAAAAATTACAGAAAATCCTTTCAAAGGCGGGGAAAGAGTTAATACTGTTGGCCATTACCTATCATTAAAAGTACATTTCCTTCTTTGTCTCCTGGGAATTCTACGGCTATAATTAGAAAATAAATATATATTATATAACCACAAAGAAGAAACTTTAAGGTGAGTTATGACAGCACACCCTGGCTTTTTCTCTAGATCCCTCTCAGATGAATCTGCAGGAGAGATGCCCTAAGATTTATGGGGCACTTAATTCAGCAGCCGTCGAATCGATAAACAAGACGTAGGGGCCAGCCCTAAGTTGATAACTCCGAAACGCTTATATATCATAACACCTTGTGGAGGCAGAGTGAGTTGCTCATTCATTTTTAGACACGTAGCCTTGATACTGGAATAGCAATGTTTCTCAAAGCCTATTCAGATGGTCAGTAGGAGTAGGGGATACAGGTCCTGTGGATGATTTGCAAAAAGACAAAAAAAATCCACTAACCCGGCCGGCATGATATGAGTTTAAACCATCATCAATGAAAATGCTGCTATGTACATTATGCAGCTCTTTGCTAAAAGGCTGAACACATCTGTCATGGTTTAGGACATCCCATACCCCATATTCCATCTGAACAATAGCTCCATTTCAAATAGAGGATTGTACTATGTCTTTCCATTGCCTAAGCATTATGAAGTAATGGAGTACAGACCACTGCTGGAGAAGGTTCTGCTCCGAGGACTGAAATTGATTTGTTGCAAATGGCAAGAAATGGATGGAAGTGTCTCGCCAGAGTAAATGGCAGGTGACTGCCAGCTCAGAGCTTAGATTAACCCATATCTCTCTTCCATTGTGACACTGTCCTCGTATTCACAATCCATTAAAGTCAGCAGCTCCATAGGTTCGTCATGTCTATAGAGAATATAGACATTATATGGGCCTTACCCTCAGATCATTTTATATGTGCTGGTGCCTGAGAAACCAGAAGTTGGTTTGAAGCATGATTGCACTTTTGGACCTTGTAAAAAGCTGAGTGAAAAATGTACTGTATATATACTGTATATTTAAATTAAATTAAATACATGCGTAAATTATTAAATAAATACTTTGTCAAACATAGGCCTACCTTATTATTAATAAGAGATGTTGGGAAGTGAATGACAGTGTTACAATTTGTGACTAAAACATTAGTTAAAAGCACATGGCTTCATGTATTACATTATAATTAAGCACCATTAAGCATTAAGTTACTGTTTTTTAACATTAAGTAGCCATTTTTTTAAATCAGAAGTTAACCTTGTCAAACTAAAAAGTTGTATTTGCACTGCAATTTGTATTGAGATACAGTACATCACACCAAATGACCAACATTATGGACACTCAATTTAAAAAACAAGGTTATGAACAGATAACTTGTCCTCCCTCTGCTGCTATAACCGTTTCCATTCTTCCTTGGTTTTCCACTCGATGTGTGGAGATTTGCTATTAGACCATCACTCACTGAGCTCAAATTCATCCCAAGCATGTCTGTGTGTAGCCGAAATAACCAACCCAAACTTAATTAGAAGGAAGTGTCCAGATAATTTTTGGCCATAGCTCATATGTGTCATCAAAACGAATTAAGTTGTCTAAACATTATCGTGGAACCCTGCTGCTCAAGTATTGTGATGGAACATGATGGACAAAAGACGCCAGCTAACAATCGCTGTCCTATCAGAGGGGATGGACGTTGTCTTTAGACAATGTAATATATTAAAGTCTTGACAATACATTTGCACTCAATACAAGGCAAACCTTATCAAACAACATAACAGTCTATGTTTGGATATGTTGTGTCTGGTTGGGGCAAAATTGAGTTGCATTATCAAGACTTCAGTCTCATTTAAATGCTGAGTCTCGACAGTGTGGTCACTTACCTAAGAGAAGTGGCATCACATTCTGAAGCACCCTCTTATCCTTGAGTACCTCCTGGGCTGTTTCTCTTAATGGGGATCATCACACTACAGAGTTGCATGAAGACCTCTACAGACAAGTGCAGCAAACTCTCCAAATGAACCAGAAAGAGATTTAGAGAAATAGTCTCCTTGTATTCCACGGGGGCTCAGTACGAATCATTGATGCTTGTCTGTGCTCTTGTCAAGGGACTTGGAGATGCAGTTCTACCTGCAGCAAGTGAAATACAATCACAAGGGCAGTGTGGCAGACAGAATACAGATGTGTACTGAGGGCCCAAATAATACGAAACCACGTTGCCTTTGGAACAGGGTTGAGAGGTATTTTGTGCTGTCTTGAGTGTGTTGTTAAGACTAATGAAATGATTCAAATGACTAAACAATAGATGATTAATGGCCCAAATAGTTATTGTATCTGTCCCTAAAGAAACAATATCAGCAAGATTACAGTATCAACTGGCTCTTATTTTTCAAAGTCTGCTCGATTGCATTTTACCCGTTGCCGAGTGACCGGCAAAATAAATAAACCGGATGTGGCGCATTCCTCTGACGAAAATCCATGAAACGCTTAATCTGAACAATGTATTAAAAGTATGAGCTTTAATTATTTACATGCATGTTATTGTTATTGTGCGTGCTCAGAGCAATTCCGTTCAAATGCTGCTCCACATGAAAACCGTTGCTCATTCCACATGTTGGGACGTTTCAAATTCACTTCTGTGCAGGATTTGGGTAGCTAAATTTTGATGTATGATGTCCATTTATCATTGGAAGGAAAATTTAAGACTTAATACATTTAATTACATGTCGGATTCCATTAAGACAGAGTTCTACGTAAAGCACACACCGAGCCCTTTGGTTCCACTCATGCACCACGTGCTATACAGAACAAGATTCAGAGTGGTCATTGGCACATTGCAAATGATAATACATGTTAACATGAATGTTGGTATCCGTTCAAAACAAGAGTTACCACTGAATTTGTATTTATGATCCAAAATTTCATTAAATGCCAATATTAAGATTAATTTTAAATGTAATTGAAAAGATGTCTAACGGCGGTCCCCCAACAGGACGGGTTGGCCATTTAACGGTTCGATACTTATAAGTAAAGACCAGGTTTGTTGGTAGATACTTTACGTGATTTGAATTTATTCTATATTACGCTATTTTATTGAAATTCAATATTAAAATTAGCTGATTCGCTACTATTATCAACAAAGAAATATTCGCTATCGATTATTCGTAAAATAACGTGAAAGTGTACATCCGGTAGCCCTAAAAAAAACACAGCTAGCACTTTTATTTTAATAGCAATGAGAATTCCTAAGGGGTTGGAGCATTATTATTAACATCATTTAAAAAAAACCATCATTTTTATGGTTAATCTCTACAAAAGTTATATATTTTAATAGTGTTAAATTGACATACTTAATAATATCATTATATTTAGTAAGAAAAAGTTTTAGCATGAATAAATTCTAAATATACATATAAATAAATATGTAAATATACTCTGTCTGTGTGTGTTTGTGTGTGTGTGTGTGTGTAGTGTTATATATATATATATATTGTATACTGTGTATACATACATGCATACATACAAACACTAATAGTACATGTTTGTTTATTTATATGTAAATTTAGACTTTTCACAAATATATTGCCTATTTACACACATATTTGAAAACATCTAACAAAATTATTTGCCTTTTCAATGACACAATTGACCAATCAGAATCAGGTATTCACGAGGGATGTGTAAATGATCATTACATATGCAGTCGACCATTCAAATAGAGCTTGAAAAAAAACATATTTGGTTTTGACCTCTATGGAGCAAACTTCTCACCTTTCTCTTCCCTCCACACTCTGTGCTATCAATAAACCTGCTATATTAAATCCTATTACATTCAGTGAAGGAAAATATTTATATAAATAATTTCATATGTAAAATTCCCCCTCTGTTAAGCATTACAATATGATTTCATAGGCAATGGCCTTGTCCAGTGGATGTGATCTCCTTATATTATGATAAATTAAAGCCCAGCTGCAGCCAGGAGATTTAAGTTAAGATTCAGCATTCACCTTCGGCCAAAGGTAGCTTTGTTACTTAGTTCCAATTAAACTGGTTGGTTGTGGGGCAAGCCTTGCATTGCTGTTCATATCAGATATCCTTTGTTTGGACTCAGTGGACAAACATACCAGAAACAAATCACAAGTTTCTGTATTCAGGCCTTTTGGGAATAACAGGGCATTCTGGGAAAAGTAGAGATAGGCAGGATGCATTAAATGAAAACCAACAACTGATATTCAAATAGTTATCTGAATTCTGAAAGCAAATTTAAAGCTTGAAAGTTAAAAGGTCAAGTCAACTTTATTTATATAGGGTTTTTTTTACAGTACAGATTGTTTCAAAGCATTACAGTGATAACAGCTGAAGTCATTTAAATATTTATTCAGTTCCATTGTAAATATCATCAATTATTAAATGAGTTCAATTTCATCTATAAAGCAGATCTGCAAAAAAATGGTGCCATCGTCCAGCTTGAGCATCGTCCAGAATTTTTCATTCAACAGCGTCAGTACAATCAGATCAATGATATTGTTGAAAATTAAGTATCCCCAACTAAGCAAGCCAGAGGCGACAGTGACAAGGAACCCAAACTCCATCAGGAGACAGAATAGAGAAAAAACCTTGGAAAAAAACATGCAGGCTCAGTCGGGGACCAGTTCTCCTCTGGCCAACAAACGGACACGGTGTGATTATGATTCAAAAGCTGTTCAAACGCTGGTTTAATGATGGTCTCAGTGCATGAAAGATTTTAGTATGCATCTGATAAGGAAAACGTTTTTGGGAGTAATAGAAAAAAAGTATGCTGTCGGATTTTCTCCCCATTTTTAAGTTTACGAAGTTAGATTAGATGTAAATCTCATGCCACATAAACACATGACTGTTTAAAGTGATGTAATCTAATTTTAACAAGTCAACCAAAAAAAGGCAGTGTGGTTCACCTTGCGTTTTCAAGCCTGAAAAACGGTTCTGTCTGATCGGGTCCTAGTAATAAGGGATTTGCCATATTTTTTTATTATATCCTATAATTCCAAGCGCTCTAAACTCACCACAGCAGTAAAGGTTCTCTAGAGTCAGATCCGTCTGTTCTTCGCCAACACACCCCACTCACTCTCAGCTAAGGGAAACACAAAGCAGAAATATGCAAATTCTTCTTTCCTGAATTAGACATTAGCAGGGGGAAATGATGAGAGCCTGTTTTTCTGTTTTTCTTGCAGAAATCTGTTGGATCTTGACCAGACCATAGAAACATGTCAGTCCGATAACGTCAGAACTGCAACACAATGAGAAACGATGCCCTCAGACACCCAATTAAAAGTGTGGAGGCACTGCAAACACCTGGCAGATAACCACATAACATCTTCAGAAAGTGACCCACACAATCTAACCGTATCTGAAATGAACCATCTTAACAAAGTTCCTCTGCCAATCAAAAAAACAACAACAAAAAAAACCAAGAATGATTATCAGACAATTAAACATTTTAATGGATACAAAACCTATAATATTAAATCACAATTAATTGCATATATGTGACCCTGGATCACAAAACCAGTCTTAAGTAGCACGGGTATATTTGTGGGAATAGTCAACAATACATTGTATGGGTCAAAATTATCAATTTTTCTTTTATGCCGAAAATCATTAGGATATTAAGTAAAGATCATGTTTCATGAAGATATTTTGTAAATTTCCTACCATAAATGTATAAAACATTTATTTTTGTAAGGGAATGCAGCACAATTGCGAACATAAATGGAAAACTTTAAAGGCGCCCTCAGATTCCACATTTTCAAATAGTGTATCTCGGCCAAATATTGTCATATCCTAACAAATCATACATCAATGGAAAGCTTATTTGTTCACTTTCATGTGATGTATAAATCTCAATTTCAGAAAAATGACCCATAAGACTGGTTTTGTCATCCAGGGTCACATATTTACAGCTATGAATATTCCCAGATTCAAAGACGTGGGATGATGGCGTTAAAGAAAAAAAATCACAATAAATTAATTAAAATATCAAATGCAGACACACTAAAAAACATATACTAATCTCACATTTAATTAATAAAAATATATTACTTTGGGGTGGGAAATATATATATAAAAACCTTTTTTTCTTTTAACTCGGGCAGAAATATTGTTTGGAAGCAATTGGGATTAATACCAAAGACTGAGGGGTGAATTCAGCGATGCACAGGGCTTTCATTTCCACCCTGTTCTACATACCCCAAGCGGCAAGAAAGAAATCAAAGCATAACACAGACCGCAGTAGTGCTGGCTCCTCTGTAAAGACATCCAATAAGGAGGCTTCATTGGCAAGACTTTAAAGTTCCCTGAAACGTGATCTCAGAGACGACTGAGATTGAATCTGAATACAGTTCTTGCGCTTGAAATTTAATTTGATTTGCCAGCACGCTCGCGCATTGTTTGTCAAGTTCTTAAGAAAGAGGGAATTATAAAGTAGCTACATTCAGGTTAGATCAAAGCTTGGGATGGCTTCTGACAACAATGCTATATATAAAATGTCATGAAGTCAGGTAGCACCTTTATTTTGTGATTGCCTTCATTGCAGAACCAACCCTGAAAAGTGCAGAAGTTCGAGACCTCCTGTGGAGTTTGTGTCTGTTTGAGTGAGTGTGCAGAGAGTTTGGCTTCTGATGGCCGTGACCTCTCATGACCAACAGGTGTTTCTTTCAGTTCTTCAGCCAATTAGTGCTCATGGGTATGCAAGGCAGGCTCTGCTCATTAGAGTTTCCATGAGAGAAAAATGCAGAGATACGCTGAAGGTTTTTCTTTTGCAAAAACAATTTCTCTTTAGTGCCCATGCTAGTTTTAATCAAAGGCTTAATTGGGTTGTTTTGACCACCAGAGCTGATGTACTCCCAACATGAAAGGACATCTTGTCTCATTTAGACAGAATCAAAGTGGTAAGGGCTCTTGGTATTGCAGTGAAGACACTGGCGTTACTTTATTAATGCGGGTTTTTTGTTGAAATTTTAGAGAGAATATTCTGGGTTCAGTTCCATATAAAATCAAACAGAATTTGTTGAACCGTTTTTATTGTTTTTAGTTGTTGTGGACTCGTCTTAGGAGACTTGAGACTAGCGTAACTGCTGATCTAGGATCAGTGTTCTCTGTAATAACAGTGTTATTGCTGTTTATTGGCTAAACAGATTTGGAAACGATCCAGTGCATATCTGTGTTTGTGCAAACGTTTCTATTTACAACATGTTTCGCAGTGTTGATCAGTGTGCAATCACAAACATATCTGTTGATTTCTTAAAAGTCAAATGACTTTCTGTAGTTGTCAATACTACGCCACAAATTATTTCGCTTGAGTTTAAACATAGTATATTCATTTGAATTCTACATTTACCATAAACAAATCCTTGCTATATCATTTGTGCCCTGCAATCTGTATGCTGATCACCAAAAAAAAAAAAACAGGAAGATATTAAAATCGTATTTTTCAGGCTATAACCAAGACATTCACTACAAATTCTAAGGTCTGTTTCACACCGCGCACACAAGCAGCACATAAGTCAAGCAGCAACACATTGTAACTGTGACTTGTGCAAACCATAAAACAGGCAAGTATTTTGCTCTAGTATTTTAGGGTTGCTTAATAACGCATGCAAAAGATTGTAGGTTTTATAGTGATTTTCAACATATATCAGCATACTATGTGCAAGCGCTTCTGCTGTGCTTTTTTTATGTGGGAACTGCGAAAACTGTAACATGTTAATATGGACCCAGAAATAAATACACACTGGATACGGTGAAACTAGTTCTGTGTAACAATTCATTGACTGAATAAAGACACAATGAAGGATTTCAATGTCCAGTTTGAGCCACACAAATCACTGTAATCAATAAAACAGGAAGTGTGTGAAACAAGGCCAATCCCTGATCAACAGAGCACTCAATCTCTCCCTCTCCCTTCACGTCTGTGCACAGCCAGTCGGTGAAATTTTCTGATGAGCCAATGCTGTCATGGAGATCTGTTAATCAATTGACGGCACACGGCGACGGCGTCCTACATAAATCAATTCTGTCCTGGAGCTTAAAGAAGCATTAATGCGGCTGTAATCTTTTGTGTTCGAGGCTGATGCAGGTTCTTAAACGAGACTTTGTAAGGTTTTTGGAAGATAACTCATGGTGGCACATGACAAAAACAAAACTCATGCTCTACTGATGAGTGTCTTTATCAGCTCTGTGCTTTTATCTTGGGAAATTGCTATATTACACCAGACCTTCTTGTATAAGAGAAAGAAATATAGAAAGAAATTCTTAAAGCATGCATAATTTCTGTGATTTGAAAAAAAATGAGGCTGTTTTCAAACTAATAGATAGATAGATAATGATAGATAGTATAGATAGATAGATAGATAGATAGATAGATAGATAGATAGATAGAATAGATAGATGTTTGCTGTTTTATACAGGTATGTGTGAAGCAGACTTCAGATCCTATTTCATTTTTAATCACCATTCACATCAAAGTGTTTGTGACCTTTTTCACAAAAGTGAGGAAGCATCTGCTCCCCCGTCCGAAAGGTCAGCAGCACTGTCATCACACATCATGAAGTGCCACTAGCCTCTGCCTCTGCTCGTTGGAAACAGAGGAATAGAGATGAATAACATTAATATTCACAAATGCAAAACCTTGTGAAACTAGATGTTTGAAATAATATGCAAAAATTAATAAACAAAATCAGGAATTTATACATATATATTACAACCTATATCCTATATACATACTACTATGCAAACGTTTGGGGTCGGTAAGAATTTTTTATGTTTTTGAAATAAGTATCTTATGCTCACCGAGACTATTAGAAAATACAGTAATAATCAATTTTTTTTTAAAATTGATATATTTTAAAATGCAGTTTATTCCTGTGATGACAAAGCTGAATTTTCAGCATCATTACTCCAGCTTCTTACAGATCTTAAGAAATCATTCTAATATGCAGATTTGGTGCTCAAGAAACACTTCTTCTTTTCAATGTTTTCATTGATGAATAGAACAGCATTTATTTGAAACATTATACTGTAAATGTCTGTGTTACTTTTGACCATTTGAATCAATCCTTAAGAAAAAAAAGTGGATAAAAGCATGTCAAAAACCAAAATCCTTCTGACCCCAAACTTTTATATACACTGAATGATTCACATAATTTCCTTATATATATTTATACATATATTGTCCTTTATTTGACACCAAGTAACAAATTATATCATTTAAAATAAAATTAAAAAACTTGGCTTGTTATTTCTCTACTGAATGCTTCTCAACTGCTACTCTAATGACAAAAAAAGAGAGGAAACAAAGCCACCATGCAATGCCCAAATAGAAAAACAAAGCATTGTGGGATTTATTGTTTTCAATGCTTTAGAAGATAATTATCATTCATTTGTCTCCTATTTTGTGGCTCAGTGGACCCATATATTAGCAACTGAGCTCACCAGCATTTCAAAAAAGTCTGGCTCGTCAATGTCAAAATAATTAATCAACTTTCCCCAATTATCCCAATGCACGCAGATTTATACAATAACATTTATATTATGATTCAAAGTAGCACTCAACCGTTCATTCAGGGGAATAAAAATAAAGCCAATGCCCAAGCCACACAGATCAGAGATAAGAATGCAATTTATAGCATCACTGATCTGGATGCAGTCAAAGCATCCAAGGTCCTCAAACACAGGGCGATAAGCACTTCCCACTTTGTTGTGATGGAGCGATATCAATACATCAGAAGCCCCTCGTTCTCTTCAGAACGCCCTAAAACAACGATTATCCCCATGATCTCCGCCCCACGCGCTAACAGAGCAGCGGCGATAGACTCCCACTTAGAGTGAGAATGATCTCATTTTCAGATCTGCCTGAAGATGGATGAGGAGTCATTATTACACAACGACTATCTCTCCACCTACCTTTCCATCCCCTTCCTAGAGTAAATTAAGGTAACCCACACTGTACTGTCGGAGCCTGCTTGCCATACATTTCATAAAGGCCTCATCATTACTACACTATGACCAGCTCCCACACTAATGCCCCCTGACATTTGCCGTGAGGTGTTTAATGACGAGTAGATGTGATGCCTTAAATCACGTCCATCTTTAGCCCCCACCAGATGGCTCTCTTTCATATGCGTCCTTTCTGACACGCTGAAAAATTAATGTAATGGGGCTCTGCACCTCTCGCAGCAGCTTGGCCATTGCTAATTACCTCCATCCACAGCTTCAAAAAAAAAAAGGAAAAGTAGGGAAAAATTCCTTTGTGCTTTTGGGAGTTTTCAGCACTGAGTAGCTAAACTGTCAGTTTACCTTAAAGGTGATATGTGTACCCTAGGTTAATATGCAGAGACAACTTAGTAAGCCATTATTCCCTTGAAAAGTGTGAACGCGGTGGTGCTATCAAAACACCACTCTGTTTTGAACATCATGACCAAGGAGGTCTATAAAACCTAAAGAAAGCTATCAGTGAGTATTCCCATTCATCTCAATGGCAGTTGGCATCAAATGAATGCAAACAATTTGCTGTGATGTGAAAAGCAGAAGATGGTGGAAAAAGTCAATTTCGTTATTTTTAGGAGCCAAAAATTTGTAGAACATAAATTATAATGACTTAAGATTCATATGCAGGGCCAATGCTAAGGATTTTTTGGTAACGCTTCCTTTTACAGTCCAGTTACCCATGTAAATACTATGTACTTATTTTAGTAACTACAATTACTGGGTAATAACTAACACTAACCCTGAACCTACCCCTAAACCTACCCCTGTTCCATGTACTTACCTTATATTAGCCAGTACTTTCTAGGTAAGTACACTGTAAGTACACTGTAAGTACTGTACTGTAAAAGGAAGCGTTACCGATTTTTTTTCTACTGGCCCCACCACAAAAGTAATACATAAATAAATTAACATTTGTTTTGTTGTTTTTAACCCATGAAACCTTTTATTCTAATAAATAAGGTTGTTATGACACTAAATTTTAGATACCTACTGTAATTTCTCTACCACAGAAAAAAAGTAGCCTATAACTACGGTAATATACATTTTAACCATTATTAAAGACAAGTAAACAGAAATACTTTGGAAGAAAGATACTAATTAAATGCAGTTTTTAAGTCTAAGTTAAGGTATAGGTACGAAATTGAAAAATGAAATCTAAAATAACACTGCATAGTCTTTACTCTGCATAAAAAAAAAATTAATCCTTTTAATGTTACAAAAGTTATTCAGTTAATAGCAGAGAGGGATTTTCTGTTTGTCTTTTGTACGTCCACATACAGTAAGACATTACCGGCTTCCATAGACAAATATAGACATTTTAGAATAATTGTGTTGTGCATTGGTCCGTTCAAGCGGAAAAAGACGCGAAAGAGAATTCAATTCAGTATTTGTGTGCTGTCTGAGCGGCCGCTCTATGTGCATGCGTTTTGAATGTTCAGACAGGGCAAGTATCGAATTGAATTCTTTCACATCTAATTGCACTTCAATGGTTTAAAGTCGCTTGACTGTTTAAATCGACAAGCTGTACAAACTTTTTTTGTGAAAATGAAGCACTAACCCAATCCCCAACTGTATTTTAACCTGTCGGCTAGCAGGACGAGCGTGATTGCGTGATTGGTAATGAGCGCAGTGTTTGAACTATACCTTTGGGGGAACAATTGTTCGTGCACTTGCGCGTGCCGAGGACCGAAGCGCCTTTCAGGGTGAATGTGATTTCACCAAGTACCACATGATCCAGGATCAACATCATTGTTGATCCTGGATCAACTTTCCAATCACCAACTTTGAGGGACAAGTTTACAGTTTATGTCACTTTTAGGCTTAGAACTAAGATGAAGTACTTAAACATCATTTTTCACCTTTCATTACCCTCTGATTTTAGGGAAAAGTTATGGGTAGGGTTAGGTTTAGGGAATACCATAATTCCTCCGTTCAATTAGGCCTAAGACATCGAGAGTCACGCATACCTATAACAACCCAGCCACAACACAAAATTGGGAATAACATGCCTTACCTTAACACATAATGGATTTCAAGGACTTCACGTGCAGATCAGTGGCCTCCAACATTTATATTTTTTCTACGAATCTTTTGAGTTAACATGTACTAAACATGATTGGAATTTGCACCGCAGCGCCACCACACCTTGATGCTCATGACAAGAATAGCATGTATAGTTATCTTTATTGAAGTGAATTAGGTTTAAATCACCGTCATTCAGGAATGAATGAATTTTTGCTGTTTTACAGATAATACTCCACGATGATCGCATTACACAAAACTGAAATTGCACGTCAAAATAAAACATTGTCAATATTTTTTTGAGACCCCTCAAAATTTCACGAATCACGTTTTCAGGGGAGCCCATGTCTTATTAAGGGGAGCCGAGCTCCCCCTAACTCCCCCATAGTTCGCACTCTGGATGAGTGACACCAGCGCGGCGCACCGGTCTCGTATCTCTCACGGAGGAGGGAAGCATTAAAGGAGGACCGACGACGGTAAAGGATGAGAGAGGCCAGGCCTGGATTTATGTGTTTTGTTATATGTGACAGCAGTCGTCCGTGAGAGGCTGCTGTCTTTTACTTTAGTTTTGTGTTCGTTTATTTTATTATTAAAGTCTTTAAATGTTCGCCGGTTCCCGCCTCCTTCATAACAACGAACTGCGTTACAACCTGATTTCACAAAGTTACTGGATCAATATCATTGTTGATCCTGGAACAACATTGCAACCAACCAATCAGATTTGAGGGACAAGTTTACAGTTTCTTTCAAGTTTAGGCTTAAATCAGGTTTAGGTGCTTCTAAATCAGTTTTATTCACCTATCGTTTCCCTCTGATTTTAGAGATAACTTATAGGTAGGGTTAGGTTTAGGGGTAGGGATATGGTCAGGACAACATTAGCCGCATTTCCAGGGCCAGGGCCGGGCCAGGGCTAACAGCGAGCCGAGCCGAGCCAGTGGCCTTGGGCCTCAAGCACCGGGCTTGCGTTTCCACTGCAGGGCCAGTAGCCCCGCAGCGCTGCCCTAAACCCCGCCCCTAACACGCCTTTCTGGATCAAACGTCATACAACCCAACCCATTTTGTTTTACTTTTTTATTTTTTCCTGAACTTGAAGCGTTGCACGCTGAATGCTTAGCTTAGAAAGTTCACCATCGATGTATTTTATAACGTCCTCGTTTCTGCACACGCCGTCAAATTGACGTTGTACCCTTTCTTCTGTCCAAGTGCTCAGAAGAGCTTTGGTATCTTCGACAGACCAGTACAGGCGATTCTCCATTTCGAGCAGCGATTATTTTGCGCGATATAAAAAAGTGAAATGTGCATCTTGCTTCAGATCATAACGTTCCATAACACCGATAAACTCCGCCTTTTACCTTGAGCACGCCTCTAGCCCGAGCTGGCCCGCTTTGGCCCAAGGTATTCGACGGGCCAGAAATCCTGGCCGTTGGCCCCGAGTAAGCCCCGCTCAAGCCCCGGAAGTGACAGTAAAAACGTGACTGGCCCTGGCACGCACTAGCGCGGCTCGGCCCTGGCCCGGCAGTGGAAACACGGCTTAGACAGGAATGCTATTCCTGGGTCAACAAAAAATGTTGACCCAGGAACGAGTCTAACTCTGCAAAATCAGGACGTGCGTCTTTCACGTTGGCCCAGGGTCATCTGGCAGTCCTTACTGTTGATTTCTGATACGTTGCTTTTTTAAAAAATGTTTATTTTTGGCCACTTTTGAATGGATGTAAATGGGGAAAAAAAAAACCTTATTTTCACAGAACAGTACAGTACAGTAGTGGCTAACAAGAAGTTTTTTCTTTTCTTTTACTAAAACGATTGGCAATGAGCTCAGAAACAACCTAAATATTACAGTATACACTCTTGAGTGCCCACATTCCAATTTCAAGCTGATAATAGACATAACACCAGCAAAAAAGTGTGTAATTTGGGAATATGATCCACCAGCAAGCTGCTTATTGCATCTTCTGCTGATTAGACGATGGCATTTTCCTGGACTCTCGTCACACCACCTTCAAGAGAAGCTAATTGTGCCCATTTGAGCTCAGCATGGAGAAAAGCTTTCACACATCTGAGGCTGATGAAGGAGAGGGGGACCTTGTGACTTGCAAAGTTGGGAAAATAAGATGAACATTCTTCCAGCGGGGAGAAAGAAAAAGAGCTGTGATACAAGGAAATACAAAGGGCTCAAGTTCCTCTCTCGCTCTTACATGAGGAAACAAATGCGGATATTTCATGTCAGAATGAGCCTAACCAATGTCTGTCTCTGTCCTCACCTCTGAATGTCTATTCATACTTCTTTAACCGCAGATGGAGTAACATGCTGCAGCAAACAGCACATCTTTGAAGGCAGCCGAACACTCAATGTAGTATTATAAATAGGTTAACACAAAAAGCACAAACAATATTTACATATTACATGTGGAAGCCACATGAAAATTAATACTGAATGAGGGCAATAACGTTTTTACTTTATTTAAAAAAATATAAAAACAAAATATGATAAAACCAAATATGAATTTGTCGAGATTCAGTATGTAATCAATAGCAATTATAACATACTAGGTATTAATATGTCAAATATGGGCAGTTGGTATGAAATGAAGTTGAAATGCCCTGCTATGTGACGTGTTATACTCCAAGATATTTTAAACAGCGTTTTGCTTTTTCTTTTATATTTGTTATGCATGCAGCTTTTATGAGCTTAAATTAATTAGAGAGACACCATGGAATATTTGTACCTAATATATACATAAATGAATAAAAACCACAACCAACAGTTTAAAAAGTTTAAAAACTAATCATGTGTTTAAAGATTTATAAAAATGAAAAGAGATGACCATTCACAGAACAGATAAACACTTCGCTTTAGAATAATTGATTTTAATCTAAATATCTTGATAAGAAAAGTCAATGAACATGTTATGCACCAACAACCTATATATATTTTATACAATACATAAATTATTAAAGCATCAAACATATTATAACAAAGCCATGAAAAAACACATTTAAAAGGATGAGACAACAATAAGGTGGAAACTTTTATTTAAAAAATGTATGTATTTAGTATTAATGTATTTAGAAAACTTTGTAAAGTCCATTCACCCTCTCAAAAAGAGGTATTATGATGCTTTATATGTACAAAAGTGTTAAGCAGAGATGGGTAAAAATCTTCAGAAATGTGTTTATGAATTTACAGCAATTCTTTTAGAATCCATTGTAAAATGGGTTTCATTTGTAGTAGGATTAAGTGTTGCAAGGAAATGAAATCTCAATGTGTCAGACATCTGAGTCACATCTCTATAAGATCAAATAAATGGAAAAGAGAGACTATCAACCAGATTTAATGATTGCAGGAGAATGTCACATCAGTACAGATCACATACAGCATGAACTGATAACTCAAGTCAGGTTTGGTACATTTTAGGTGTCTCTAAATCACAAGTTTAGTTGCTTTTATGCTTTTAGATGCAATGCAGGTGTAAGAGAAACTCTCATGCAGATAATTGCCCAAAGGCTTTATATCTAAGGGATAAATTGCCCAAGTTCCAAACCTGTATGTATTTTTCTGTTAAAATACAATGAGATTCAGTCATACATGTTTAAAATTACATAAGGTGTCACGGATGGGTGTGTAGGCAGGAAGCACGAGGAGACGAGGAATAACAACTAACAGGAATTTAATGAACAAAGAACTCAGGAGATGCAACACATACCATTTAAACGCAACATATACAATAACCGACCAGGAGTGAGGGAGAACACTGGGTTTACATACACAGAGAACAGATCATGGGAACAAGACACAGCTGGGGCAAATTAACTAGACACAGGTGGAGGAACTGAACACAAACGAGGAGCGGGAAAACTGACAGAGGACTAAACCAAAACACAGAGATGGGGAAAACTAAGAAACACAGATCACACTTGTGACATTACCCCCCCCCCCCCCCTTCAGAAAAAGGCGCGTCCTCGCGCCGTACAATATCCAAAGGGGTGGGAGGGTGGGCGCCCTGGAGGCTGACGAGGGTATAGTTCCACGGGAATAGGAAGCCTCCAGGGCGGAATAGGCTGTGGGTCTTGCCAAGGGGGAGCTGGACGTGGCCAAGGCGGAGCTCGACGTGGCCAAGGCGGAGCTGGACGTGGCCGTGACCACGGCGGGGCTTTAGGGACATCGGGAGCCCAGGGTGGAGCTATCCCTTCAGGTGGCCAGGGCGGAGCCGTCCATTCAGGTGGCCAGGGCGGAGCCGTCCATTCAGGTGGCCAGGGTGAAGGCGTATAGCCCCCCCCCCAAATTTTCTTGGGGAGAGTACCAGGCTCAGGGACGTGCACAAGGACAGGCTCTGCAGGGCTGGACGAGACCAGCGGAGAAGGCTCTGCAGGGCTGACGTAGAGCGCTGTCTCGGCAGGCGTGACGCGGGGCTCAGGCTCTGGCGGGCAGGCGACGGTCTCTGGCGGCTGGACGGTCTCTGGCGGCTGGACGGTCTCTGGCGGCTGGACGGTCTCTGGCGGCTGGACGGTCTCTGGCGGCTGGACGGTCTCTGGCGGCTGGACGGTCTCTGGCGGCGGAAGCTCTGGCTCGGGATCTGTGCTGGGCGGGACCAGCGGCGAAGGCTCGGGATCAGTGCTGGACGGGATCAGCGGCGGAAGCTCTGGCTCGGAATCTGTGCTGGGCGGGACCAGCGGCGGAAGCTCTGGCTCGGGCATCTCGGGTGCAACAAGGGACACGGAGTTCTTGGAGAGGTATGCAGCGGGTTCCGGATCGAGGTGAACTGGGGCGTCTACATACTTCCGGATGGGGACTGGATGATGATTTTGACTATCCTCTGCATAGTCAACGAGGAAATCAGAACCATGTAATTCTAGGACATAATTAATAGTCCGGGATGGATTTATAACAATTCTCCACGGAGATAAAATGGAATAAATTATCATCATCCAGTCCCAACCGGAAGCAGGCGTTAATAGTGGAATCACCCCAGTTCACTAGATGGGAAACCTCCAGGAACTCCTCAACATACCTCTCCAATGAACGGCCATTCTGCTGCAAGTTGAAGAGTCTGTCTTCAGCCATCACGCTTGTCTTTTGGGTCGGTTATTCTGTCACGGCTAGGCAGAACAAACAGGCGGATGAAGGTTTTTCCCAAAAATACAACAAGGTTCGTGTGTACATGCTATATGTCTCACGCTGTTACATTAAAACCTTGTTGTATTTTTGGGAAATACCTTCATCCGCCTGTTTGTTCTGCCTAGCCATGACATAAGGGTGAGTAGATGATGATTTTTTTTTAATGATCCCTTAATGGCACTGTTGTTGTGCCATTCTTCAGTGTTATGTTTCTTTCAGCATATAACTGAAATAAAGTTGGCAGCTAATATGCAATAACTAGCACACATTTAATGCAAATTTTACAGCAATTCCTCCATTACACAAATGTAACAAATTAAATTCTTAATGTAAAATTCAGCATGCATATTGATTAATTCTTTCCCATTAATGAGCAGAATCCATCTCCTGATATCAGTTTTTCTCTTCTAGTAAAATTGACCACAGCACTGATCTGGAAACCTTGTAATGAAATCTTCATCATAACAGGCCAGAAAGAGGGTTTTTCTTATTTGTACCGAGACAATCTGTGGGTTTAAGCACCGGCTGCAGATGTTTGAGTAGACTTGTTTTCCACCCTATCAGCGGATCTTTATTTGAGTAATCATGTTTTCCCTCCCGTCGACTTGCACTCAGGCCTGCAACAGCCGGAAAAGGCAGCCGAGCACCTGCTCCGGTCTTCACTCCTACACGCTGGGGGAAGACAAATGGTCATGGCTTTTTGCTGCTGGTTGCATGATCAACCACTGGAACTGCAATGAGTTGCTCTCAGTGTAGCCTGCTCAGATAAATTAAAGTCCAAACTACTGCGCTCAGGGCTGAGTAAAATTACTCCATGACATTGGGTCATTTACCAAAAACAGGCCAGTGTCTATAAATTCACTGGTTGGAAAGAGAACAAAAGGTGAATGGGAGAACTTGCCAGTTTGTGTGGACAGTTCTATAAAATGGGTCATTAACAAACCAGTTTCCCCCTTCAGCAAGCAGGACTTTTGTGTTTACATTACAATGTACACAACATAGTATCTATCTGTAGTTCCTAGCTACATATATTTGCCTAGTGGTTAGAGAGTCAGACTGGTAACCCAAAGGTTGAGGGTTCAATTCTCAATACCAGCAGGAAATGACTGAGGTGCCCTTGGGTAAGTCATTGATTTCCCTTCACATGCAGAATTTTCAGATCCAAATTTAACTTTGAAAAACTTCTTTGGCTAGACCGTATGCGACCATCAGACTTGATGTTGTAGTCACGCCAGGCTCGCCCTCATCCGATTGTCACACTCACCAGAGAACTGATGACGGACTGCAATCCCCATCATCCTCTCTGGCACTTAACCACGCACACCTGGAACTCATCTAGCCCTCATCACTAGAACTATATTGGGTGCACACACTCCCTTGGTCATTGTCTGGCCTCGTCTGATGCTACAGACCCTGCAACTTACCTGCTATATCTTCCTGATTACTGTTACCTTATCCAAGTTGATCTCCAATCATCCAAGCTATATTCCAGTCATCATGTCATTTAAGTTGTCGTTCAGTCATCCCTCGTCTCAGTGTTGTTCCCTTGTGTGTGTGTGTTCCATTGATTCTGTAAGATCATAGACTCAAAGTGAACAATACCAGTCTATCTGAACTGCTAATAATCTCCAATATCACTTACCTGTTTATGAATTGGGTTCCTGCATATGTTAGTAAACATAGTAAACATAGTAAACACAATTTTTTTAATGTCTATGTGGTGTTTTTTAATATGCTTTAAGACAAACCATTTGCAAATTCATAAGTCAAAACCATTCCTGAGTATTTTCTGCTTAAAACTGCAGTGAATAAAAAAAACGTCTCAAAACATGGTTTGAAATCGTCAGTGTTTCTTACGTCACAAAGTACCTTGTAACCAATCACATCAACATGCGGATGGGCTTTAGCATATTATTAACTATGCTGTGAAGCAGGGGAGAGAAGAAAACTACTTCAAGAGAAGTCTAAAACTATCATGGCAAGTTTTGCGTGTGATCTACTGCTGACACGCAAATTAAAGAACACAGACGCAGTCAAATAATTTACATAATAACCAACGCAATCTACCAAGAGCAGCGCAAATTAGTGTTGGGACCACAGATAACAAAGGTGAAATTGTGAGATCCCTGTGAAACTGTAACTGTGAAATCCCAGCTAAAGAAGCCACATTACTTTGAAAAGAGCCAGAGGCCAAAAAATGTACGGGTTGCAAGAAGTTTTGATGCACCAGGTATTGTGTGACTCCTTGTACACTGTAAAAAATATTTTAGCAATTAAGTTATTTCAACTTATTTTTTTAACTAGATTGTCCAGACAACAAGAAATAAGTTAGATAAACTAAAAAAAAACCATGCAAAAAGATAACTCAAAATAATGAGTTAACTTTTTTTACAGTGTAGTTGAGGGATCCAAGTAGTCTTTTATTTCCTGCAGCAAATTAAAAATAACATGGCTTGGCAAACAATATGTTCGACAATTGCAGCCATTTAGCAAAATAGGTTAAGACATGCTTTTTGGGGCATTAAATAATGGTTCAAATACCAGTAAATTGACTATTGCAAACATTAGTAAATTGCGTTGCGTGATTCATTTAAATACTCTCCTCCCATACATTTTGCGTCTGAAAGGGAAACTCCTACAAATGCATATGCAATAAGGTCAGCTGCAAAAACAATTCAGTCTACGCCTTTTCAGCACAAATTTTCCACTGCGTGTCTTCAGTAAATCCCGTCAGTAGTTGAGCGGCCCGGAGTGTGTTAAGGGTTTTCTGTTAGAACGGTGTCGTGTTAGCGACCCCAAAGTTAATAACTAATGATCTTTACAACGAAAGTGAATTGATCAAAACTAACTTTAGCTGGACAATAACTTTATTCTAGAGCTGCTGTAAAGCCAAAACAATCTCTGTTACTTTAATTTCTTATTATCACTGTAAAGCTGCATTGAAACAGTCCATATTGTTAAAAGCGCTCATAAATGAAGGAGACTTGACTTGACTTGAAAGATAGCAGATATTTAGAAGACTGTCAATGCCCACCCACATTTACCTCCATCCCACCCCCATATAAGCTATTAAACGTGGAAGACACCCTTCTCAGAAATGCATTGCCATGTTATCAAAATGACATTATTCAAATCTGATAGTTTTCACTTAACGGGACTTGCTGAATCATTCAGACATAAAAACGGATATTCATGAGAATACAAAAGCCCGCTCTTGATGTAGATCTATGATCATCACGCTCTATTTGCCTGGAAACATTCTGACTGTCAGCTGTGATTTGTGTCAGTATTTAAGGTGCTTTCCAAACTCAGACTCCGAAATAGTCACATCTAATTATTATCATTAACAAAGAGGGTGTAAAAGTTAAAACTGAACATCATTCTTATTGCTGTGATCTATCAAAATCACAGAGTAGTAGTTATGTATGCCCTTGCGATTATTCACTTTCCACGTTTCTGTGAACGTCAGCCCTCAATATCACTTTGTCGCAAGCCTTGACAACTTTGTTAGTTTTTACATTCTTGTCACACAAACGCCAACAAAGAAGGGGCAGACAGACAAAGAGTTTCAGCCAAATAACCACCAGGTGCTTCTGTATGATTGGAGTGGCACAAGCAGCTCTGCACCTACTGTACGCCAGAACACTGCAGCCCAACCTACAAAAACCCTCCGCCATAATCTCTCTGTCCTCCGTCACTCCTCCAAACAAGGTGGAATTTAGAGATTTGACGGCTGAACAAAATGAGGTGTAAACAAAACCCACAATCACCGGGAAAACTTGGAAGTCATTAAAAAGAACACGACTTGCTCGTGGAGAAGATTGGCCATTATGCAAGGCCTGCAAACATAAGCAAACCCCTTCGTCCCAGTTCAACTTCTGCCGCCACAATTAGCCCTGGGCGCTGGATTTACACCACAGCGGTCTCACTTCACTCAACTGAAAACCAATCACTGAATTCTTAAGAATGCCAAGTGTTGCACATTCATTTGTGTTCCAGTAATGTTGTAATATATTTTGCTATCACTATGTGCCTTACATTTGTGTTGTGGCACACAAAAATCAATTTTGTCATTAAAAGTTGACAGATGTCCACAATTAAGGGCCTTAAACCTGAGATGAATTCCATGTGTGTATTTGTAAAGTTCCTGAAATGAGTGATTCAATATGGAGAGCTGTAGTGGAGGAGAGATGCTTGAAGAATAGTCTATTTATTAAAGTCCCTGTAAAGGCAATTTAAAAAAAAAATTCTAAAAACATTATAAATGTTAGAAATGTATCACTAAAACATATTACAAAGACTGTGAACTGTGAAGTACTGAATTGTGGAGTTAGACCGTTAAACAGTTTTTCACCGTTGCTATTTTCCGGATTTTCTGGGCGGGGCTAAAAGGGGGCTCGATGACGCACTGGAGCCCCTGAGCTCCTGGACACGCCCCTACTTGATGATGCACTGGAGCCCCTCGAGCTGCTGGACTATTATTAGTAACAGCCTACAGATTGCTAGCTAGCTATGCCTTCATCACAGAAATGCGTAGTACCTGGATGCGATTACCGGATCACGTACAAAACAGATCGGTGTCCTTATTTAAATTTCCGAAAAACGATTACATCAAGAAGAAGTGGATTAATTTTGTGAAGAGCCACCTTGATGGAGAGAGCTGAGGATCACCGCCAAAACCCGCCTCTGTAAGTGATCATTTTACACGGGATAGTTTTATAAACTTTCGTCGGAGACAACTGGGAATCACTGATAATCCGCTGTTACTGGTGGTGAATGGGGCCGAACCGACTCCCGCCTCGGCATTGATCCTCCCGTCGCGCCGACAACTGGTGCCATCATCGGCAGTGCGTGCCCACCGTGCGAGCATCCATTCCGGCTGGAGAGTTGAGTGTGGCGACGGCAGCTTTCCCGCGAGTGGGCGTGGTTTCAGCGCAGCCAGCGGACACACCCCCAGCGTTTGAGAGCAGAGATTACTGCTCATTTTTTCAAGATTTTGATAGCTTATTTTATGTACTTGCTGGCTTTTTTTAACATTCAAATTTGGCTGGGTGACTAATAACACATTTTCTGTGGTGTGACAAACTCAGAACACATACTTAATTTTGACTTTACATGGACTTTAAGTGAAGTAAGAGACTTATTTTTCATTCAACTTCATCCCCATTTTAATAGCATTATGGCCTTGAACATCTCTGTATCGACAAACAGAATAAGAGATACATATTTGTATAGAACTACCTTAATTAGTGTACATTTTGCCTTGTCATTTAATCCATGCCTACTCACACCTGAGAGTAAATGACTCGATATGGTTCACACACACTTTCTATGATAAAGTGTAGTCCACGATGGTGTCACAAATCATACATTTTAATTCAATGGGTACAATAAAAGTTGCCCTTGTAAACGTTCTTTCAAACTATTCAAAGTCTTACCCCAACCTTTTGAACAGTAGTGTAAATAAATAAATAAAAAACTGAGGTATAATACACAACTTCACCATTAGGGCAAATACATATAAACACATGCTATACTATGTTTAGTCTTTGAATAGAATCATGCAACATGCAAGATTGTATTGTGTTTTCCTAAATCAGAGAATTAGACGCCCCAATATGTCAATTCATTTTACCTCACAGTTGGAGCATAATTAAAAAAACAAGGCTTTAGGCAAGAGAAAGCTATTCATCCAACAATATGTAGATATAACCAAGACGAATGCATGACTTGACTGCAAATTCTAAATAAATAAAATTATGTTGTAATCACATGTCGAATTTAGAAAAACTTAACTTTTTCTGAAAACAACACACTATGCATGTTTATGTATTTTAAAACATACATTCATCTTGGCTCTGGCAGGCTGAAGAATTTATTTGAAACATCGCTCATCTGATAAGACTGATTTCATCAGATTTCATTGTCAGTCATGAAAGAATAATCAGTCTTTGTCTTTTTAGCAGATAGAGCAGAATGTCACAATCAATAAGTCTAGAGCTAATAGCCAAAAAGTTTGCCATGAGTTAATTACAAGAGGAATGAGATTTGCCTCGGAGCAAATGGTTATCCAAACTGTTTTTTGTCAATGCAGTTTTGCCTCAAGTAAAATGCTTTTTGGTTACAAAGTCCAAACATGAATTGTCCTGGCCCCTTTACCTCAATGACAGCCACTGAACAACATACTTCAGTGTGACTACAGTGTGCGCGACTGCGAGTTCCACACTTCATCACTTGCATGACAGAGAGAGGCACTCTAAATGTCTTTCCACACACACACACACATGCGCGCATACGCACACACACACACACACACACACACACACACACACACACACACACACACACACACACACACACACACACACACACACACACCACCGCTGTAATGCTCCTGGTGGCTCACTTCTCATTCTGACAAGATGTTAGACAGCATACTCTATATCGCCTCTCAGTAGGATTAGCAGCAGCTGTAATACCATGGATGACACAAGTGAGAGAATTTTTCAACTTCAGAATTAGCCCCTTAGCATCTATACTCAACTCAGTGACAGTTTAAAAATAAAAATGACCTGGATACATTTTTAAATCTATAAGCTGTGATATACTCTTCAGAAAGGTAAAAGGTTATTTGATAGCGGTATATTGTTATCAAACAGTAGCTTCGTTTACATGGACCCTTATAAACGGATTGACGGCTCAATCGGACTAAAAAACCTTCATGTAAACACCTTAATCGATTCGATTGAGCTCGATCCGATTGGAATTTCGATCGGATTGAAAGGAGTTTATTCCTTTTTGTAGGCTAATCTGATCAAGAGAACATGTAAACACTTGAAAACGGATTGAAAACCGAAACTGAAAGGATTGCGCATATGCAATGACGTTGAAATAGCGTAATGACGTATGACGTACGGAACGAGCTGTTCTTCCTGTTTAATAAAGTGTCATCTAAATGAGTGTCCCATTATTCTAAAAGTTTTACTGCGTGATAAATATAAGCAGCACAGCAAAATGGTTCAAATGCTCATTGTCTCCAAATCATGACCAGAGACGGATAAATATTAAGTCTGCTGTTTTAAACAAATATAGAATCAATAGAGGAGAATAGTTATGTGCGAACAGTGCACATCCGTGCAGTGTGCGCATGTCAAAAAATCAATTCCAATTTGAAGCTTGTGACATATAAACGCGCACATCAACCCGATTACTTTATTTATTGTTCATGTAAGCACCGTGTTCGGATTCATCAATCGGATTGATTTCATTCAAATTAAAACCAAAAGGTGTCCATGTAAACTTAGTTCTACCAGAAAGACTCGGGAGAAAGATTAAACAACGAGCGTATATTTATTGACAGCTCAGAAAGCGTACATTTATAAAGTTCTTTGGCGTAGGCCCCGTCCTTAGCGAGCAAAGCGAGGGTAGCCGAATCTGCATGTCCTGCCTGGAGATGAAGGCAGGGGCGCAGCCGACCCCCCCTGGAGGTAAAGGAAGGGACCATCCTGGTGGTGGTTGGGGACGATGGAGGTAATTGGCAGCGTCAGTATCTGCGAACTCAGACAAGTGTAAGTACCACTCTTTTATACTGCAGTGTAAACACCTGATTGGTTAGAAGTGAGGTAATATGTGACGCGCTGATTGAGTCTTCCTGACAGAACTTTACGCTAAAGCTTTCATTGATGGATTGTACCTAAAAAACTTAGCAGAATCGTCTGTGAAGTTTATTCTGACGTATGGGAAATATAGGTGGTCCTGACATGCCCGGAGGCCTCATGAGATGGTCTATAATATGTAAGCAGCTCATAACTTCAGACATTTCTCAGTCGAACTATACTGGAAGCAGGTGGCGAAATGTGATTAAAATAGATCAGTCCCATTTTATTTAATATGGGTCCACTTCAACGCTGCTCGCTTTCAGGGTAAAGTGAGCGTATCACAACTTGTTCCATCCAGATGTGCATGCAGTGTACCTTAGCATTTAACACACAAGCCAGATTAATGGTCACAACCAAAAACATAGAAAAAAGATGATTAATCACATTGCAACAATAGCATATTAATAGCAAGTTAATTTTCACTATTGTATAATTTTTTTTTCTCTACAGTATATGCTATATGCCCATGATCTGACAACATAAACTCATATTTTTCAATCATAGGAAGATTCTAATCAATGCTTATGCAAGGTCCCAAAATTAATCCCACCTGTTCTCCAACTTTTGCCATGACACCAAAAGTAGGCCTACAGCTTCCATTTTGCCACAGTTTGTTTTCATTGCAAGTTACCGTGTGTAACTCTTAGCTGTAGTAATTTTTTATCTACCGCAATATGTTTTATATCACTTTGCGATGTCCTTCTTTTGCCCAGAGGTGCTTTTAAACCACCATGTGGCTAAATGCTGGTTTTATCTTGTTCAGCCTTGTTGTGATTGACAGCTATATGTGAATGTGCATCTGCTGGAGTTTGGGAATACAGCCTAGGCCAGATGTGACCTGCTGTTTGGTGCACAGAAAGCAAACACAGCAAACACCATCAACCATCTGCTGGTGCAAAATATCACCAGTCTGAACGTGTGTCTGCCATTGTCTGCCCCCATAGAGACAAGATGTTACAACGTTCGGTAATAGATTGTTTCCCAATGAAACCTGGAACAACAGACTGTATATTACTGGCACATTTCCAGGAAATATGCATTTATTGTATTGTTGTGTTGTGTGTGTGTGTGTGTGTGTGTGTGTGTGTGTGTGTGTGTGTGTGTGTGTGTGTGTGTGTGTGTGTGTGTGTGTGTGTGTGTGTGTGTGTGTGTAAAAACACAAAAAGAAAAGAAAGAAAGAAAGAAAGAAAGAAAGAAAGAAAGAAAGAAAGAAAGAAAATGTCAAATTAATTACATTTATATAAGATACAGTTCAAAAATTGGAAAGAAAACTTTATTAATTTGTTGCATTAAATTAATCAAAAAGTGACAGTAAAAGTTTTCTATTTTAAATAAATACTGTACTGTTTGAATTTTCTATTCATCAGATAACTCTGAAAATAAAAAAATATATACTAGTTTCTGCAGAAATATTAAGCACAACAACTGTTTATACATTATTAATAATAATAAACAATGTTTCTTGAGCATAAGATTCGCTTATTATATTGATTTCTGCAGCCTTGGTGAGCATAAAAGAGAGACAATTTAAAATTGTACCGACTTTTGAACGGTAAAGTGCAAAATTCGACCCCTCTGCATTTTTTTTGTTACAGGACTGAATAACATTACAAATTTAGACACAGATTGTTTTATGTCTAGTTCATGTGCCATGCATGATAAAGATATAGAACCATATGACCTTGCACTTTGAGAAACCAAAAGCTATCCATGAACCCATTCTGGTAATAACCAGTCATACCTACAGTAGCTACTAGCAGGTCTCAGGCAAATAAAGTGACCTCTCAGATTGAGTTTATGGGCTCTGAGTGCATGTGCCTTGAAGTTTTTCCCATCATGCTTTTCTGTTGCTCTTGAAAAGGACCAACTCGTCTCAAGTGAATAAACCTCCATCTGCTGAAGGCCGTGTCAGTGCTTAAAAAGTGAACCTCACCTGCCTGCCCTCTGATGGAGTCTTATTACCGCCTCAATTATTCAAATCCTCCAGCTGTGCAAAAATGTCATGCGCATTATTTTCAGTTAATTTCATGTCAGAGTTCCATTATGGATGGATCCTGCTGTTTTCCAGCTTGTGTGAGAACTTGAGGTGAAGCAGAACTCATTGCTGTCCACTTCTGAAATGCCAAATAGATGCAGACATGCTTTAAGACCATGCAAATAGTAGACATGCATCATTTTAAAGGGGTCATGAACTGGATTCTTTTATTATTTTATAATGTTGCCTGGGGTGCCCTTATAATGTTAGTATGATTTTAACATCAAAAATTGTCATAATTTAGAAATAAAAGGCATTTTTCCTACCTTAATTTTAGCCCTCTTATTTGAACGCTCTGTTTAAAATGGCGTGTCTCTTGTGAGACTTGTGTAAACGCCCACTGCTGTGATTGGCTGACATGTTTGCATATGAAATAGCTAGTATTACTACACGTGGAACTCTCTCAAAAACTTTTACTACGTTTTTACTATTACAGCTATCGAGATTAACGAATCATGAAGTGTTGACTATAGCATTATATTTTAGATCTGTTCACATCACATAAATGGTTGCAGTAATGAGCATTGAGCAGATGATAGACAGTCTGTTGATTGCGTGAATGAAGTGATTTCATCATTGCAATGCAATTTCTGCACTCTTATGAATGCTTTCACCAAATAACAATGCAAACACGATGTAAATACAGTAAAAGCTTCGCTGTGCATTGTAATAGCGTCATTGATTTCATAACGAGTTTTAGCAAGTGTCCAGATAAACTCGCGTTGTGTGATTGACATCTTGGGCGATTGGAAAGGGAGGATTCTTTGGTCGCTTCCTGTATATAATTTAATAACAGTTTAAATAAGACTATTTTCATCCTACTAAGAGGAAAGATGTGGAGTTGATCGTTTAGTCAATGGCTTGTACTGATGCATAAACAGTAATGATTTTGAGAGAAAGTTTAATGATTTCATCAGAAATTACTGATCACAGATCAGGCATTAGAATAAATTAAGGGTAGCGTCAGTTCTGGCAGGTCACGTTAGTCTAGCTCGCATCGGATGACTCGCAGCTGATACACGTCTACCTATAGGAATTTGACGCCTATCATTGTATACATAAGCTCCAGTATTATCAACAGCTATCGCGTTTCTCACGAGCAAATTACCCTCCTCCATCCCCAGTTCCTCCTCTCGCCCTATCAGTATGGCAATCTGATTCTCCTTGAATCAGAATCCATTCTCGAATTATTTTGTACTCTAAAATCTTGAATTGATGTCTGCAATACATTCATGTTGGTTCTGCTTTTATACATGCTAGGCTACATGGATGCACAATGAGTTATTGCCCAGAACAGAAGGAAGTTTTGAAACTTACAGGGTATTCTTTATAGTATAACAAGCTCTTAACTGTCAAAAGATCAAGGAAAATTTAAATGGTCAGTTCATGAGATTTATGATCTCCAATAAATAATACTGTTACAGTTATGTCTGTCTTGTGTCTGTATTCCTGAGTTTTCCCCTGTCATTGTGTATTTGGTTCAGTCCTGTTCTCAGTTTTCCCGCTCCTCGTTAGTGTTCAGTTCATTCACCTGTGTTCAGTTCATTTGCCCCAGCTGTGCCTTGTTTCCCCGTTCTGTTCTATGTGTATTTAAACCCGGTGTTCTCCCTCACTCCTTGTCGGTTCTCGTTCGTATGTACGTTTGTATATGGTGTGAATGTTTCCTGGATTCCTTGTTTGAGTTATATTAGTAAAGATTATTGATATTGGATCTTTTGACTGCTGCCTCTTCATCTGCCTGCACCACACCCGTAACAGAAGAACCGACCAGGAGTATGGATTTGGCAGCAGTAAAGATCCTGTTACTTTCCCAAGAGGATCTTTCCCTCGAGGCCCACACACAGAGGTATTTGGACTTGGTACCCTTTGTCCATTATGATGACACCAGCCTCTGTGTGTTCTTCCGGGCAGGTCTCAACGCCAAGACCACAGCACGCCTGCCCGGAGATGGGCCTCGGGGGAACTTCGAGGCCTATGTGGAGTGGGTATTGGCCAACTGTAACTCTCCCTTCACCATCGGTCCAGTAGCAGAGACCGTCCATCCAGAGACCGTCCAGCCGTTGGCCCCATCCAGCACAGAGCCTCACTGGCTCATGGACTTTTTCACTGAGCCCTCTTCACCGCTGGTTCCCTGCAGCCCGCCAGAGCCTGAGCCCGTCGCCTGCCCGCCAGAGCCTGAGCCCGTCGCCTGCCCGCCAGAGCCTGAGCCCGTCGCCTGCCCGCCAGAGCCTGAGCCCGTCGCCTGCCCGCCAGAGCCTGAGCCCGTCGCCTGCCCGCCAGAGCCTGAGCCCGTCGCCTGCCCGCCAGAGCCTGAGCCCGTCGCCTGCCCGCCAGAGCCTGAGCCCGTTGCCTGCCCGCCAGAGCCTGAGCCCGTCGCCTGCCAGCCAGAGTCGCCTTCACTGCTGGTGCACGCTTACCCGCCAGAGACTAAGCACACCACAAGCAAGTCCACTCAAGAGGATACTGCAATGATGGTGATGTCAGCTGCGATTCTGTGTGTGTGGGCGACACACACATCAGTTCTGGCCCATGCATCCAGCCCCACAGAGCCTTCCCCGCTGGTCCCGTCCAGCCCTCCCGAGCCTTCCCCACTGGTCCCGTCCAGCCCTCCCGAGCCTTCTCCGCTGGTCCCATCCAGCCCCACAGAGCCTTCTCCGCTGGTCCCGTCCAGCCCCACAGAGCCTTCTCCGCTGGTCCCGTCCAGCCCCACAGAGCCTTCTCCGCTGGTCCCGTCCAGCCCTCCCGAGCCTTATCCGCTGTTCCCATCCAGCCCTCCAGAGCCTTCTCCGCTGGTCTCGTCCAGCCCTCCCAAGCCTGTCCTGTTGCACGTCCCTGAACCTGCCACTCTCCCCAAGAAAATTTTGGGGGGGGGATATAGGCCACCCGAAGGGGCGTCTCCACCCTGGCCACCCGAAGGGGCGTCTCCACCCTGGCCACCCGAAGGGGCGTCTCCACCCTGGCCACCCGAAGGGGCGTCTCCACCCTGGCCACCCGAAGTGGCGTCTCCACCCTGGCCACCCGCACAACCTGCTCCGCCCTGGAGGCTTCCTGTTCCGGGAAAGCCACGCCCTCGTCAGCCTCCAGGGCGCCCACCCTCCCGCCCCTATTTGATGTTTATACGGCGTGGGGACACGCCTTTTCGAGGAGGGGCGTAATGTTACAGTTATGTCTGTCTTGTGTCTGTATTCCTGAGTTTTCCCCCTGTCATTGTGTATTTGGTTCAGTCCTGTTCTCAGTTTTCCCGCTCCTCGTTAGTGTTCAGTTCATTCACCTGTGTTCAGTTCATTTGCCCCAGCTGTGCCTTGTTTCCCCATTCTGTTCTATGTGTATTTAAACCCGGTGTTCTCCCTCACTCCTTGTCGGTTCTCGTCCGTATGTACGTTTGTATATGGTGTGAATGTTTCCTGGATTCCTTGTTTGAGTTATATTAGTAGGCTAAAGATTATTGATATTGGATCTTTTGACTGCTGCCTCTTCATCTGCCTGCACCACACCCGTAACAAATACTAGATGCACACAGAAATCACAACGTCCTCATGATGTTCCAATGATCATATAGGGTAAAGTACAAGCTTTAAAAAGTTTAAAAGAACATAATTCATTTAAAATAGAAATCTTTTTTAACAATATACACTACCGTTCACAAGTTTGGGATCAGTATTCTTTCGTTTTTTTTTAAATAAATGAATACTTTTATTCAGCAAGGATGTGTTAAACTGATAAAAAGTGATAGTAATATTTGATTAATAATATTTATATTGTTCAAAAAGATTTCTATTTTGAATAAATGCTGTTTTTTTTACTTTTTATTCATCAATTAATCCTGAAAAAAGACACTGAAGACTGGAGTAATGATGCTGAAAATTCAGTGTTGCATCACAGAAACAGTAAACCATTATTTTAAATTGTAATAATATTTCAGAATATCACAGTTTTTTCTCTTTTTTTTCTCAAAGAAATGCAGGCTTGACGAGCATAAGATACTTCTTTCAAAAACATTAAAAATAGGAATGTTTCCAAACATTTGATCGGTGTGCGTGTATGTGTGTGTGTGTGCGATAAAAATACAGAATTTAAATTGTACTCAGTTTCCCCAGCAATCCCCAGTTTTTGTTATCTATTATTTATATTTAAGTAACATTTTTATGACTATCTTAGTACTGTAGTTTTCTTTTGATTTCCATAGATTGCAGACATGTGTATTACTTTTACTGTTATCTCCTTTTTATGACTAGAGGACAACTTTAATCCCCAACATAAAAAAGGCACATCTTACCCCATGCGCTCTCCCCTACAGAACCAGCACTGTTCACATCAGTCGCCCTGTGCGGCAAAGAACTTTAAAACCTGCTTGCTCTCTTATCGGCACAAAAGCTCTGCCTGCCACTTCCAATAGCACAGTGTTCCTTCAGACCAATTATTTGACCTCCTCAAGACTGAGAGCAAATCTGAGCACTGCAGCTGAGCAAAAACCACCCAGCCTGCAGGGCAAGGAGACTACGCCCTGCAGACACGTCTTGCTGATCACACTTGTTCTAGCGTCATGCGGTTCGGTGCACACTTCCGCCAGAGACACGACAGAGATAGATCCATCCATCAGAGCAGCCACAGCACACACCCTTGCCCCGTCATTGCCACAGAACAGAGGCGGGTGAAACATGATAAACTATGATCTGCTGTGAACTGTTTCAGACATTTTGCACCCACACCCAGTCTAGAAAAGCAACAGATTGAATTGCACCCAACACATACAAGGAGTATGTAAAGCTGTGGTGACGATAAAACTTAGTAATAAAAAAAAAAATAGTGGAATTTTCTTTAAAAAAGTTAAACTTAGGTAGAGACTTCGGTAGAGATAAGCTAAGAAATGGTCACTGTGACTGGCAACTCTACTATAACCCATTATGCTATCTATTTTGTTGCTTTCCTTTACAATATTGACCAAACAAAAGCCACGCTTATCTTCACCTCAAGATACTCCTCTCTGCAGTGAATATTCTGATACCATCTTAGCGTATCTTAAATATAGATGGATTCTGGGTCGGCTGTATCTCTAGCTCACCTCCCTGCAGAGTTAAGTTAAAAGCATTTAAAATAAAGTGTAGCTGTGTATTGGATTCAAACACATCACATCTTCAGGAGAGTAGGGAACAAGGGCCCTCACATTCATGTAGGCTATAATGTGATCAGCCACTGTTACTCTGAATAAATCTGAGAAACAATCACCCAAAACACTGTTTCATACTTTGCGTTATACAGTGCATTTTTGTGAACTTCCCAGCACTAGTCAATAATGAAGATTACTAGATGCAAACATAAAAAAACTGCAAATTAGCTTCTTGTTTTTTTTTCCAAAAGTCATTCACAAGCAAGAGATTAAGCTTTAAATATCAATTGAAATTACTAATAATTCAAGTGTCTGCTACCAAGTCAAATCAAACAAAAATATACTGTATTAAAAAAGTTATTATATTATATTACATGATTACATTACAATATATAACATTATATTATATTAATCCTTTTGAGATGACCACAATGTACACTGAGTTCAGTTGACAGGTTTCGAGTAATGAACCACTAGATTTGAGAGAAAATGCTTGATGCATCACAAAGCTTCTTTCTCTTCTCCACCATGCAAAAAACATTTAAAAAACTGACAAAATGCGATAACATTGTAACTAAACAGTATTTGCAGTGCTGCCACAGTGTGGAAGATGCATCGTCATTTTAATGTTCTTTACATTTACCTATACGGCAATACGACATAGCCTATCTCCCCTTCAAGCATTTCATAAAATGAAATGAACAGCTCGATATTTTACAGCAGAATTAGTTTACTAACTTGTAACCTATATTTTAATTTTCAATATTCAAAAACCTTTAAATTCTAAATTTTGAGCGGATTCAGAGAACCAGTTGAAACGGTTCAATCGCACTTGAACAGTTCAATCGCACTAAACAATTAATTCGAACCTAATCTGCTGGTTCAGCGAAAATAATTGGTTCTAAAGAACAATATGAAATGCATCAGAGTAAAATGTAACATTTTATACTTTGAAATGTTAAAAGGTGCAATGTGTAATAATTTTGAATATCTATATGCAATATGACATACATAACTATGTTTTCAGTGGTGTATAAAGAACTTACTTAATAAACCGTAATGTTTTTATTACGTTAGAATGAGACATGTCTACATAACCGAGGGCACCCCCTTCTATGAAGGTCGACATATTGTGACGTCATGTTTCTACCGTAGCCGACAGCGAACAAACAGCGCTACAGAGCGCGTTTCGTCACTACCTTGAAAGAGAAGCCGCAGAAAGTTATAAGCTAGCCATAAACACCGTGAGTAGTGACTTTTCCCTTGTCAGTGGTGTAAAATATGTAGTTGGATTGTTTCCAGGGCCGGCGCGTCCATATAGGCGAACTAGGCAATTGCCTAGAGCGGCACTTTTGTAAGGGCGGCAAAATGTGTGCCAACCGGGAATGAACAATTCACAAAATAGGTTATTTATGATTTACTGAGCTGCCGCCGCCCGCAGGACCGGCGCGCCCCTGCTCTCACGAGTCATGACTGGCTGCGTGCGTTCACATATCGCGCCTAAAAACGCGTAAGAAAACGCTAGGCGCGCCGCGTTCTCCTTTTTCCAAAGCGCCAGGGCGGTTGCGTTCCGTAGGCGTCTGTCGTTGCTAAAGCTACGGTGCTGCTCGCACGAGTCATGACTGGGTGATGGGAAGTTCGGATCATTTTACTGACTCTCTTGAGTCATTCGAGTCATTTCGTTTATTTAAGTGGCTTTAAATTGTATACTTTTAACAGCCAAATTCCCCGATCACATCTATCTACGCAATGTTAATCATATTCTGAATTAAGAAATCATAATGCAGTAAAAAAATATTTACAGGGAACATAAATAATTACTTTACCTTCCGAGTCTTACGTTCATTTGGGTGATCCGTTCATTGCGTCACGTGACATAGCCTACGCAATGAACAGATCATTCATTAATCCCCTATCAGGGACTAATGCAGGATGTAGAAACGAAATAAATTATCTGGTTGCGAATATAAAAAGAGACGACTTATAAAGGAAAAGTTGAAACTAATAAAAAACTACCTCGCAGTACAAACAAGACAGACTTAATGGACTGGCAACAATCTCCATAGAACATGAACTGGCTCAGAGAATCGAAATAGAGGATGCAGTTAAGAGCTTTGCTGCGACGAAGGCCCGCCGTGCGCGCTTCTGAAACGTAAGTTAAGCTTTATTTGCTCTTTAGTTGTTATTTAAGATGCTGAACCTGCTGTGCTTGCGGACATTTCATTTCTTTGTGTGTGTGTTTTACGCACATAAGAAAGTGGTGTAAAGAGATTTGGAAAAGTCCTGTCATGACTGCTTAAAGAAAAATGCCAGCAGGCATTTGCCTCCTGCATAAACTTTAATATTGTTGACATTTTGGGCACACGCGCGTTGCGCACTATTTGCGTTATATGTAGGCCTATGGCTTATTGGTCTTTTTTGTGTTGTTGCTGGTTTTCCGTTATATGTAGCCTATGTATGAATATTAGGTCTTTGTGTTTGTTGCTGGTATACTTGCACTTTTGAGAGGGCCGGCACAGATCGGTTTTTCACTCTAGAGGCGCAGAAGTGCACCACCCGTGTGTGCCTGATTGTTTATCATGTAACTTAGTTCTTCTCCCTCGCTGTGTTATGGCTTTGCTATGTGGGGATAAATGTGCTGGGCTGGTTACGTTCGTGAGACAGCTGATTAGTACTGTCATTGACCGTAAAAGATTATGTTACAAGAATCACCAACCACGACCGTCGAAATCATTGGAAGCATTTTAAGTAGTTCGCGAAGAGTTTTCAAAATCAGAGAAAAAAAGCCTATTGCGTGTAGTAAATGGTGTCATGGGATGCGGAGGCGCGCGCGCTGTGACAATCATGTTTTTGCCGCATGAACTTTTGGGCTCATGCGGACGCTTCGAGTTTAAACAAGGCTTTACGCTTTAACCAGCTCAGCCACAGTAACAGCTCATATTAGCCAGCTAAACTTTTACTACCCTGTTAGAAAAAATCTATAGTTGCATGGTTTCAAGTGGTTCTTCTCCCTCGCTGTATTAAGGGTTTGCTATGTGGGGAGAAATATGCTGGTTACTGTAAAACTTAAAATAATAGCAGAGTCCAAATAGACGCCTGTCTCTTTTACACGCCGGGTGTGGCGACAGGTTTGGGTAATAAAGGCCGGTCTCAAATAGAGGCCGGGTCTGTTTTCTTGATTCGGGTTGTATTTAATCTTCTAAAACCCGTCAGAACCTAGCCGCCAAAGGAAATTTGTGTCCCGCCCCGGCCTCGTGCGTGCACTCTCACGTCTTCAAACAACAAAAGCGCTGTCTTGCTCTCTCTCCCTCCACATATTAATCAAAATCAATGGACACGATAGTAAAAGATCGGAAGACCGCAGTTTCACGTGGAGCATTTTTAGAGATTAGAGACTCTAGGAACAACATCTCAATGAACAACATCTCAACACTAAATTATAAAGGCCTGTCTCATATACAAGCCGGTGCAGTTCGACGATTTGGGCAAATACAAGCCCGGGCTATTATTTGAAGTTTTACGGTACGTTTGTGAGACAATCAGCTGATTACTATTATTATATATTATATTTAGACCCTTGATCCTCACCTGACTATGGCTTTGTAAACTTTATCCATGATGTGGTTTATAATGGACTGTGGTACAGAAACAGTGACAATGTTACACACTCTTGGCTTACTCTGGCTATTCTCTGCTGTCTCAGACGACGATATGTTTGTCCCGTTTTAGCCACCGTAGCTTCTTCGAAAGGGAGGGGTGAGCAGTGGGCTGAGCCCTTAGTGCAAACTCGCAACCGAACCACTAGATGCCGCTAAAAATCACACACTGCACCTTTAGTAGAAGTAGAATCTTCCTAAATTGAAAATACGTAGTATTTTACCTCACTGTCAACTGCTGAAACGATCTTGACGTATCTTTTCAAAGAATCAGTCCACCCAGTTCACAAAACAGGGATGAATTGTTCCTTACAAAATTATGAAAACGAATGATGATGTACGAAATTATGACAGAAAAAAAAATGACTGTGTTCTGCATCTACAGTTGTTGACTGAACTATAGGGGGAAAAGTCCTAAAAAATCTTTGGAGTGTTTTGTAACTCTACCAGTAAGTGCTGCAGTTCACTCACGTTGTTCCAATTGAGGCATATCAATGTCAAAATGACTGTTTATTGAATAAATTATGAAATTACAATGCTGTGTCTGTCCAGCTGTAGATGTTACTTCTCTGGAGCCACATAGCAGGCGTACAGTAGCAGCAATTGACAGAAAATGGGCACTAGCCCAGTTGACTCGGGGATTGCCAACCAGCATTAATTACTGCAGAACACAGTCAGTCACAGGCTAAATCAGGGGGTTCAGGAGTTCAAATAACATTAATTCCACCATTTGTAAATTATAATGATAACGATTAGTCAACAGACACGTTTTAGATGCTAAAATGTGATTCTTTTTGGTGTATCTTAATTTAATCATCTTGAAAACGAGAGCTCTAAACAGAATTTCATTATCATTAATGATTACTCACCATCCAAAAGGCCTTGCTTTAACCATAGGAAATGTGCATCATTAGAATGCTCAGTCCATTCTATTGACCACACTTCACGAGTTCCATTCTTACAAGCTTAAAAGCATCAATCTAACAATTTCCAGTGTGAATCAGGGACTAATCAATGCCGGTCATTTGTAGTTGGTCAACCTTACGGAGTGATAAAAGAGCTTTGAGGGCATTAAAGGCCCCCTAAAGAAGAAACATAGATCAGAGACTCGCTGAGGGTCTCATTTCCTTGCTATGCCGGACTTTAAGCAGCTCGGTATGTTCATCAGTTTGACAGACGTGGCATTATGGCTCAAAGACGGCTGTTCTCTCTGCAAAGTCAACACTGTGAGCAAAGCCATGTGCCACGGGAAGGGAAATTAGAGGAAGGCTACATCTGTAAAGAAAGCAAAAATGAACATTTACATAAACAAGCAAGTCCTGATCTACAGTGTAGTTCAGAGAACAGCATGCGACTGAGAAAATATTTGTCATGTGCTCGCTCTGGCCACGGTCGGCCATCTCTTGCCCTCTCACGGTGGGATACATGTGTATTCAATGTGCAAGTATGAGGGCATGTATGTTATGTTGGCTTTAAGGAATTTGGCACATTTCCCTGTGTGTATTGGCTTTATCTGATTGGCAGCAGAGGATCTCAAAGTGAGCTGTCAAGAGAAATGCTTCAGTATTGTCTTCAAGGAATTAAATTTAAGAGGTTCACATTACAAATCGTATTAAGACTATATTCAGGAACTAATGCTTTTAATTATAGACATGTTTTCTCAAAGCTATATGTTTAATGCAATTTGCAATGTTTACATATTACATCATCAAGCCAAGATCCTAGAAAAATTCAAGAAGTCCAAGAAAGAAAGAAAGAAAGAAAATAAACTTGATACTTTGGAATTTGTCTAAATAAGAGGTGTTGTTTCATTTTTTTGGTTAAATTAAATTTGTTAATTAACTCTTACAAGCGCGAATAGGCAGACCACCAAGCATAACATGGGTCTAAAAAGACCCATATTCATTTCCTATGTTATTTCATGCATGGCTGAGTGTTTCTTTGCTGAATCTTTAAAATATATCTATTTTATCATTTGTTATTCCAGGTATTCATTAAATATCTTGTTTTTGATTTCCACAAATCATTATGTTTATGTTTTCTTTCTTACTTTATAAACAAACACAGTTTTTGTATTTCTACATTTTTTTTACATACATGGGTCTAAAAAGACCGTATTCATTTTCTATGTTATTTTATGCATGGCTGAGTGTTTCTTTGCTGAATCTTTAAAATATATCTATTTTATCATTTGTTATTCCAGGTATTCATTAAATATCTTGTTTTTTTTTTCTTTTGAGATCAATTTATTTAAGCATTTAATGTTCCATGATCTATAAATTCCATGATTTATACATATTAAAAATTTCTTGTTTTCAATTTAAAAAAAAAAAATCATTTTATTTATTTCTAGGTTGTGTGTTACTATATCAAATTTACTTATCAAGCATGATAAAACAAAATAACAAAGACAACATTTTGTCAAATTAATAATTTTAGCAGTCATTTAGACAAACACTTGAAATGTTTATTTGCCACTTTGTCTCACATAGCATTCACATATCACAGATAACTGATAACACTGAAATTGTAACTGTATTGAATTGAATTGTGGTGAATGTGATCAAATAAAAGAAAATACAAAAATCCAAATAAAATCACATGGTACAGCGGCATCTGTACCAGTCTGTTAGGCCTTCTACATGTTAGTAAGCTTTAAAATACAATCTTTTTTTAGCTAACATTAGCTAGCTAGAATATGTCACCAGCTAGCTTTAGCTAATAGTGTTGGACATGTTTCTCCTTCTCACAAGTAATTTCTCTCTAGGATTACAAGGTCAAGGTAACCATAGCCTAATATTCAAATATTATGTCCATCTTTTACAAAATATAAAATATTTTCTGTGGTTAAAATAAAATAAGACTTGCATCAAATATACAAAAGCAGCCGTGTTGAGTTGTGAAATGTGTGGCAGGTGAATAGTATTCTGCAGTAAATGTTCCTACTTGCAACAATGTGCAAATATCAAAGGTTTCTATATGGGTCATTTTTGACCCATGTATGTAAAATTGATGTAGAAATTAAAAAAAAAAAAAAAAAACGGTGTTTTTTTATAAAGAAAGAAAGGAAACATTAACATAATGATTTGTGGAAATCAAAAACAAAATATTTAATGAAAACCTGGAATGAAAAAAAAAAAAAAAACGGTTTCACTTTATTTTGATGGTCACTTTAACACATTCTGTTGACTATAAGTAACGGTGCACCTACATGTCTCCTAACTCTCATTAGAGTATTAATAGACTGGTAGGGTTAGGGTTAGAATAAGTTGACATTTAGTTGCATAGATACTTATAGTCATGTAATGAGAGTTAGTTGACATGTAGTTGCAAAGTTACTTATATGTAATGAGAGTTAGTTGACATGTAGTTGCAAAGTTACAATCAACAGAATATTCAAAAGGGACCATCAAAATAAAGTGTTACCAAAAAAACATGTCTTTTAAAGATTCAGCAAAGAAACACTCAGCCATCACTGAAATAACATAGGAAATGAATACGGGTCTTTTCAGACCCATGTATGTAAAAAAAAAAATTAAAAAAATGAAGAAATACAAAAACTGTGTTTGTTTATAAAGTAAGAAAGGAAAAAATGATTTGTGGAAATCAAAAACAAGATATTTAATGAATACCTGGAATAACAAATGATAAAATAGATATATTTTAAAGATTCAGCAAAGAAACACTCAGCCATGCATGAAATAACATAGGAAATGAATATGGGTCTTTTTAGACCCATGTATGTAAAAAAAATGTAGAAATACAAAAACTGTGTTTGTTAATAAAGTAAGAAAGGAAACATAAACATAATGATTTGTGGAAATCAAAAAAAAGATATTTAATGAATATCTGGAATAACAAATGATAAAATAGATATATTTTAAAGATTCAGCAAAGAAACACTCAGCCATGCATGAAATAACATAGGAAATGAATACGGGTCTTTTTAGACCCATGTTGCGCATTAGAAGGGTTGCGATACAAAGCGATTTTTATTCGAAAAGTAAGAAATGAAAAATTTCAATTAGGATTTTTAATGATCTAAAACAAGTTAATTGAAGAATACCTGGAATACTGAATGATGAAATTAATTTCTTGCAAAGATATAGAAAATGAAAAACTCAGTCGGGTCTTTTTAGACCCATGTTATGCATCAAAGGGTTAATCTGTACAAGCCGAATTAGGCAGATTCCACCAAGGACAAGTTGCATGACATGCAGTTGTCCTCGAAAACCATGAACAACACTTAAACCACTTTTAACCCATTTAATCCCAAATTTTTCCCAGACATAAAAATATCCAAATCATGTGTCATTAGTATCCCTTTGAAACAATCAATCATAATTTTTTGAAATTTTCATGGAAAAGTGTGTGAAAAAGTGAGTTTTATGTTCGGTCACAATTGTGACCGGTGGGATAATGTGTTGTATCAACCATTGGACAGACTGAGTATAGGTCTATTTGACCTGTGCAGTGTGTGTGTGTGTGGCGCGTGTGTTTGTGTATGCATGTGTGCATGTGTGTGTGCGTGTGTGTGTGTGTGCGTGTGTGTGTGTGTGCGCGTGTGTGTGTTTGTGTGTGTGTGTGTGTGTGTGTGTGTATTTGTATGTGTGGTGTGCGTGTGGGGTGTGCGTGTGGGGTGTGCGTGTGTGTGTGTGCGTGCGTTGTGGGGTGTGTGTTGTGCATGTGGGGTGTGTGTGTGTGTGTGTGTGGTGTGTGTGTGTGTGTGTGTGTGTGTGTGTGTGCGTGTGCGTGTTTGTGGGGTGTGTGGTGTGCATGTTTGTGTGTGGTGTGCGTGGGGTCTGTGGTGTGTGTGGTGTGCGTATGTGTGGGGTGTGTGGTGTGCGTGTGTGGGGGTGTGTGTGTGTGTGGGGTGTGTGGTGTGCGTGTGTGGTGTGTGCGTGTGGGGTGTGTGGTGTGTGTAGAGTCTGTGGTGTGCGTGTGTGTAGGGTGTGTGGTGCGCGCATGGGGTCTGCGGTTTGTGTGTGTGTGGGGTGTGGTGTGCATGCGTGTGGGGTGTCTGGTGTGTGTGTGGGGGGGGTGTGCGTGTGTGTGGGGTGTGTGGTGTGTGTGTGAGTGTGTGTGTGTGTGTGTGTGTGTGTGTGTGGTGTGCGTGTTTGTGGGGTGTGTGGTGTGCATGTGTGTGTGTGGTGTGAGTGGGGTCTGTGGTGTGTGTGGTGTGCGTATGTGTGGGGTGTGTGTGTGTGTGGGGTGTGTGGTGTGCGTGTGTGTGTGGTGTGCGTGTGGGGTGTGGTGTACGTGTGTGTGGGGTGTGTGTGGTGTGCGTGGGGTCTGTGGTGTGCGTGTGTGTAGGGTGTGAGGTGCGCCCATGGGGTCTATGGTTTGCGTGTGTGTGGGGTGTGGTGGTGCATGCGTGTGGGGTGTCTGGTGTGTGTGTGGGGGGGGGTGTGCGTGTGTGTGGGGTGTGTGGTGTGTGTGTGTGGGGTGTGTGGGGTCTGTGGTGTGGTGTGCGTTGAGTTTGTGGTGTGTGGTGCGCGTGTGGGGTCTGTGGTTTGCGTGTGTGTGGGGTGTGGTGTACATGCGTGTGGGGTGTCTGGTGTGTGTGTGTGTGTGTGGGGGGGGGGGTGTGTGTGTGTGTGGGGGGGTGTGGGGGGGTGCGTGTGTGTGTGGTGTGTGTGTGGGTGTGTGTGGGGTCTGTGGTGTGGTGTGCGTGGAGTTTGTGGTGTGTGGTGTGCGGTGTGCATGCGTGTGGGGTGTGCGGTGTGTGTGTGTGTGGGGTGTCTGGTGTGTGAGTGTGTGGGTGTGTGTGTGTGTGGGGTGTGGGGTGTATGGTGTATGTGTGGGGTGTATGGTGTATGTGTGGGGTGTGTGGTGTATGTGTGGGGTGTATGTGTGGGGTGTCAGGTTTGTGTGTGGTGCGTGGGGTCTGTGGTGTGCGTGCGTGTGGGGTGTCAGGTTTGTGTGTGTGTAGGGTGTGTGTGGGGTGTGGTGTGTGTCTGGTGTGTGGTGTGCGTGTGTGTGTGGTGTGCGTGTGGGGTGTTGTGGTGTACGTGTGTGTGGGGTGTGGGGTGTGTGGTGTGCGTGGGGTCTGTGGTGTGCGTGTGTGTGGGTGCGTGTGTGTGTGTTTGGGGTGTGCATGTGTGTGTGTGTGGGTGTGTGTGGTGTGCGTGGGGTCTGGGGTGTGCGTGTGTGTGGGTGCGTGGGTGCGTGGTGTGCGTGTGTGTGTGGTGTGCGTGTGGGGTGTGTGGTGTATGTGTGTGTGGGGTGTGGGGGTGTGTGTGTGCGTGGGGTCGTGTGGTGTGCGTGTGTGTGGGTGCGTGGTGTGCGTGTGTGTGTGTTTTGGGGTGTGCATGTTGTGTGTGTGGGGTGTGTGGTGTGCATGGGGTCTGGGGTGTGCGTGTGTGTGGGTGCGTGGTGTGCGTGTGTGTGTGTGGAGTGTGTGGTGTGCGTGCCTACCTGTAATTGCGTGTGTGTGTGGAAAATTAGGTAGAATTAGTTAGCTAGCTAGTCTTTTTCTAGTGTGTGTGTGTGTGTGTGTGTGTGTGTGTGTGTGTGTGTGTGTGTGTGTGTGTGTGTGTGTGTGTGTGTGTGTGGAAAATTAGGTAGAAAGTTAGGTAGCAGCAGAAAGTAAGGTAGTTTGCAGTTAGCCTATGTGTATTAGCATGTAGATACAATGGGTTATCCCACCGGTCACTATTGTTGCCGGTGACATGTTTGTGAGTTCTATGACCACATTAAACAAAGTTGAGTAATTGCAAATGCATATATCAATACTAGACACCTTAAACATGATGTGTACCAAAAATCTATGTCCTATCTTTATGTTAACATACTTTACTAATCTTTTCTTTGGGAGCTTTCTTGCTGCCATCCTCTTCTCTTGGCACAAACAGGAAATAAACAGCTCTGGTCATGTGACAATTTACAGTAAACATGCGACACTGCACATATTTCATTGAGACCCTTTATTATTTCAATATCTGCTGGAAATGCATTGATAGATCATTCAGTAACATTTTTATAGCCTTAGAAATGAAACATTTTTTTTCGGTCACTATTGTGACCGGTGGGATTAAATGGGTTAAACCAGATGGCCTATGCAGTTGAATTTGTTTCCTTCCATTAAATCAGTTGAGAACCACTGGCACAGGATACCTTTTGATTTAAATGACTCAATATGAGTGTCTATTTGATTTGCATTGCTCATTGGTTCAGAGAGCTGCACAAGCAGAAGACAGCAATTCCTGCTTCCTTGAAGTCAGCACTGCCTTCCCAATCTTGATCTTACTCTGACATTAATGCTCTGTCTCAAAAATGTCATCTCCTCTCTGTCATTCTGGAAATGTTAAAACGAGGAAGATTATACAAGATAGATCACAAAATTTATCTAGGTCACGGTTACATAGTTTCATGACATTAAAAAGTTTAACCAAAAAGTTTTCAAAGTAAGATCTGGAAGGTCTTCAGAACTGGAAATGATGTAGAGCAGGATATAACATTAAAAGTTTGTATTTCAGGAAATTGATGGATTCAGAATTTGAACTATTTAAGTTTTAAGGCCAGTAAATCTGTCTCTGAACAAAACATATTTAAGTAAAAAAGTGGTAACACTTTACAATAAGGTTCATTAGTTGACTAGTTGACATAAACTAAGAATGAATACTTCTTCAGCATTTATTAATCTTAGTTAATATTAATTTCAACATTTAGTTACTAATGCATTATTAAAACCAAATGTTGTATTTATTAACATTAGTTAACATTTATTAACATTAGTTAATGCACTGTGAACAATGAACAGCTGTATTTTTATTAACTAACATTAACAAATATTTAAAGATATTGAAACAAATGTATTGCTTATTATTAGTTAATACATTAACTAATGTTAACAAAATTATTGTAAAATGTTACCTAAAAAGTCTATGTTCAAGTAGCTAAGAAAGTAAAAAAATGAAAGTGGTGTTGATGCTAATCTGATTGTTGCATAATAAAAACAAATCTTTTAAAGACACAATTGTTGTGTTTGAACTTTGATTATGCACACATTTCATTTTAGAAACCTTTACTCGTGGCCTTTGGTAGCTGAAGTAAATCTATTAAAACTACAAGACCAAATGTGAGTCTGGCACTTCTGATAACGGCTATCTGCAATATTGCAAAAGGATGACACTGATATTTTAGACAGATAGGAAAATACCATTTCCTCCATCCTTATAACCCATATTTAGAATAAAGGCATACTAGAAATTACCTTGCAGACATCCCAGATGGTGGTTCTGGCATATACATGTGCAAAACTGGTAGCCGATATCACTTCTTAAAATTTCAAGGATTCCTCACTGTGGATGTAGATAAGAGAGCTTTTTTTTGCAGGGAAACTTGTGAGGGTGCTGCCAGCTTTTCTTACCAGCTGCAAGGCAGATGTTTTTGGCATATGCCCAAATACATCATAAAAAGATCAGCATAGCGTTTAGACGGTGCATGCATCAAATTCTCTAATCCCACTCCTGGTCAAGAATATTAGCAAGGCAATGCTATCTCTTAGGATGCAGGAGATGCAACCATTGATCTCTCTGTCCTCCTCATGCAATTAACCAAGGCTCTTGGGCCCAAGGTTCACATTCACATGTGTAGGCATGTGGTGAAACCCACTGTTGTTCAGCCAGTCAGTGAGACACACATCCTAAGATGTTATTAACATCTGAGGGAGGAGCCTTTCATCAGTTGTGCTGGGTTTCACAGACGATCCTTAATAGCACCAGGATGGAGAGTTAGTGCAATAACCTCATGACTTACAACACATAAACACATTATATTGCAAGATCCAAGTGTTGGCAAGCAGAGCTTTCTGAAATATTTATTTATATTCTACTTGAATACTCCTGAGCAAGCAACAAACCATGCATTAAGCAAGAATGTTGACATTTTCACATAAGCAATTTGTTTGGGAACACTTCTTTAAAATATCTACTGCATATTTACATATCTATAACTATCTGAATGGATAAATGAATAAATCAAATTAATTTAAGGAATAAGGAATGATTAACAATTATTTACCGTTATATACTTTAAAACTATAATACTGCACCTGCTGTTAGATAGATAGATAGATAGATAGATAGATAGATAGATAGGATAGATAGATAGATAGATAGATAGATAGATAGATAGATAGATAGATAGATAGATAGATAGATAGATATGAATAAATTAAAATAAACAAAACATAAAGAATTTACAAAGAATAAGAAAGAACTGGGATTCAATGTCTGACTGTAGTGTAACGTTTTGAAATGGGAGGCTAAACTGAATATAATCAATAATTTGCCAAGAAAGAAATGGAAATATATATATATAAATAAAATCGGTTTATTAAACTGAAATATGACTGAAGACACATTTGAGGTTTATTGTTTCTATTGACCTGCTGGATCCAAACTAATTTATCTGAGACAACTAACAGGTCTGGAAGAACTAGTTAAAAGCAAAGATCAATTTCAAGACCATCAACACATATGCCCTGCCAGTCAACAGCTTACTTCAAGAGGAATATGAAACTGTCAACGATAAGACTCAAAGGTGCAGCACCTGGGGGTATGGACAGATGAAGCGAGAGAAAAGGAGACGGAAGGATGAGGAGAGACAGAGATGAGAGAAGAAAAAAAAATCTTGGTCCGGTTCCTGGACACACTGCCGCTCAGTCCTCAACCACCCGAGAGGCCCTCACTCGCGGTGCCATGTGATGTTACTGGACACTCCTCGGTGAACGGCTCCATACTCCTCCAACTCCTGGCAGATAGCGATGTCTCCTCTGACTTCGGGCACCTGGCAGTGAGCTGCACGTTCGCTCGCTCTGCCTGCTCCTCCCCATCATGGACGGCAGCTGGTCTGGCCTCCGGCGAATGGCGGCAACTCCTCCGCCCCCTCACGGACAGCAGCCACCCCTCCTCGACCCAGGACCACGGCAGCGAACTGAAGTTGTTCCACCACCACCGCCTCAAGTAGCCACTGGCGGTCACCGCTCATTGTGCGGCCCGACCTTCTTTCTCCGACAGCACGTCCCTTATTATCTCGGGTTTCGGCACCAATGTAACAAGGTTTATGTTCAGGGAAGGAGGCGGAAACCAGCAAATATTAAACGTAACTTTAATCACAATATAATCAAACAACAACACGAAAGTAAAGCAGCTGCATCACGGACAACTGCCAAATATAAACATTATAAAACAACAAAGTCCAGGCCTGGTTCTCTCGTCATGCACTTTTGTCACTCTTGCTTTTATCCTTCCGGAGCTCCTCCGTGGGACTCGAGACTGGTGTGGCGCGCATGTGACACTCATTAGCCCCCGCGCCACTGGCCTCGCTCCATTCCCACAGCTCTCGGCCACTGCTTGCCACATGGCCATTACAAAAATAGCTGTTTATTCTGTTTTTTTTTTTTTTTTAAAGTATATAAAAGCACCTCTCACCTGTTAAAATTCAAAACTTGTATGACAGCCTACAAATTTCTGATCACTTAACCTACTGTCTGGACACGCTGTGGATTCACCACTTTAATGCACACTTATCAAATCCAATGCAAATGACTATACCTGCAGTATTTTGTTATAAAAGGACACAAAATATGCTAATAATCACAAGGAGGAAATACTTTAATTAAAACGAATCAAAGCTATGCCAGAAAATTACTAAGTAGTATTGACCTCATCTAATTATTAGTTTGGTAGTGTAAGTAGAAGGGAGCTGAAATCATTAAATCATTTAGTTCTTTATCACTGATTTTACAGCATTTTAGGGAATAATTTGTTGTTGTTGTTTTTTTTTAAATAAATTGTTATGCAGTTGCCATTAAACAACTGTTCATAGTTACCAGGGGCTGTTAAAAGAGTAGTCCAAATGATAAAAAAAAGTTGAAGAACTGAAATTCCAGAAATTATTCACTAACAATCTTGCCTGTTTTGGAGCTTGACACTTTGAACTTTTGTTTTACAGAAAGAGCGGTGCAATTTTATAAAAATGATTTATTTTCTGTCCCACTTACAACATACAGGTTTGGAACAACACGAGGGTAAGTAAATAATGACAATTTTCATTTTTGATCGAACTATTCCTTTAAAAGCTCTAACATTACAATGGTAAATAACAAAATAGTGCTTTCAGCTCCCGCATAACTGTGTGATTGTACTCCAATGGTAGCAGGATTTGTCAAACTGTTTGGACATCCACAACAAAAACTCACTCAATGCTTGTAATGTTTTTCTCCTCTGCTGGTTTGTTTACCCCGTTAACATGTACTCACATTTTACCCCTGCCAGGAGCAAGATATATTTTATTGCAAATCTGTTCATCTTTAAACACCCTGAGGATGCTGTGCATTGAAGATAAGGATCAAAGAGAGGTGAGTCTATCACAGCCAATCTAGTTCACTAGTGCAGCAACACATACTCCACAAGTAACATTGTGTTCAGATGATAACCAAAGACGACCACTTTCTGAAAGAATTATTCACGTTAGCAGCTATTTGATAGTGGCGCATGGAGTCTTTCATCACATTACTAGGGTTGTGCATGAACATACACGTTTGACCCTGTCCCTAAAGTGAGTTCTTTTGGTCCACACTTTGGTGACGCAATGTTACATAGACTGTTGGTTTGTGAAATGAAGGGTGCATAGTAGCCTTCTAAAAACCTAGAAGGGTTACGTTCTTCTGTGGAAGCCAAATAAAGTTATCTTGAATATATTTTGAACTGTTTTTGTTCATATATTTAAAGTCAGTGGGTTCCAAAACAACACTGGACCACATTGACTTTTATTGTATGGTATAATACAAAATACATAAAAAAGATTTGACATTTTTCAGAATTTGTGTTCCTTAGAAAAAAAAAAGTCATACAGGTTTAGAACGACATGAGCATTATTGAACTCTCCATGTAAATATACAAAAACTGTATCTGAACATCTTTTTTTATTATTTGCTCACAGGTACACCTTCATCACAATTTCTGCCTATGACATTACCCTAATGCATTACGATCAATTATTAAAGCAGGTTTTTTATCAATGTTCCTAATCATATAGTGGAAAATCAATTTAACAGTTTGAATCCTGCAGAGGCGCAGCATGAATTTCTAATGGGTCATGTAACCTTGGTAACATTAAAATCAGTTCAATCAATTACTCCTGAGATGGGGTGAATAATGCATTTAAAGCGCATCAAGACAAACACTAACAAAAAGCTTCTTTGCATGCATTAGTTACTGAGATGAGACGGAGGTCATGACTTGCCTCTCATTGGACCCTGCTGAGGGGAGACAAATTCGTTACAGATCTTGCTTTGGCATCTGTACAGAACTCTAGAGAGTAATCAAAACAAATGTTTTCAGAGTCAGTCCTGCATTAACTCAATGCCTTTTTGGTCCTCATGGGAGCAGAATTATAATCAACGACCTGGATCTTAGAGGTCTATACGGCAATGAATATTATACAAACCGGTGAAGAGCAATCTAGGTTGGTAGAATGGCCCATCTGTGATCATTTGAGCCTAGAGGCTGATCAGACATTGTAAAGTATTGAATTGGTAGATTCCCCACTAGTTTTGAAGCATCTGTTATATCAGATGGATTAGTGAAGGCAGATACCCTTGAAGGGGTGTTTGATGTTTATTTAAGCTTGTGTGTGTGTGTGTGTGTGTGTGTGTGTGTGTGTGTGTGTGTGTGTGTGTGTGTGTGTGTGTGTGTGTGTGTGTGTGTGTGTGTGTGCGTGCGTGCGTGCGTGCGTGCGTGCGTGCGTGGTGTGTGTGTGTGTGTGTGTGTGTGTGTGTGTGTGTGTGTGTGTGTGTGTGTGTGTGTGTGTGTCTGTGTGTGTGTGTGTGTGTGTGTGTGTGTGTGTGTTTGCATACATAGAAAATATTCTATTTGAGGGTATTTGTATATCATAATCAATAATATCAATGGCCTTTGTGCTCTCTGCTTATTGATGATAGACTGACGAGGTAAAGGAGAGTGTTTTGTAATTTAAAAAAGACCATATTTCTATGCATAAGCGATGAATTATTTATTAGATAGACACAACTGCTGACTCAGAACTTTAAAGAGCATGTTTTTGGTGAGAGAGTGCTAATGTTTAACTAATCAGTTCATCCCCTAAAGGTACCACATGGAACATACATAGAGATGAACCCTAGTTCTCACATATAATAGCCCATATGATGTAGCCTATGTTAATAGTTCTTAACCTTTTTGGCTCCACAACAATATTCTGAAGGCAGTTGTTTGTGATTTACCAGCAAGGCAAGGATTAAGGTTAAACGCCTGTGATGGATTTAGATAAGATAGTAAACTGTCTTTTAGAACTAATCATGTTTCTGACTCTAATAAACTAATATTCTAATATTATGACTACATAAACCTTACTTCCCTTTTAGGCATCCTAACATTCCAACTTTTGAACAAAGTTTGCTGTTCGAAACTAGTGAAAACTCATGACTTTGTCATGAGAAAAAACAGTATTTTGTAAGTATATTCCTGGATTTACAGAAAGCGTTTGACACTGTCAACCATAATTTATTGTTGAAAAAACTACAACACTACAACACTTAAGGGGTCAGACATATAAATGGCTTGAAAGCTATTTAAGTAACAGAAGCCAATATGTTCAATTTAAAAACCAGAACTCGGACTGTAAAACTGTTGTATGCGGAATTCCCCAGGGTTCTGTAATTGGCCCTAAACTTTTTATATTATTTGTTAATGATATATTTGAGGCTTCCAAAGACATGAATTTTTTGTTGTTTGCTGATGACACAACTGTGTTTAAGACTGGGACAGATTTAAATGAATTAATTGCCATAATTGAAAGAGAAATGATAGAATTAAAGAAATGGTTTGATTATAATAAATTGTTTCTAAATTGGGATAAGACAAATTATATGGTTTTTGGAAAAAAGGGAAAACAGGGATGCACTAAATTAGTTATTGAGAATGTAAATATTGAATGTGTCTCAGAAATAAAATTTTTGGGAGTTATCCTAGACAGCAAACTTAATTGGAAGCCTCATATCGAGCATATCAAAAGTAAAGTTAGTAAAAATATTGGTATTCTCTATAAAGTTAAACACATATTGGATGAAGCTTCATTACAGCTTCTATACATAACATTAATTGTTCCATATTTAACATACTGTATCGAAGTGTGGGGTAATGCTTACACCAGTTATGCAGAGAGGCTGTTCTTACTTCAGAAGAAAGCGATAAGAATTGTGACTTCTAAAGGTTTACGAGACCACACAAACAAACTGTTTATAAAATTGCAGACCTTGAAATTAAAAGAGTTGGTTAAATTTAAAATACTACAAATTATGTGGAGAGTGAAAAATAAATTGGTGCCAATACATATCCAAAACAAATTCATGCTAATTACAGACAGTAACAACAGAAGGAAAGGTAATTTTTGCGTACCATATTCACGTACCTCACAAAAACAAAAAGGGTTTCTTGTAATTGGGATCAATTTATGGAACTCTTTGGACATTGTGCAAAAAACATGTAACATGATTGGTCAATTAAAAAAATTTATAAAAAAAATGTTCTTATAAAATACGAAGGCAGTGAAGCATAAGAACCAATGTTTGACAAATTTGAAATTGTTAATTATTTAGACGTGAAGTAATATTGTACCTCGATTAAAAAAAAAAAAAAAAAAAAAAAAAAACGGTGAGCCATTTGTTTTGTGGCAGCTAAGATCATTGAAAAAAGGGGCATGAAATTATAAGACTAGGTCTTCTCCATGCTCCTATTCAGCATTGATTGTTATTATTTTGTTGTTGATGTGATTAATATTGTGTTTGTGTCTGTGATAACATCATGACTGAATAAAGAACTTGAATTGAACTTTGTCTAGTTTTATTTCCCATATTTGTTATTTTTACACCCACACAACCAGAGGTCTAAACTTGAAACCTTGTTGTTACCTAGTAACAAGAGGACTTGTCTATGAAGAACCAATCAAATTGTGGGGAAATTATGTAGTGTTTCATGTCATTTTTTCCAATGCTCTTAGTCTATAAAAATATGTTGTATTCGTGTTTGGTGGGATACTCAATGGAATTTGTCTGAGATCCTCCGGCCGTGTTTCGTTGACGGAAGTCTGTCGGTTATTATTGCTACGCAGCAAGTTATAGTTAGGGAACTCAGCTGTAGTTGACTGTAGACTTGCTTAGTATAGTTAGGGGACTCGGCTGAAGTCGACTGTAGATTCGCTAGAGTATAAATATTATAGTAAACTAACGTCGACTGTAGACGTTCGGGGACGTTGATTGTAGACGAGACCCAGTCAGTTAGGTTTAGGGAAAAATCTACCACAGGCCACTGAAGAATCTTCCAGGACTCCTTCTGCAACCAAGCCTTGGTGGAATTTGAGGAATGCTTGGAATCATTGTCCTGTTGGAGGGTGGCATGACTTTTCCTCCTAGGATTTCCTGAGACTTCAAAGAATCCATCTTGCCTTCCACACGCTGCAGGTTTCCAGTGCTAGAGGATGCAAATCAGCCGCAGAGCATCACCGAGCCACCGCCATGCTTAACTGTTAGTAGGCAGCGTGTTCTTTTCAGCATATACAGTATTTCATTCTTCTTCCTCCAGATATACCGCTGATCCGTAAGTCCGAAAAGTTCTTTATATGATTTTAAACAAATTGGAGCAGACTTTTCTTGTGCTTCTTGGTCAGTTAGTGGTGTACCTCTTGGAGTTCTGGCATGCGTTTAGTATGCACCTTACTGTGCAAGCTGAAACCTCAGTGCCTGTTGCCACCAAGTGTTGCTGCAAGTCTTTGGCAGTCACTAGGGTTTATCTGAACCTGCCTTCTCAGAAATCTGGTTGCAGCCGTTGATAGCTCCCTTTATCTGCCCCGTCCAGGTAGTGTAACCACTGTTCTTTTAACTTTGAACTTGCAAACTATGCATCCAACTGTGTCTCTAGGAACATTTAGTGTGTTCGCTATAAGGGAAGTCTTCTCTTCTTTTTGGCCAATTTTTTTGACTTAGCCATATTTCTAACTTGTCAAACGTGACACTCAACAAACCTAGCCAGTTCAGATATTTGATGTGCTCTTGCTCAAGCACACCTGGTGCAACTAATGAAGCTCTTGAAAGTTGCATTTTCAGTTAAATTTGGGGAAACCACTTAAACATTTGTTGAGTTGAGCTATTTTAATTACTTTTGTTTGATTAGTTCATGACAAACAGCTGAAAATCTGTAAATTATGCCAATAAACCTGATTTGCAATGGGGGTTGGATAATTTTGAATTGCAACTGTATAGAGCCAAGTTGCATTACACACTGCTGCGTATGGGGCTGCTTAGCTGAAGACCAATCAGAGTCTAATGACCCCTTTCCACCATCGGAAGATAAGCCAGTGGAGGGAGTGTGATTCTTCGTGCAATGTTCTGTTGGGAAACCCTGAGTCTAGCTTGTAGCAAATTAGCTCAAAGGGTAAAAATTAATAATGAATCATAACTTATTATTATCTTAATATTACAATAAACTAATCAGTTCATCCAGAGAAGTGAAGAGTTCAAGGTGTTGCCCTGGCCTTCAAATTCCCCAGATCTCGATCCAACTGAGCATCTGTGGGATGTGCTGGACCAACAAGGTTGATCCACATCGCAACCTAGAGATCTTGAAGGATCTGTTCCTTAAGTCTTGGTCCCTGATACCACAGGACACCTTCAGGGCACTTGCAGAGTCTATGCCTCAGCAGGACAAACAGCATATTTGGAAGGTGTTCATATTTTTTTGGATTATTGGTGTATGTATGTTCATTATCAAAATGAATTCTGAGATGTTATTAAAGTCACACAATTAGGCCACCTTGTATATCCAGATTGATATACAAGAAGACTGTGGGAGCCCTGGTTCTTCAAAGAAAAAACAACAACAACAGTTGTTGAGGCAGTAAATGAAAATAGTAAATATACTTATTTTTAGTTGTTTTAATTTTTAATTTTTGTCATATTTTAAATCATTGTAAGTCATCTTCACAAGTTTTCCGAGGCCCCCTGGTTGAGAACAGCTGGTCTATGAGATATTAATATAAAAAAGGAGAACTAAATCAAAAAATTGACACATTACCTGATTATTTAGCAAAATATGCTAAAATATGCATATTATTCCCTTTCCAGTTTTACAAATTACTCAGAGAAGCTGTAAAGATCTATCAATATGTTTCTGATTGCCACTTTAATTACAACTCTGCTCTTTATTTTTGCTTGGGAACTGGTGGAAAACCCATTTATTTACTTTGTATTATTACATTTTAGGTAGATTTCTATAGCAGCTCTTTCCGTTGAATAATAAGTTGCATGGACAACACCCTTGATAAAAAAAAGTATTTTCTGTTAAAAATTTAATCATTAATATGTGTTAAATGTATTATGCATTAAAAAAGGTTGTTTTATTAATGATTATTGCAAATTCTAGTATTTTGATAGGAAGCTTTTCTATTTCTCTAATTATCCCTATCCCTAAGTTACATTTTCTTCTTGTTTATTCCTTTAATTAAAAAGCTTGCCTAAGAAGAAAAATTAATAATCTCTTTCACCATCTACAATTATTAAGTGCAAGTCATTAGTTCAAACATGCATGTGAATATGTTGCCCATGTCAGAACAAATAGGACTGTGTGCAGTAAGGTCCCATAGTTGCATAGAGGGAATATTAAAAGGAAAACACTTACGTATGCAGACCTTCACTGCAGTATGAATGGACTTCAGAGGAAGTCTTAAAAAGCCAAGAAACTAGAGTAAGAACTATGATAGCCCCCTTGGGCGGTACAAAGAGCACCGTGTATGGTCAGATCTGTACCTTACAGGGTAAAGAAAACGCAGACTCCTGTGGCTACTGGATCCGCTGTAACTTTACAGAAAATGCTGTATCAACATAATTATCAGAGGTTCCACAATTATGTTCACAGCATTTTTTAAACTAGCCTGGATGTGTGATTTCATTTTAAGAGGTCACAAAATTTATTGAGCAGGAAAGCAAAACCAACTGAAGGGTGAAAAAAAGTCTAAGAAAAAAAAAAAGTCACGGCCAGCTAACTATGACTGATGTTGACTAAAATCTGTAGAAATATAGAGTGTAGAAATATTATGAACATCCTCTTCTGGTTGTGGTGCAGTTAAACATTGTAATAACGCTGTAGTGTTATGATCTAATAAGAAACCATTAGGGTCAACAATAGCATCCACCAATCAGAACATTTGAAAATGAAAAAAAAACATTACAATCTATTTGCTCAGAAGTGCTTTTAAACCTACACAAAGAGGACTGTTGAGAAACCTAGAGCCAGTGAGTGGAGAAACACTAGAGCCATTTTCAATCTCATAACATGACTGAGTGATCGGTAAGTGCACTTCATCCACTTTTACCGTACACTACATACAACATAATTCACATGTCAACTTGAGTTAGGAATGAACTGATGCTTTCAAATAGAGGAACAATGGGATTATATAAAAACATTTTCCCAAGATATTCATAAATGGAATAAAAAAGAAATATTTTAAATTTAAATCTATCTATCTATCTATCTATCTATCTATCTATCTATCTATCTATCTATCTATCTATCTATCTATCTATCTATCTATCTATCTATCTATCTATCTATCTATCTATCTATCTACCTACCTATCTGAAAAACTAATTTGAATTCTTTACTAATCTACCTAGTTCATAAATAAAAAGTTCTGTCATGAAATAGATGGTGCAGGCCCATAAGTCCTCACTCAATCTGCTTGCAATCACATTGCTCTCTAAAGGGCACATCTGTTCGCTTCCAGATGTATCAGTAGCCAATGATCTTGCTGTGGACCCAAAGATCACTGTGGCTGAGCTCCAGAGATGCAGTCGGGAGATGGGAGAAAGTTGTAGTAAGTCAACCATTACTGCAGCCATCCACCAGTCGGGGCTTTATGGCGGAGTGGCCAGACAGAAGCCTCTCCTCAGTGCAAGACACATGAAAGCCTGCATGGAGTTTGCTAAAACACACCTGAAGGTGATAAATAAGATTCTCTGGTCTGATGAGACCAAGATAGAACTTTTTGGCCTTAATTCTAAGCGGTATGTGTGGAGAAAACCAGGCACTGCTCATCACCTGTCCAATACAGTCTCAACAGTGAAGCATGGTGGTGGCAGCATCATGCTGTGGGGGTGTTTTTCAGCTGCAGGGACAGGACGACTGGTTGCAATCGAGGGAAAGATGAATGTGGACAAGTACAGGGATATCATGGACGAAAACCTTCTCCAGAGTGCTCTGGAACTCAGAATGGGACGAAGGTTCACCTTCCAACAAGACAATGACCCTAAGCACACCACTAAAATAATGAAGGAGTGGCTTCACAACAACTCCGTTGCTGTTCTTGAATGGCCCAGCCAGAGCCCTGACTTAAACCCAATTGAGCATCTCTGGAGAGACCTGAAAATGGCTGTCCACCAACGTTTACCATCCAACCTGACAGAACTGGAGAGGATCTGCAAGGAAGAATGGCAGAGGATACCAAAATCTAGATGTGAAAAACTTGTTGCGTCTTTCGCAAAGACTTATGGTTGTATTAGACCAAAAGGGTGCTTCTACTAAATACTGAGCAAAGGGTCTGAATACTTAGGACCATGTGATATTTTAGTTTTTCTTTTTTAATAAATGTGCAAAAATTTCAACAATTCTGTGTTTTTCTTTCAATATGGGGTGCTGTGTGTACAATAATGAGGAAAAATGAACTTAAATGATTTTAGCAAATGGCTGCAATATAACAAAGAGTGAAAAATTTAAGGGGGTCTGAATACTTTCCATACCCACTGTATATTCGCAATAAGCAGGCATTCGATTAAGATCTTACTCTGATTATTAGAAATAATCACATTATTGGTGCACATGTATACGTAGTCGACGAATTGCAGTAAGATGTTTACATGACACGAACAGAACTCTTCACTCCAGTTTACATGCAATTTTCATTATTCTGACTATTCGATAATAAGGATGGTTATACCACACTCAGATGGGCATACAGTGTGCATGCTAATAGACTCAAATCAAATTTAAAATACATTTTTATGGACGTCCTGGGTATTATTCGGCGCCCTGATGAACATCACAATGACGGGTTTGCCTTAGCTGCCGTTGCATTCTTTGCGCCGTCTGGATGAAGATACGGAGCAGAGACTGTGCAGCGAGTTGTGTTGACAGAGTTTAGTGATGTGGAGAACTAGAAAAAACTTCAGAATAATGTCACAGAGTTCATTCATGAAGTTGTGTAATTAAACAACATCGGGGTAGAATCGAGCACATGTGCACTTTGGCCAGAGTGGTAATAATGTGATTCAGGTGTTATTGGCGTAATAGTTTAATGTGAATGTAAATATGGTTACTACAATTATGAGCTTAATCGCATTATTGCCAACATCCTATTATAATCGTATTGAGAGGGTGCATGTAAACACACTGATTCTCATTGTCAAACATCCAAAGAGATGTCATGACAGAAATGCAATATTAATTTACATTTTAAATAATTAGTACAATACATTATAAATATAATATATATGGAATAGGTATACTTTTACAGTGTAAATATATAGGCCTGGAACCACCTGTTCAAATGCAATGAACCCAGCAAAAATATCTAAGGATGAGTATCATGCTGAGAGAGAATGAGAGCGTTCAAGCCATAATTTATGGATGTATACAGTTTCTTCAGTCAGGAAATTTATGACATAGCATTTGAACTTTTGACTTTTGATTTACACAACTTGTCAGGTTATCAGGGCACAGAGGAAATGGAATTAAAGGAGAGGAATGGATAAAAGGCTGTTTAGTTAAGCCGTGTTCTTTCTCTCGGTCAAAGGTGGGTTATTACGGTGGGCCTGCTGAGCCTTGCTTGTCTTGGCTTACATGTATCATTGGCATTTCCCTGTGTATTCTCTTTTCCACTCAAAGAGGTCTCGACTTATTCTTTCAGCTTTATAGATACTTCTATTACAAGGCACTGAAAGTAAATTCAAATCATGCTCTTTAAAAAGCCTTGTTTTCTAGGTAAACTTACTTATTGGCTAATGACATTCTTAAAATAGGATATTTCATATATTCATATTTTGTCCCTGTTGAGAGGTATGTTTGTAATCTGGAAGAATGAAAGAATCCACTATGCAATTGCACCTTCGGTTGACTGACACCCTGTTTGGAGTTATTCCACATCCTATTTGTCTACTAATATCATGTGTGAGTATATTGATAGATTGTTGTCATAGATTTAATGAAACTGTGTCAAAGCAAAGTGGACCTAAAATAACAATTCAGCTGATCTCCAACTCTCTTTATATACTCATGACAGTTAGTAACAAGCTGCTCATGACTATCAACAACTACAGTTTTAATCCCTGCCACAAAATGATGAGTTTATTTTATAAACCACTTAAGATTGTCAGCTGATGTCACATTAAGAGGCAGAGAGATGTTGAGCTTGTGAGCTGAAACACTCTTAGCCAAATGAGTTTGACAGTCTGAAAGGTTAATGTCTAATAATTGTACTATCGAGTAGTGTGGATCAGGGATCTTGTGTAGTCTCTTTTTGCTCCTGGGGCTTGATTACGACATATCAAGGTTTGCATTTGGAAAGAGCTCGCATATCTTGCATAGTCAAGCTCAAGGGCTAGAAACCGAGATAAGACAAGTGCTTAAACATTTCCCAGCATTTCGGTGAAACTGCAACCGAGAGACTTAATAAATAAGCATCCCATTAAAATTGTTGCTGGGGAAGTGGCCTCTCACAAGGTTAGTGGTTGATGTTAATCGATTACAATTGCTGGCAGAGCATGCCGATAAGGTTCTGCTTCAAAAGTGTGTTTCCAAACAGATGCAATCGCACATATAAACATATAGAGCCAAAAAGTCCAAATGTCTGAGACCACCTTAAAATTTGACTATTTTTCCTTTTAATTTTTTATCATTACAAATTACACTACTGTTGAAAAGTTTGGGTCATTTATTAAAAGTAATAAATAAATACTTTAATTCAGCAGGGATGCATTAAATTGATAAAATTTTTACAGTAAATACATTTTAATAGTGTATTATAAAAGGTGTAAAAAAATTTCTATTTCAAATAAATGCTGTTATTTTTAAACATTATATTCATACAATAATCCTAAATTATCACAATTTATACAAAAATATAAAGCAGCACAACATTAATAATAAGAAGAAATGTTTCTTGAGAAGAACATCATCATATTATAATGATTTCTGAAGGATCATGTGACACTGAAGATACTTTAAAAATTACTTTATCACAGGAATAAATTAATTTTAAAGGGGTCATATAATGGTACATGCACTTTTACAAGTTGATTGTACTGAAATGTGTGTTGGCAGTGCCTGTACACAACGATCATATAATGATAAAAATCCATCCAGTGATTTTGTTTTAATCTTCTTATATGTTTTCCCCTGCCTCAAATTGAGCCGTTCGAGCCTGTGACGTCACAGGCTCGGACGCCCCTCCCACGATTGTTGATTGACATCAGCGTTTCAACACAGACCCGCCCTCGTTCGTGAGCGAGCTGTCAATCATGCGCGCGCGGACCGGTGTTGTGCCGAAAAGTACGCTGGAGCAGCACAGTCTATGAGCAGAATGGAGTATAAGCAAAGTGGTGTTCTTTTGGGTGCAATAAGGAACACAGCAGTCATTAATGTTCCTAAATCCGAACCGCTGAAGACGCAGGGTGGCTGAGTTTGTTTTAGAAGGGAATATTACCGACGATCAACGTCGTCAATGCTTTCATATTTGCGGGAATCATTTCACACACCAGACTGCTTTATAAACGAGGAGGTATAAAGCTGGTTTTGCTAAGAAGCTGCTCCTGAAAAAAGGAATCGATACCAACTATTCGTGTTCCTGCACCTCCAGAAGAACTGAAGTGAGTGTAGCGTTTTATTAACCTTTATATTCATATTTATATTAATCTTTGCAAATCGCTAGCTTCACGATGAATGTGGCTAAGGTTTACACTCAGGGAACATTATGGCATGTTTTCTATGCACGACGTTCTCAATATAATTCATAATCCTACGTTTATAATGAACAACACGTTATGGTTTTTGTTATTGTGTTACAAACGGTGTACGCACAGAACAGAGGGGCGGAGTCAGCAAAGCTCATTATCATTTAAAGGCATATGCACTTAAACGGCGTGCTGAAGACAGAGCTGTTTTTGACCAGGTAAAATAAGTGTTTTCTTACAATACTAATGAGAATTTTTAATTAAAGTATATTACAAACTTTTAATTTAGACCCTAAAGAATCATATTAGCTTGTACAAAAATGGCATTATATGACCCCTTTAAATTATATTAAAATAGAAAACAGAAACAGTAAAGTTTAATAATATTTCCCAGTATTACTGTTTTTACTGTATTTTTTTAATAAAAATAAATGCAGCCTTTTGAATGGTAGTGTATATTATAAGCATACAAATTTGAGTCTAAAGTTGAATTGCAGAATATCTTAATTTTTAGTTTGCCCCCCTTTTGCTCAGATGACAGCAGACCTTGAGATAAATGAACTCCATATTTCATTTAAAATTACATAGTTTGTATAAACCTATGTAAAAGATGATCCAAAGAACATCTTCAGCTCATGTGCTCATATATATATATATATATATATATATATATATATATATATATATATATATATATATATATATATATATATATATATATATATATACATACAGTTATATGCAGTCTCAGACTTTTGGAACCCATTAAAGTTGTTGATCACGTCGTCCTCATAGTGGGAACAAAAGAAAAATGAGGGTACAGTAATGAGAATGTTTCATAGCGTCAACAAGAGGACACAAGATCACAGATTTATGGTTAATTAATTGTTAATGGAAACAATCTTGGAGGCACTGACTTATTTCTCACCTCACCTCTGGGCCGATGGATTATGTAACATGCTTGGAATTCTTAATCACAGTCACATAAAAAATGTGCCTGGCAGTTTCAGCTATGAACAATAATCCATATGGTCTTTATCCCACAGAGTGATGCGGGCACAAGCATTTAAACAATGTTTTATTTGTGAATTCTAAGAGAAATAGGTGTGACTTTTTTTTTGGTTTGCCTGTTGTCATTAACCAACTAAAAACCAACCTTCTAAATTTATCCAACAGAGAAATTCTGCACCACTAAAACGTCATTCTTGAACCACATTCAATCTGGTGGCGTGTAGGAGGATTCCATAATTCAGCAAGGATGCATTAAATTGATCAAAAGTGACATATAATGTGACAAAATATTTCTATTTCAAATACATGCTGTTCTTTTGAACTTTCTATTCATCAAAGAATCCTGAAAACAAATTGCATCATGGTTTCAAATGTTTCTTGAGCACCAAATCAGCATAGGAAAGATTTCTGAAGGATTATGTGACACCGAAGACTGGAGTAATGATGCTACAAATTCAACATTGCCATCATAAGCAATCAAATGCGGTCTTGGTGAGAGACTTCTTTTAAAAAACGTTAATCATGCAAATAATACAACACATTATGTTTGAAAACTATTCTTCAAATCGATGTGAGTGTCACAAGAATGACATTTTGGTGGTGCAGGATAAAAGTCTACAGGGACGTTTCCCTCATGAGACTGTCCTGTTTATTGACTGCCAGAATCCTTTCATCCTTTGTCATGTGTGTGTGTGTCTGACTTTGTTGTGCTTTATTTAGTGCCACAACAAATTTCATTTTGAATAATTCATTCTTTGTTGTCATTTTGGCTCTTGCCATGGGCTTATTATTTTCAAAGAAAGTTTGATTCCTTAATGGCTTGACTTGACTGCACTCACTGTGATGGGGTTTTGAAGAGCTACATGCTAATAATGTTAGGATCTACATTTGCACCCAGGCTTTGCCTCTTGACATTTGGAGATGATTAAGAAGTCGTCCCTGACCTAACCTTTGCATCGTAAGAACCTTCATGTCACCGCATTAGCACTTCCATTATCATTCAGTCTGATCTAATGAAAACTCTTTAATTGTGGCACATATATTAAGCGTCTTAATATATGTACAACATAATTGAGGCAAGCTCAGAAAATCCCCAGCGTGAAATGAAGCATTTAGCCAAGACTGAACTTAATCACTGTAATAGCACAACGAATTTAATGCGATTCTCACTTGTGTTTTGAGAGACAGGGCAAAAATGCAAACACAAAAGGGTGTTTCTGCAACCATGGCACTTTTAGAAAGCAAACTATATAAAAACACACTTTCACATTTTGCTGTGAACTCTGTCATCTTTCTGAAATAATGACAGTGTCGTTTCCATCACTTTTTAAATATTATCAGCAGTAGCAAGACTGTTGATCATGGTGCAATGACACAAGAACAATCTTGTAATTTGTGCATTTATATAAATAAAACTAGAAAGTTTATGATTTCACATTTTTAGATTATCATAGATTTTAATAATTCATATTTTTAAAATAGATTTTCAGATTTTAACATTGAAGGTCTGGGACAAGGCTAATAAATACATGAAATAATGCTCATGGCATGGTAAACAAGTTTCAAACACAATCAACATTCATATAACAAAAAGATAAAGTTAATAATAATAAAACTGTCAAAAAAACTCCAATACGAGAAAACAAACCAATACGTCTTTATTTACACTTCTATACTATAAATCTCTGGCAAAGACGGAGAATTACAAGTCAAAACAGATGAGATATGGAAATGAAAATCTTGAAGCTGTGAAACTTTATGTGTTTTATTGTGCTCTCAGTCTTCTACTGTTTTTCCACACAGTGTGTTTGCACAGAAAGAAAACTCAAAAGTAAAGAACAGCAGCTCAAGGGCTTTATTTTGATCGCTGAAAGAAAGGTGGAGATTGAACCTTGCTGCTGGGAAACAACCCCATTGTCAGGTTTTCCATTTTGATGCATTGGCCTTCCCTACAGTCGGACTGTACAGGCTTTCTCAGACGGCTTTGCTGTCCACTCTGTATTGTGTTCTGTGTGTATAGTTCTATACTAGGAGTGCATGCATTTAATAGACAGAAAACTTGAATGCACTCATCTCTTTGATTTAACTCTAATTCAAGAGTCCGTTTAAACAATTCTGAAAATGAATGTCGGAACTGTTCTATTAACCAGCAGTCTCTGTCAGAATTAGTATAATTGAACACATTTTATATGTTGAATGATAAAATGTTCCATTAAAATATGCAGTAATTTTTTTCCCTAATCAACCCTGAGTGTGATTTTACTTTTAATCCGTAATATTTCCATTTATCTCTCTGAGCAGAATCTGTTAAGTTATGACCTGACAAAAAAATTCTAGTCATTACTGGCATAACATTTGCCGAATTTCCATGCACTGCCTTGCTTCAGCATTTGAGACAGAATAGTAATCTGTGAATATATTATGCAGCATAATCCCTCATGATGGACTTTCCTGTCTCGTCTGTGACCTGACTTGAAAATTAGATGATTTTCGTAAAATATCTAGGTCACAATGTTAAATCTCCTCTCTCAAGATGCGTTGTGGGTTTTTCAAGGATTCAAGTGTCTGAATCTCAAACAGGTAAATAAAGAGTTTCACAACACTCAAAAATAGATTTGTGCAAGAAATGTGATGCTGTTATGTTATGTGACCATAATAAAAACTCAAACTATAAAACTCTGAAATACTAAACTGACAATGATAATTACGCAATGACAACTAACAAACTTAATTGAAAATAAAGTGGTAATAAAAACTCAAATGACAGTTGGAAAAGCATTTTTATCAACTGAATTAAAGTTATTTAGTTGTATAACTAAATACAAGTTTGAAAACAGGCCAATGACCAAAAATAGTGCTACCACATAAGTGATATAACAGCACTCATTTAGACTGTAACCACAATGACTGAGACAAAGAAGCTCTCTGACCAATTGACATCCTTTCACAGAATTATGCAAACAATATGATCATCATAAGCAAAGGATAAATTAAATGAATAGTGACAAAGGCATAGTCAATTTTATAGCTGCCAATTTAGCACTTCTAAAGAAAAAACAAAATCAATTGAGTTCACATTCCAAGTCTGGGTTGTGTTTATGTAGTGGCATAAATCAAGATTGGCTCAGAACACGGGGCAGTCCAAACTCCATGAGTGGCATTCAAAAGATGTCTCAGCACTCAGACATTTAAAAAGATCAAATTAATAATTCAAGGTGATCTTGGTAGGTCACAAGGTTGAAAGGCTCAAATGATTTCCCAGACAAAACAATCTTTCCATGTGAAAGACAAACAACCCACCGATAAAATCAGCTCTTGCAATCTTACTCTTTTGATAGCTGCTGTCCTTGGAGAATGAACATGTCAGAAAAGTAGGAATTAATTTATACAAAATAAAATAAAAAGATTAACAGTTTGTCATGATGTGTTTAAAACTGATTTTTTAAACCAGGCTAATGTTTTTCCTATATAACAACCGTCTCATTGTTATTTCACCAATGACAACATAATCAAGACATTTTTCTTGGTGTATAACTGTAACTTATTGCCAGGTTATGGTGATGCCAAAAATCATTACATTTCTGGTTCTCACCCAGTATTGCACATTATGAAATAAAACTAACCAACCATCTAATCATGCACAGTGGTGATAGAGAATAAATGTGCTTATCGACATTACAATGCAAGAGCAAACACCTTTTGTTGTTGGCAGCAAATCCATCTGTCTCTTGAAAGAAGTGAGCCAAATTAGGTATCTGTCAACAGGTTGCATGACGTGCCCTCATCCTCAAATACTATAACAAAATGTGACCCAGAATATATTAAAATCAGGTTCACTTGCAACAAGGTTATACATGGTTTATGCCATGTGTTTTTTTGTGATGGATTATTGTCTGCTGAGCACAAAACCATTGAAATTAAAGAGACATTTAGAAAACCAACCACTCAAACTATAAAAACAACTGTTGGCCTGTTGGGGATCTGAACACATCATGTCACATTAAATCAAAATAGTATATTTTATTACTAATACAATTTAATGTTTGTTTGCTTTTGAATATTTCGGTGGCATGTGTCCAATGCAAAGTCAGATCATCACTGAAGATAATACACAAAAACAACAACATTATTTTGCAGAATTTACTAAACCAGGTCCTGACCTGAACTGAATTTCACAGGCATAACCTGCAGATCAAACGGGTCTGAAAAATCCTCAGCGGGGTCACCGACTAACTGAGGATATTATTGATTGCTTCCTCCATTTTCACACCAGTCTTTCAACTCTGCTCTCCGCTCAAGGCTTAGCAAGGTGCACTAGCTTCTCTCTCAAGTCCGGATCCAAAGCCCTACAGTACCTCTCACATTGTGGGAATGAGATAAAAGTGAGGAATTAAATATTAATGTGAATCAAGCCGGCCAACTGCCTCATGCTCGTCCAGGCCAGGTCCAGGAATAAATCTGTTAAAACAGCCCGGGGATCTTTTAACCTCACATTCATTGAGATGATGAAAGGGTTAAGTACCCGAACCGTTCAACCTTTGCCCACAGAGCTGAGGCGTTACTGAGCTGTGATGTTGTGCAAATGGGGAAACTCAGTCTCCGTGTTTTACCCTTCTCATGCATTTTACAGCATCTTTAGCACTCTAAATGCACGGCACACATCCGTCTGACCGCTGACTTCAGACTCCAGCCTTCGGCAATGCTGGCAAAGAAAGAATCTTGGTTTCATACCTGCCTTCTGTCACGGTCTCCCTCCATTTTTCAGACCCCCTACACCCCCCCCCCCACCCTTTTTTTTGCCTCCCAGAATAAACTTGAGCCTCACAGCGCTCGTGAGCCTGTGATTACGCATGCCACATTTATCTGTTTCCAAAGGTATCATTATCCCTCTAGGAAGTTTTGCATTCAGTGAGCTGTGACAGGTGCGGGCCAATTTTGAGATTATTTATAATGACGGCTCCGACTCGTAGTGGAGCATCATCCACAGCTGTCCTGGGGAATTTACCCTGATACACTCAAGTTTTATGGATAATGGCCGCACTCTTACAACCTTCCTGGAAAAATAAATAAGTAAAAGTGGCATAAAGTCAGTATAGCTTACATGAGTAAGTCAAGAAGGGGAACTAACTTAAAGAACATATGTGGCTATAACAAATGCCAGTGAAACCTGGTAGACTCAGCGTGTGCACAAGAAAAGCGACAGGTAATGAGTGCTGAAATGATGACCTTGTGTAGAGAAGAGCTTCTCTATGAATATCTGAACAGCGGGAAAATATGTAACTCATCTTAAGCCAAGCATCTAAGGGTAGAAGAAAAATATGTACTCTATTACGTGCACCAAAACGTTTGATACAGGATAGATGAAAGAAACCAAATTCAGACAGAAACAGCATCAATTTTAAAACATTAAGAGTGACTATATGAGCAAATCCAGAGGCTCCACTAAAAGACTAGTGTTGTTTTACCAGCTCTTGTGTGTTCTGCTCTGTTCATCACCTCTAATGGGCGCACTCGAGAAAGAAAAAAAAAAAGAGCAGTCCGATGGATGGGCCTATTAAACGGAGAACAGCTTTTCCCTTTCTAGGGTTTCATTATCGCACATTTGATGTCCGTCCTATGGTAGACGGTAAAAAAAAAATAGAATTTTCAAGTTGCTCCTGTAGCGTCACACCCAGTTCATGGGAAGTCCTGAGGGAATCAGTTCCCCTTCAAACAGCCTTCTACGGATACGACGGCACAATATGAATAATGAAGCGCGTTACAGTTCAACTGCCAATTATAACATTCATCTGGAGAGCTGCCGAGGAATGCATGACTAATAAATGGCACGAGGCTGTCTTCATTTTTTTCACTATGAAAATCTAAAATCATGATCAAGATCTTTTCATTGGAACTGGCGGACAATGAGACGGCCTTTATCATTCCTGTACCTGTTGCCTTGGCCCAAAGGGACAGCGGAGAGACTCCAGGGGATTTTGGCGACATGGACCCCATTTCGTCCTCTGTCAAAGGGGGTGATGGATGACTTCGCTTTACGCACTACATCAAAACAAACAAGGAGGTTCTCTTGACTCCTGAGCTTTCAACTCTGCATCAAATCAACGTACCTGCATGTGGACACCAAACAAATTGAGTATTGTCATGTGGGGCGAGTGCATCCAGATTGAACCGGTATTGTCTTGTTTGATTATTTTGGTCATATGCACTCACTCACTTGCCAGCAGAAAAGCACAATAGCCAAATTTCAATCTACTCCCCGCTGCCTGCATGACATATACATTTCTGTATAATACATTCCGCTTTTAAATCAAATCAGCCAAATGTTTATGTAAACACTGAACGTTCTACAAAAATTAGGCTATCAATCACATTAAATTAATCACAGTTAATCGCGTATCAATATTTGCAACAAAAAGCCCCCAAGACAATTCGAAGAAATTATTGTGTCAGACGAGTAAATAATTGAATAGAAATAACACTACATGAAGGGAAATCATGCAATGCTCTCTAATTATATTCATATGGCTAAGCTATTCTGCTCCACTTATAAAAGCTAATTGCTATATTGATTAATATACTGGCTTTTGCTGTATTGGTTGTTAGGTTCATTCAGTTTATTATTTAATTCAATCATTCGAGTTAGAAAATTCAATTGGGAATGATGACGAATATGCTTTAAAAATCAACTCCTCAAATGTAACAATTTTAACCATGTGGAACATTCATACAAAGTTACAAAAGCCACTGTGTCTGTATTATGGTGCATATACACATCAAATTAAATTAAAAACACAATGCTACACTAGTAAGATGCAACCAGTTGTTATATATTAAAATTCTTTTTAATAAAGATACAATATGTTACAATATGAATAAGTTTTCGCCGCCAGAGGTCAAAGGCGAAGATTGATGACGCTATGAAGGAGAGTGGTTTTCACCATCCAGAGATGTATGGAATTCACGAAACATGAAAATCATAGATCACGAAATCTATGGTTTCTACAAGCGGAAACCGAGAATATAGCGGATATTACATCATTGATAGGTGACATTGAAAAGGGACGAGCCATTATTTAAAACTGAAATTTCTCTAGATTTACAAACTTTTGGGATAATGTAAGTACACAACTGCATGAAATATATCACACTGTGCAAGTGGTTTTGAATATTTTATTACAAAAGTCTTGCATATTGTACCTTTAATATGTAGAGGGGAAAACAATCATACAGCCTCCTGATGAATCATGGTATCTGTGTTTTAGCAGTAACCAGAGCCTTGGGTTGAAAGTGATTTAGTAGGAGCTTTTTGACCTGATTAATGTGTCCATACTTGGCTCCCTGAGCTAATATGACAGGTCACATATCAAACTGAGGACTGCTTATTCTACCATGAGACAGAGGACTCATATGTATTTCACACTTTCTTTGAAACAAAATGTTTACAAATGTTTTATTTTCTTGGATCATTTTTGAACAAACACTGATTTGCATGGATTTGCCACTCCACCGTGCATCTCACATGAAGTATTGACAGCCAGCGGCAAAGAATGCAGTCGTTAAATCCGCCAAGCTGTTCTAAATTCATATAAAAGGATTATAAGGTGATCACGACTACTTGAAAACAGGCTGCTCGCCCAGATGATTCTTTCATAGATCAAACCATTTTCAACTGTTTTCAGCTGATTAGGGAGATAAGGTTGTATAATCCTATGAAGAGATCTCATCCTGTGTTTCAATGCCCTGTACAGATACAATTTCAATCTCCTGAGAAGAACGGTGTAGGAATGAACACCATGACAAATGTCTCCAGCACGTTGTAAACACTTAGCAACTGTGTGTCCCCTCAAGTCATGTCTGGTTATAAGAGTATGCCACCCTTATTCATGATTGATTTCTTAGTTAGATATGTGCTTTTACATGCAGCTTGAATGTAATAACCTTTGTCCTTTGAGATTACTAGTACAATATCAAGGTGTTTTTCATCAGGGGTTGATGAATACAACACTTAATATTGTACATCCTGTTTGCCACTTCAGGGAAGAAGCACACAGGATGCAGAATTGTAATTTGAATTGAATTAAGCAGAATTAGAATGAAATTCAAAAAAAATTCATATGGCTATTTTGAAGGTCTCCTTTTATGATTTTCATACTTTTCCAATTTTAGTTAGTGTGTAATGTTGCTATTTAAGCATAACAAAAGATCTGCTAGGTTACAAAGCTCAAAGTCTAATCCAAAGGGAGATATTTTATTTAACAGAATCCACTTTCCAAGAACTATACAACGAATGACTAGTTTGGACTACAACACGTTTTTTACGGGCTTTGTGACGTCATAATGTTACTCATTTAAATAATCTCTGCCCACGGAATATGCTAACAAAGGGGACGAGGTCTGGTTAAGCTGTGTTAGAGAAGACAGTGCTATCACTTTGTCAATGAGACACTTTTTTCCACCCCCCGTTTCCAAAACTCATTTGTGTGACCTTCCTAAGGCTGACGAGAGTGGTTAAAATTAATTTTAAACACTGTTCCTGAACATTTTAACCCTAACGTTTATCTGTGTGCTGCACATTTTACAGAAAACAGCTTCCAGAACCACAATGCAAAGCAAAGCTTCTCCTGAAATTAAGCAGTTCCCACTTTGTCGGGACAATCTGTTGTTTTGTGTTCAACTTTTAAGTCTTTTTTGTAGTTGTGTTTTATATTAGGCCTAATAGTTGCAATAATACGTGTTATGTTGTTGCTAAGATGTAAACAAAAGACAAACCTTTGCCTCCGCTCACCTGCCAGCACACATTAGTGTGATATAGTGTTTACTGTAGCTTTTGTAAGCTTAGGAAAATTAGCTTACCCCAGGAAAAAAAATGTGTTATTTTAACGTGTAAATTAAGCATTCTGGTAGCCTAGAAATCTAGACACACCCTAGCGGCAGCAAAATTTATTTTGCAGCCAGTGTAGTCTAGCAACTCTCCGTTGGCTTTCGAGCTGGAAAAACCAAACTCTAGTCAGGCCAATCACATCGTGTATAGAGTTGGTGGGGCGGGCTTAACATAATGACGGCAGAGATGTGACGGTTCCACGTGAATTCCCTGCTACTTGAAAACAAAGAAGATGCCCTCTGCTGCTGGCGAACAGCGGTCTTTCAAATCGGCTTCTGGAATTGACTCTGGATGACTTGGAGTTAAGCTTTTCTTTGAGAAAAGAACAAAGAACAGCAGTTAAGTCATTCTTAAAAAAGGAAAATGTGTTTGGAGTTTTGCCGACCGGATACGGCAAAAGTTTAATATATCAACTAGCTCTGTTGGTGCATTGCACTCACTCAGCCACAACCGTTCATTGCTCTGGTTGGTTGTAGCGCTATCCTATTGCGTGCAGAGGGAATTTGAAAGACAACCGTTTATCCCGCCCTCGGATTGAGGCATGCCAATGGTGAGTTCCCAGACCTAGCATCTTGATGTGGGTCTGGCTTGCCAGGCTAGCATTCTGGTGCATTCTGACAAAAAAATTAAGGGAAAAGACAACATTTGCTTCAAGTAAAAAAAAAAAAAAAAATACATTTATTGACACTAAGGCTGGGCATTTAAACAGATTTCACAATTGGATTAGGTTTCTATTCACAAGTCTGTTATTCGATTTCGATTCATAAGCTTGAGAGTCGATTTTGATTCGATTAATGATTCAATATTGATTAAAGGTGCTCTAAGCGATGTCACGCGTTTTTATGGCCAAAACATTTTTTGTCACATACAGCAAACATCTACTCACGATCCGCTAGCTGCCTGTCCACTGAACACACTGTAAAAAAACGAGGCCTCTGCAGACACCCAGGCTCCACAAACGGCTACAAAAACAAACTCTAGCGACTCACTCTAAGAAACATAACAAACTGTTCCAGCCAATAACCAGTGCGCGGATGAGGAGGAGGGAGGGTCTAGCTAGCCTCCGTTTTGTTTGACAATAGACCTTATTCGCAAACACCGGAAAGCTGACCGCGGCCATATTGTTGACATGACATCTGTCCTGCCCCTAGCCGCACGCAGATTTGAGTTGAGGTGAGCAGTAGCCTAATGGCTTCATCTCGTCGGTATCAAGAGAAGATAAGCTTGATTTGTGTGGACCCATATCAAATAGACCCAATAGTCTTAAGTAAAGATCCGTCCTTATTGCCAGGCGTAACTTATCCGGATATTTATAACGTTAACCATCTCGTTCATACAGTATCCGCATAACGTTACATTTCGCAGGGCTCCAGACTAACTTTTACTAGGATCGTTGTAACCAAATAACACAGTATCACACAAGCACTAATTCCCTACCTAGTATCAATGAGCCATATATCAATAGTCAAGTCAAGTCACCTTTATTTAAATAGCAACAAACAATACAAATTGTTTCAAAGCAGCTTCACAGAGATTAGCTACAGGAAAATAATGTTATAATAGTATTGTTAAATTCAAAATTAAATGTTAAATGTCCCCAATAATGTTACCTGTGGTAAAATGATAGGAACAGACATTGCTGTGGGGAGTTTGCAGTTTAGTCTGTTTATCCTAGCTAGCCACAAGTCTCTCCTGCGCTGACTCAACTCCTCTGTCTCACTCCCTTCACGTTTTCTGACAGTCGGTATCGCATAAAAACTAACTCCGGGGTTCTTACTGCTGTTGTTAGAACAGCAGTGTATTACACAACACACCATCGCGCTGAAATACAGCGATAATACCATGGATAATACCGACGCTGCCTCGCTTGTCAATTGACAGACTGACAGTTGCCGTGGTTTCTATGTCAACAAAATGGCCGCCGCGAACATTGATGACGCAGATCGAATAAGGCATATAGTTCGAACGTCAACAAGAAGTGACGTCACCCAGGATCGCTTAGAGAACCTTTAATTTGGAGCTTATCAGGTAGAGTACATAATAAATTTCTTCAAAGAAAGAAACATCTCTTAACTAATGCTGTAAACTATACAGGGAACCAGTTGTAATTGTAGGCTACTTTCATATGAATTACACATAATTAAGTGTTTATAATAATGTTATAATACATTTTATTGACAATTATGTCTCTACTCGTTTTTTTTTTTGTATAACTCATCTTTTACAAGACAGAGATTTTGTCTCACATATTCTACATCAACCCCAGCTACTGATCCTCTTCAGCAGATGAGCACTTTGCTAAAACTGTAATATTATGCAGCATTTCCCCTAGCGCAGTGCCAGTGTGTAGCCTTTTGTGTGCAACAGCCTGACCTTGAGAACATCTGGATGGGAGGCTTGATTAATGTTGCTGTTGTTTCATAGTCGTCCCTTAAATACAGATCACAGATTGATGTTGACCGATTCTGCCTCATTTCTTCTCCCTACTGAATTTATTCAAATGTTAGGATGAGACCCTACAAAACCGTGTACTTTTAGGTCGCTGTTTACATGCTCACCCAGTGAAAAATAGTTAATTATTTGACAGCATCTGCAGTAAAAGCACCACTCTAGATGCTTGTTGCTATTGAATTATTAAAAACAACTATAACAACTGTGTGAATTTCTCCTAGGGAGGAGAGCAATTTACACATGTATGAATACATTTTTTTATCAATTAGCTGTGATTAGATCCCACAAATCTTAAACAAATAGCAAAAATAGGACATATAAATGCAGGGAATAAACAAACCGAGGTACAATAATGAATTAGCTAAACAATAAAACCTGTGGGCAAAGACAATTTACCTAATTTTTTTGACATTCAGAGTGAACAGCAATTGTGGATTTTGTCTTTTAGACTTACAAATGTTTTTTTTTTTTTTTTTTTGCGCATACTTCCAATTTCTGGTGAGCATTTGGAGTGAAATATTTTAGTGAAACAGCTTGAAGTATTCTGATCATGAATGCATATTTCATTTTCATGGCACTTTTATAAAACAAACCACATTAGCAACTTTCCGATTCCTGCTTCGCAAACAGGTCATTAACCCGACAGTAATATTTCCTGCGTTTATTAACCAAATTCTTTTATGTAGCTGTCTAATGGTTTGCTTCATAATGTACCACAAACAATACATTTCCTCTAAGTGGTGATTCATGAAGTTTCTCATAATTCATAGTCTGACATTATTAAGAGTGTTAAATTGAACTGAAAATTTGCAATTACAAATATGCAACACATATGAATGATGCTAATGGCAGATATATAAATTCAAAGCCTAAGTCACAATGAGAAAATGGCCTCAGTTTTCCATAATGCCTTCCTCCATTATGTCTTAAATGTTACCTGAAGCGAGGGAAAAAGCTACCAGCATGCCTTAGGCTCATTGTGAATAGCCAGATACCACAGAGTTAGTTGAACTTCTACTGTGTGCCGACTGCTTCGACCTTCCGTGATCTCATGAGAATGTGACCAAGACATTAGACTACACCGGAGAAGTGACCTTTTGCCAGCTGATGGACAGCAACTTCATCAAATCCTTCTACAGGAATGTGACAACATCCTAAAATTGTAGAATTTTAAGGCCTATTTGACCAAGAACGATTACTATAATGATAACCACCAACCACAATATTGTTCTGTTGGTCACACTTAGATTAGGGTCCAATTCTCAAATTATGACTATTGCCTAAATAAACTCCTAAAACTCCTAAAAAAAAAAATCATTGTGAAAGTTATTCCAACAATATTTTTTCTCTGTGCGAATATCATTATAGTTGTGGTGTAGACTCTATTCTTTTTACATTTAACGATTTTTAAAACTATTAATTTTTCTTTATTGTTACTGTCCTTAGTGTGAAAGGTCCTATAAAGGCTCACTGGCTCAAAGGGATAAACAATTTAGATTTTGTTGATATTTTGTTCTGATTTGATAAATTTAAACTACTTGAAACTATAAAAGTTTTTTTTTTTTTTGTAATCTAGGACTGTCAAATTGATTACATCTGATCAAATTAATTATATGCTAAATAATCAAACTAATAAAGAAAATCACACAGAAAAATAATTTTTTAAAAATCATTGTAGATGTATAAACCATCATATAGAGATAAAAAAGTGACTTTGGAAGTGAATGTGTTATTTGATTGATTTATATTTATGAACCTAAGCCTATGACTGGCCTATAGTCAATGGCAACCATATTATTTTTACTTTTTTGTGTGTCTTACACAATTAGGTCTGCCTTTGTTGCTTTTAAGACACCATGTCAAGTCAAGGTATGTCGCTCAGGGGCAACTAAAATGTAGTTTGTAGGCCTTTGTAATTCATCTGCTGTGATGGAACAAAACCTCTTTAAAAAAAAAAAGATTTTTGAAGACTGTGGCTCCAGTTCCTATAGTTCCTAAGAAATGTGACTCAACTTATCAATTTTCTTCCAACTTGGCCACTCTCAGAGCTGCACACCAACAAACAGAACATGCATCAATATATCATTGTTGTCATCTCTCCTCTGATGGCTCCTCTGTGTCATAGGTGCAAAGTCAAGATATTGTTCACATCGATTCAATAACTTGAAAGCAAACATCTGTGAGAAACCAGTGGAGAGCATCTTACAAGAGCATGAAACATGCTCAAGTACATCTGAGAAAATCTTAAAGGATTGTTCACCCCAAAATGAAATTTACACACCCTCATGTTGTTCCAAACACTTGTTACTTGCTTTCAGGGAACACAAAAGAAAAGGTTCAGAATAATATAATGGTCGTGTTTTTCAATGCAATTACAGTGAATAGTAATGAGGCTTTCAAGCTTCAAAAAAGGCAAAAGCACCTTAAAAGTACCATAATATTATCATAAAAGTAGCCCAAATACTTGTGTGCTATGTTCAAAGTCTTCTGAAAATATAGCTTTGCGCGACAAAAAATAACCACATTTTTGTTGTATTGAAGTTTAGTTATTCACTATTAATATTCCTCTCCACGAACTGTTGCAACTGGATCATTGAGTCAGTGAGTTGAACCCGATAACAAGATCAGTCTGATTCGTACACAAATCAGACTTCATTCAGCTTTGTTCACAAATTGCTACTTCTCTCATGAACTCTCACCAAGTAGAGCTATATTTCAAGATTTTTGTAAATAATATATGCAAGTCATATGAACCAATTTAAAGAATACTTACATGTCTTTAGCATCCTTTTAGAACTCAAAAGCCCCATTCACTGTATAAGCATTGAATATTGTCTTGCAATGGTCTCCTTTGTGTTCTGCAAAAGAGAGAAAGTCATATGTCAAACATGAGGCAGAGTAAACAATGAACATTTTGATTCGGGGGGGGGGGGGTTCTAAAGATTAACTCTAATGCCTTCCTCTTAGTCGACTGCTTGCATAAGTGGGTTGTTTTGTGTAATGCAGGTCATAGGTTGGGATGTATGAAAGCACTGGGTAATTGCTGTAGCCAGCTCAGTCTTTTTACCATCAAGGCTAAGGAGATGCCCTCAGATGGGAGACATTTAATAGACCGGGATTCAGTGAAACATAGGAGACCTTTTGCTTAAAGGGTTAGTTCCAAACCAGTAAGACCTTCGTTCATCTTAAGAACACAAATGAATATATGTCATTTCTCGGAGCAAGCCAATTTTGAAGATTCAGAAAGCTCTAAGATTTCATCAAAAAAATCTTTATTTGTATTCCATAGATGAACGAAGGTCTTATGGGTTTGGAACGACATGATGGTGAGTAATTAACCACAGAATCGTAATTTTTGGGGCAACTAACCCTTTAAATAATGTGTCGCTAAACTACAGTACTCACATAGGCCTCAGTCCAAGAAGAAATACTACCTTTGCTAAACAACAGATTGATGGCTCTCAAACACCCCCAGAGAATGTTCTTAGCAGACGCTCAGACATTTCCATCTATTCAAACTTCCCCCAAACTAGAACATTTTGTGCCGTATACTTTTTGCACGTTTCCCCAAATTTCCCAACGCACTAATTATGATGAAACACATTTCTTTTTTTCACATTCACAAAACACTTGACAGGAAATGTTTCTGCTTTTCGTATTCAGAATAATTGCTCCAGTATACTGATGAAGAAAAATAGGACTGACAGTTGTGTCTGCATATAGATGAAGATAAAGAAAAGGCTTTAGCGTTACCATTGCCAACAGGCAAGAAGCAACAGTTTTACATTGAATTTCATGAGCTTGTGAGGTCGCACGGTCAAGGTCATTGATAATTCAGAGTTAATTGCAGTTGAGACAAGATATTAACATGGTAAATTGCTTTTATTAATGATGTGGAAATCAAAATGTGAGATGTTTCTTTCCATTCACAGCTCTCTGCACTAATAGTTCACAGATAAACATATACTGCAGCCTTGGCCTCTCTGTCACTGGCAAGGTGAAGTTTAGGCCGAAATATTATTGATGAGCTGCTGGTATCCTTTTCACACGATAAAAAAGATAGGAAGGCATTCAGCCACAGCTTTCACTCTGTCTGCACCGGATGCAAGCGGTGCAGCGCAGCGTGACATGTCAAAACAAAACTGCCTCCCAATTATATTCAATGAAGCTGTCGACACTGGACGCACCCATTTCTTTCTCTAGTGCTTTCTCTAAATAGACGAATATCATGCATCAATTAATTGCTATGTATTTTTTTAACCATATTTATATGCCATTGTTGCAATGTTAAAAATTAAAATAACTATTATACAATTTTTATAAATAAATAAATAGTTATGGCGAACATGCTGACACTATGGAGCTTTGACGCTATACAGTCTCAAGCTGTTGCAGCACCACAACTCTCAACAATTTAAAAAAAAAAATTAAAACAATTTTTATTACACTTAAAAATAAAAGTCCCAATAGGAACCAAAAAGTCTTACAGTCTGATGCATCTTTCAGTTATACAAAGATTTTTTTTTTATTCTCAAGTTTTGCAGATAGCCATATATTTACAGACAAGTGCACTGATCGAAAAACCTATATTGTACTGTATAATGTACAGTAACATCAATAAAATCTCCAAGAAAACCACAACAGCAATGCAGGAGTGAAAGGTTTTGATAAGAATATGTTACTAAAAGGCTGCAAAGAACCACTGAAGAAATAGTATTATTTTAAGAGCATACAATATCTACTTTCAAGGGCTTTGGATCTTAATGATGAGAAACCGAGGACAGCATGACAATATTTTCAAAGAAACGCACACTATAGTTTGGACAAATGTCCATATGGGATAGTTATGTTTTGCAGACTCCCAAGGCTATACATGATCAACTGTGAATGTTTTTTCTTACCATTACCAAGAATACGTTGAAATTTCAGTCAGTGAAGTGAAAGGGCATCACACAATGACCTGTTTAATAGGCGCTAGATAATAACCAGTGTCATGTTCCATTCATTAATATTTTAGTAAATCTAATGGCCTCTAATATCACATATCTCATCAAGATCTGTTCTTCACAGAGCCCTGGCTCAGGCACTTCTACAAACATCTAGGCTATGTATTAATTGTAGATTAATTGCTGGATAATCTCAGTCATTCTTTTAACTAGAGGCCAGGACGACAGGTTTTAGAATTAGATAATGTTGGAAGTTTTATGCATTATGACGCACATCAAAATAAATACCCGGAACAAAATAAGTGAACTCGAAAGATCCTTATCTGATCACTTTGAAAAGGAAGTCTGATATTTTTCAATGAATGAGTCAGACCAAAGCCCATGAAACTTTAACAGCCAAACAGTCAAGTCTTTTTAACACCAGACTGAAGTGATCAGACATCTCATATAGAGTTACTTTGGAATGACAAGTGAATCCATTTAACAAATAAATCACATCATTTATTGAGCGTTTACTCACAGACCATAGCAATAACATGCAACAATGTATTAAATTACATCAGACGGGGTAATGCATGTTTTTTAGCAGCTAGATTTGTAAAACTGTATAATATATGCAAAGCACATGCAATAATAATGTGTTGCAACGCTTTTTCTTATAGCCCGCACTGCACCAATCTAGCAAAAGAGCACAGCCTGTTTTACAGCCTTCTGTTCCCCAGGTGCTGTGTTTCATTGCACAGACTTTGTATAATAAATGATCGTCTTGTGCTTGTAAAGTTTGTTTTTATCAGAACCAAATGATCTAATTACCAACACACTCCAAGTATATAAATACCTTCATTTGAAAACAGTAAACAAGGAAGCCAGGAGCATGCAACAAAATCTCATAAATGAGCCACTTTATCAAAAAGCGGCATAAAATCAATATATTTTATAAGCTATGAGATAAGCAAGTTAAAAAAATTGCATCATTTATTTCTGCTATTTTCAACCTTATGTGTAATGTTTAACGTCACTAAACGGAATTACAAAATTAATGAACACCACCCCGATCTACCATTGGTCAGACACACAGATAGCAAGCCCCCCCCCCCCCCACACACACACACAATTCTTTTATGCCCAGCAGTTATCTACATACACTGTAGATTTAAAAGTAATTTAATATAATATTTATTACTATTTTAAGCGTACTAAGTAAGGGATAGTAAGTAGTTTAACATTTGAAAGACACCTACACACACACACACACACACACACACACACACACACACACACACACACACACACACACACACACACACACACACACACACACACACACACACCTTCATGTTCTGTTGTAATTATTTTTATGTTTAGGTCCCAGAGGTCTCAATGATGTATGTGGAAACATAATAAAAGTAATATCAAAATTAAACTCTTATTCTCCCTGAAGATATATAATAAGTTCCTCTGACCTAAACAAAACCTTAGAGACTGTATTACTGGATACTCTAGTCTTATTAAAGCTATATATCCCTGTTTTACCACAAAATAGGTACGTATATCAGTACTATCCTTCAGAAATAACTTTATCTTATTGTATTGTTCCACATTGACACATTTAAAATAAAAAATAGACAACAGAAGTGTATACCTGATTGCCTGATGAAATACATGTATGTATAGGATTCAATGTTTTATATCGTGGGATCTTTGAAACACAAAACATACTTAAGTTATATAACATTTATGGAGAATATGTTTAATGTATAATGACAATGTATTATCAGTTTCTCATAAGATAGGGAAAGTCGCAGCCCGTTCTCATCCAAGCCGTCATTTATTGAGACTTTGACCATGCGTCAACTAACTGACCTAAGGGTGCCTTTAGCGTCAGTTAGATGACGCTCATCCTCGGGCGTCATCTAACTGACGCTTTTGACCATGCGTCTACATCCGACGCACATGGCACCCTTTAGCGTCAATATGAGACGCGCCTACCCTACCCCATACCTAAACCTACCCATAACGGAAGCTACATGTAACTGACGCTAAAGGCACCCTTTAGCGTCAGTTAGTTGACGCATGGTCAAAAGTGTCAATTAAATGACGCCTTGGGGTGACGCCTTGGGGTGAGAATGCGTTGAAAGTCGTGGCCTGAGAGACCCCAAACAGAACATTAAGATTAATGTATAGGTGTTAGCATGTGACATATGTACATAATGATAAACAGCTAAGCTGGCAAATAGTTAACATTCAACCCGCATAACTTTGGTGTTAAGTTTTAAATGGATGAGGGGTGGATATGCAACCTTACATTTGAGCTTCCATCCAATCAGACGTCATAAATCAGACGTGGTGTCCTTGTTTGCTGCAAGAACCTCATTGACCTCTAACAGGGCAAAAATTATTTAGAGTGTTGTGGAATAATGAAAATTTAATCGTTCATTATCCATTTGGCTAATGTCACGGAATGTGCACAAGGATATTTCTAATCCTCGCCCACTCATTTCATGACAAATGATCTGTGACAAAACAGACTGAATTTAGGGGGTCTATTATGGCTCGCGCTTATGAATAAAGCTGTCTTAACAGTGCTCAGACAGCTGCTTCGCCATTTGAATAAGACACGTTTTTGCCTGAAACAAAAGAGGAATTTCCAGAGGAAAGCGCGGTGATTCTGGAACCGTTTCGGATAAACTCCCCAAGATATTAATCAGCGTGACAGAATCACCTTTGCACCATCCAAATCTACTTAATCATAAGCAGGATTAATGATCATTACTGTTATCATTATCAGCATCATCATGTTTAGGGAGCCAATGTCAACATTTGAGAGCAGAGCCAACAATAGGACTTCTCAACGCAAGCAACGTTTTATTTCCGAGCCAGTAAAACCGTAAAGGGGCTCATTTCCCATAATCCTCTGAACAAACATCATATTTCTGTCTGTGTGTAACCTGTGATCAAATGTCATATTTGGCAATGAGGGGGTCTTGGAATGTTTGGAGACGTGGTCTTGAATCCCAAGAGGAAATCATCGCGGAGAATGTTACATCTTCAGTTTACCTCATGTCTGAAATCCCAACCGCGCTGGAATGGTTTCAGATTTTCTAACCACAACAGAAGAAGAAACACAAGGTTTTCCTTGAGTAAAAATACTCAACATAAATCAATCAACAAAGTTCTCCCTCCTCTAAATTAACTTAACTTTTATGGACACCAATCAATCCTAAATCATAACCTGCAGTGGGGGTGTACTATATAAAATTTGGGGGATAAAAGAGCAGGGGAAATATACAACACTGCAGCCCAAAGCAGTCCGTGGGGACAAGTTTGTATATCGCTGATTCACATAGACATTTCAAAAAGAGAGGAGAAATGGCTGCCTGTGTGGAGGTTATCAAAGTCCTTTCATGTGCCTGTTAAATAATGAATACATGCTGATACTTAATCTGTCACCTCTCAAAGATCCATTATTCATAAGTACAAACACTGTCTGAGAGAAATACCCACCTGCAAGGCTGGGATAAAACTGAATGACAAATACTATTCCTCATTTTATGAGCACTCACACCTAAAACCACACATTTTTGAGAAGGGCTTTGTCTAATTTTATTAGCACTGCATAATGGCATGCGGATAGATAAATATTATTAATCCCCTTCTTCTAAAGACCTCATTTTGATATGATTATAGGAGCATGGTTCTGCAAAAAGCATTTCTCCAACACAGACAAAGAACTTAATTCTCAGCATAATGAGCAAAACAGTCCTCACCTTTCACCATGAAAACGGAAGTCTGTCAATCATGCACATACTAAATCTTGCACAATATTGTATTTGAATAAGTGCAGGCTTGTGGAACTGTGTCTGGCCAGCAGGTCATCTCTTTGTTCTTCAGGTGCCCCCAGAGGCCGAAATGTGATGCTAACCTGAGGGTCAGTCTCCCAGGAGGAGTTTGAAAAGAGTTGATTGAGAAAGGAGAGTGTCGGTCTGAACAACTGAACAAGCAGGGCAAGGGTTATTTCGTGGAGGGAGGGAGGGAGGGAGAGAGTGAGAGAGGAGAGAGAGAGAGAGAGAGAGAGAGAGAGAGAGAGAGAGAGAGAGAGAGAGAGAGAGAGAGAGAGAGAGAGAGAGAGAGAGAGAGAGAGAGAGAGCGCAAGCAGAGAACCAAAGTTTATCGAGAGAGTCTCTCAGCTCCTGCAAAGGGATTTGGATGTCTCAGTGCATAAACGAAGCTATTAGCTCTCTCATTCACAAAGGGTTTGTAAATATTTGTGCCCTTTCTGCAAAATTTTGCCTTTTAGAATGTGGATATTATAGCATTTCTTAGATTAATATAACAGTCTTGTCATATTCCATAGCATTTTAAAGGGATATTTCACCTAAAAATGAAAATTGTGTCTATTTACTCAACCTCATGTTATTCCAAACCTGTATGACTCTCTTCTGTGGAACATAAATGAAGATATTTTTCAGTCACTTCCAAACATGGTTGGGGGAAAAAAACCTGAAAACCCCAGAAGAAGTCATACAGGTTTGGAACAACATGAGGATGAGTAAATAATGACACAATTTTCATTTTTGGGTGAACTAACCCCTTTAATCAACAATCGCTTCAGGATGCCACCGTCTTCCTGCAGGTTAACAGTGTAAAACTGTTAAACTGCAAAAAAAGGAAAGGTTTACCATGACGCAAGACTGTTTCGACCACAGTGCATAACACCACTATAATGTTTCAAACAGTTTTAAAGTAATTGCTGAGAAAAGTTATTTCAAATAAATACATAAATAAAGCAAGCATGATGCATTGAGATTGAGGCTTCTCATTAACAACCACATTGTAGCTGTTTTGTACACTGAATCATTAAAGTGTGGATATGGAACAGTGACACATACTGCACAATGCATACTGGGAACTTGCAAGCAATGGGACTAGTTCCCAGACAACATTCTAAGGGGAATATTCTCTGTCTAGCATGGTTTGCTATTTGGATTATTAGAATGCTTCACATTTTATACACGCTGAAAACATGTATCTCTGCTTCAGATTCAAATATCAGTGTCAACTTCTCTCAAACGGTCTTGCAAATACAACCTTTTTTTGTAAACATTGTAATGTACATTCATCTAAATCTAAATTTGCTGGTTGAACACCTTTGTACCTTTGTATCTACTACATAAGGTGTGTATAAGTAGCTTTTTGAGGGTGCTGTTCTGTGCCAAGTTGTTGTGCCCTTAAAGATATGTTATTTCTTAATGCATTTTGTGAAACTAACTCCTAAATGATCATACAGTAATCACCATGATTTTTTTTGTCTTAAATAAAGATAAAGACTATCTAAATAGTAAAGTTTACATCTTGCTCTCCTGTTTACCTATCCTTGACATTATCTTCTCTGTTCAATTCTAAAAGCCCAAGCAGTTTTTAGAGTATTGATTTACTGTGAAAACCCGAACGAATCCAGCAAGTACAGCCCTCCTCCACACTCGGCTTGAGTTAGACTGCTACCATGATGTTCCATTAACATGTATCGACCAATGAATTAAAATATCACAACTCCAATCTACACAGCCTTAAGCGGACGTTGTCGGTATAATGGTAAAAACGCACAAATGCCGAATCAATAAGAAATAAACTCATGCATAGCAATGTGGCTTCACAGCTGAACTTTTTTGACAGCATTTCACAACATGCTCCACACTGCGTATACATGCATGTCAGTCAGTGTGATTAATTTGTTTACTGCACTGAGGGTCATAAGTGACACTCATGCTGTGGCTCAGAGATTTTAATGTAAAGCTCGATATTATAAGCCTGCAGGCATGGAAAACTTGCTGCTTTGACTTTACTTGTGTCACAGGCAGCATGTCAGATTTGGTTGTGCTGCGGGGTGAGATGTGGGCCGGCGTGAGACTGCTGACATAACAATCCCAGTACCGGCAACACATGACAGGTGGCTCTCGCCACTGTGCTTGTGCATATATCACGGGAAAAAAGAACCCTGTCATCATCACTGAACAGTTGTGGAGCATGCTAGCTTGCAATATTTGGACTTGCTGTGTTCTGAGTACTAAACGTTGAGGAAATGCGTTTCATACATTTTTTTTAAAAAAGCAGCTGACCTTATTTGTGTTCCTTGTTTACTTCTTTACTTGTTTGTGGTCAGATTCCAACCAGTGCTTCCTGGTCTCACTCTCAAGGCTTCAAAGAGCCCTGCTATTTTGACAATAAAAGTTTCTGTTACAGGTCTTATAGTTGATGACCTGTAACCCTGGCAAGATTTTTTTTTTGTGTGTGTAAAAAAAAACAACAAAACAAGACCTACTACAACAACAAAAAACTCATGCTATCCTAATCATTTAGCTAAAGAAAATGTCCCCTAGAATAAATTTTACATGTTTATTTCTGAACAAAGACTCTTATATTCATAAAAACATAAATAATAATAATAAAAATAAATTTCCAGAGATACGGTACAGCCTTAGATGCAGTTTGGCACTATGCCATTAAATTCCTTGATGGTATACGAAAAAGGTTTTGTCAATCGACACTTAATCTATTATTTTCCGACACGGGCTGAAGATGACCTGACTTGACTTTCGTGAAAATGGTAGAGGAGTTTGAAAAAGTACGTTTATAAAGAAAATCTAAATGGCAGACAAAAAATTGAAAAAGTATATTTTTAAAGAATGGCGGAAAGGAAGTTCGGTTAACTATGGCAAAATTGGAATCCATGTTTTTGGTATTGACCCAAGGAATCCATTGAGACCAGTTCCATTATAATAAGCATGCTGCATTGAATCTAAAAAGACTGGTCTCGTGACTTTTGGTCAAACTGTTATAAATGTATAAGCAAAAAAAAAACATTTTTATATCTTCTGACCACTAGGTGGTACTTTGCTGAAACTGTGCAGGTAACCTCAGGCCGTGGTTGTCATTACACACACCAAGTTTGGTAAGAATATGCTTAAGTGTTGCAGAGATATAGCCTTATGTCCATTTGACGTGATCTTCGTTAAATTCATTCACACATTATTCGAGAACAGTTTGATGAATCAACTTGAATAGATTTTTTGTAGGCATGGTCTGAAGTTGATCTTATAAAATTTTCACGGAAATTGGAGTGGCGGTTTAGGAGAAGTTCGAAAAAGTAGACTTTTAAAGAAAGAATTACAGGACAGGTGAACAGGAAGCTCAACCGACTATGGTAAAATTTGTGTCTATGTTCTCGGTAAGACTCAGAGAATCTATCAAGAGCAGTTTCAATAAAATAGGCAAAATTAATCAAAAGCTATTAGCATTTTTTTAAAATGTTGTTTTAATTATTGACCACAAGGTGGCGCTGCCCCAAAAATGCTCGTAAAATAAAAATTCAAAATGGCGGACGACCAAAATGGCCAACTTGAGATCGCTCGACTCGGCATGCCGTCCCGAATCTAAAGACCAGTTTCGTGATTTTTGGTCAAACTTTCAGACATTATAAGAAAAAATATAAATGTTTCATATCTCCTGACCACTAGGTGGCACAGTGGCAAAACATTGCAAGTACCCTAAAGTCATGCTTGCATGCAAGTATTGTCTGAATATGCTAAAGTGCTGCGGAGATAAAGGAGGAAAAACGTTTCAGTTTTTACATCATTGTCGTGTAAACGTATACAGGCCCGGCGTCAAGGGGGGGCTTGGGGGGGCTTAGCCCCCCCTAAGATGATCTCAAGCCCCCCCTTGCGGTGATCTGAATGATGATTATGTGACTGAGCGTTCGTGCAGGGTTCGCCTAAACACTTTATGAATAAGATAACAATAAACGAGAACTGTCTGAACTGTTCTTGACTTTAGGCTATTAAACGTCTCACACACATGTGAAAGGAAAACCCGAAGACTATGACACCCCAAGTACAAAATGCATGACCTTATTGCCTATGTACGGCAAGCCCCGAGGGGAAAATGCATTGCACACACACATAGAACGAGCGCCAGCACATCCAGAATTAATGCATAACACAATCAAACATAAGGTCTGTTACAATTATTATTATGAGGTTACTTTTATTATCAAATCAATATTAATTAGTCCCGCAATAATGTCATAGCGCATCATTGCATAGCCGACGCGGAGCGATGAAAATATTATATTAGTCCTCATTTAAAAAACAATGTGTTTCACACGTAATAATTCTCTCTTTTTTTCACCATGAGCCACAAGAGAAATATTAAGAAAATAAATTAAGGTTAGGCCTATATACGTTATCAGAACATGTTGAGTATTCAGCTCTCAACGGTCAGTTTTTACTTTCACTTTCTATAGTGAATAATTGAATGGGATTTGATTACTTCTTCACCGATAACTCTCGCTCAATGTGCTTGCCTTCATAGTTTAAAACGCAAATATTTCAAATGTTGCGACGTGACTGTTTTCTTTTTCAACGATTGCGCAGAATGATGGACAACAATCACATTTCGCGCACATCTTATCCCAGGGAAATGTTTCCAAACACATTTCGCGCACGTCTCCCCCCCCCCCCCCCCCAAACCCCCCCCCACCGCAAGCCCCACTAAGAATTGTAAAAGCCCCCCCAAGTAGTTTGTCCTGGAGCCTGGACTGAACGTATACAAATGCGTTTTATTTCTCAATCCTAAGACATAACAAGCTATGTTTAGGCATACTAGGATACTCAATGTGACAGCCATTTTCTGACATAATTTTGTGTGAATTTGTCCATTCAAACGCAAGAAGATGTGAAAGACAGCTCAAATCCGTATTCACGCACTGTCTGAACGCGCTTCAGATGTTTGTGCACAGCAAATTTTCCACACAGCATGCAAATAATGAATTGAGTTCCCTTTTGCGTCTTCTTTTACACACACACACACACACACACACACACACACACACACACACACACACACACACACACACACACACACACACACACACACACACACACACACACACACACACACACACACAAAGTGTTTTCTGTTCTAAAGAGTTGTGTTTCATTTGAATTATCTGTTTTGGTAGACCAGCTAAAACTTAAACCTCAACAACATTGTCGTTCATCAAATGGCCTTCCAGCAATCACTGTTGAACTCATTTTGGGCATTTTAATGGGCCAAAAAACAAAAAGGTCCTTGAAAAATTAAAAAAAAAAAAAAAAAACGACAGAGATTCAAGAATAAAACAGTAAACTAAAGCTACAAACTGATAAATGTCCATGAACTCAAATTGAAAATTCCATCTCAACTTTTCATCACTCTTTTTCAGATTCAAGAGTAGCTAATTAAATGCATAGAAAATGTTTTTAACCTTTATAATTCAGCTTACTTTGTAAATCTATGATAGGAGGTAAAAGCATGGACACATTTTACAAAATATAATTAACATAATGTTGTCAGAAATAGTGCAAAAATGTTGATCTGCTCATCAGCAAGATTTGACATTAGTGCTAAACACTCACAGTATCTGACGCCTTTGGAGTGACAGCTTGCTAGTTATTCACAACCGCATTCTGAGATGTCCAACTCATTTCGGCTACTCTAATAATGCACTATATATTTGTTTAGTGAGGCAAAATATTGTAGCTATTAAAAATGAATAAAGAGCTGCTTAAATGCAAACATGGTGATAGTAGACAAGATTAAGTGCTTCTCAGTGGGAGGTAATAGTGAATGTATTCACTCACTCAAAAGGGCAAATTATTGCTGAAACAACTGCTCATTTATCTGTGTGCCCCCCACCGGGACACAATTTCTGCATCACAGTAACCATGTGCATGAAGTTATGGATAGAAAAAAATGGAAGATGGCGGCATAACATTGGTAAGGTAGAACATAAATTTGGCCCCATGATTCTGCTGCATTAATGAGCATTTATGCGTGCCATATTTTCCATGTGCACACATGCAGGAAAGCTCTTCAATATGGTAAACATTTGCTGCTCTTAAAGAATGTTGCACCCTCCAAACACTTGGCAATAAAAACATATTAAAATTATTTTAGAGTCAAAGAGGCTCTCCGCTACATAACCAGAGTCATTTTCAACTTAATGAGCTTGCAAAAAGTCAGGGAAACATTTGCAAGCTGTAAACGCAAGCTGTTTTCAACCTAGAAGCTAAGAAACAAAGCAGCATAAAGCCCAGAACTGCCAAAACAAAAGGGTGGAACGAAACCCCATTATGTCCCAATTAAACTAATAAGGATCACAAAGTATTTCTAAAGGACAGGTTCACCAAAAAAAGAAAAGAGAGACAAGTCTGTCGTTATGTGACTGCACCGAATCACTGAGCTGAACAGTCTGTGAACGATTCATGCAGATCGGTTATGAGAACACAACCAACTACTGTAATTCATAAAAAAACATGACTCAAGAGAATGATTCAATAAGGAATCTGACATTGTCTCTCATGAACATGGAAAATCTAGGGTGGATTTTTCTCACACAAAGTTATATTGCTTCAGAAGTATCATAAGGATGTTTTGTTAATGCTAGAAAATGCATACAAGTTTGGAATTACATTGAATGATGAATAACAATTGCATTAAAGAGCACTTAATATGCAAAATTCACTTTTTTATTGTTTTTGAACCTATGTGTCCACAGTGTAAAATCAATTCAATCCAAGTCTGAAACTGTTGCTGCATCTCGTATATTATCTGTCCAAAATAGTATTCTAAATTAAAATTAGTGTGAGTATTCCAAATATACCGGGGTGGTCTACTTTTTCAGGCGTCATGACAAATCGGGTCCTCGCTCGAAATCAGGTCTCTATCAACTATGAGTTAATGATTACACTAATGATATTAATTTAAAATATGTGTATGTTACTAGCCTAGTGTATATATTTTTAATTAATTAATTAACCAATAATTAAGTGAATAAATGATCATCATTATATTGTTTTATAACTGAAATATTTGGACATATAACATGTAAGTACATTAAAATGATAGTGAATATGTAGATGTAAATGCTTGTATTATCTTATGCATTTACATAAGATGTGCAAATGTGTGTATAAACTATAAGCTGTCAGGCTAATCGGGTATCTGTATACTTTTCTAAACATAAGCAAACTATGGTCATTATAATATAGTTCAAACACCAGTTATAACATTTTGTAATTAGTTGTAATTAGGCGCTAAAGAGTGTGCCTATTAAAAGTAATTTGAGCCAATGGGATCACCCGGGGTCCTAACAGAGACTCGATTTCAAGGAGGGCCTGATTGTCTGTCACTACTCGATATAGGCTATTGCACACAAGCTATTGCGCGTTGGACAAGGATTCGATTAGAACTACACATACGTATAAAACATCTTTAAAAACTTCAAACATGGCGAATGTGCGAGACCGACGGTTAAGCAGAGCGGTTTAGATAAAGAGATTAATAATATCTAACCTGACAAAACGTTTTTTTATGTTATCCATTATATTTCATCTGCAAAACTCTAAAAATGCTGGGTTGTTTTAACCCAATTTTGGGTCAAATATGGACAAACCCAGCCATTTGGTTACATTTTTAAATAAAAATTTCAACACAATGTTTGTTGTTTAACCCAAAACAACCCAGCATTTTGTAGAGTGAACAGCATTGTGAACTTTTATAAATATGCGTTTTTTATATGCAAACAAACATGAGGAGAATTCCCCACATGAAAGACCCATGACTGGCAGTTCTACGTGCCACTACATTTCTCTCCGTAACGGTAGGAAATTTAATTAAATTGAATGTGGAGGATTTTAACTGTGACAAGATGATTGACAGGGCAGTATAAACGATGACAGGATGCACGTAACTAAGCCACAGAGCGTCCGTGAACCCTCTGATATCAACGAGGAAAAAACATTATTTGTGATGTTTTTCCTACTTAAAATTGGACACTATAACAATATCAATACATTTTCAAAATGTATTTATTTATTAAAAGTTTGTTGCCTCAAGGCAACATTGAACCACAACGGACTAATTGAAACATTTTATAACAGGCTAAATATTTATTGAAAACATAAATTTCTTTAGCCAAACACTTGAACAAAGATTTATCTAGTTTTTAATGTATTACACATTTCATATATAATAAAAAGTAACATTTGATATCCAGCTGTTGCTACCAAACCATCATAAGTTATCATATCAAAACATGACAATCAGTGTTGTTTCAAGGTAAAACATAAAAAATACCATAACCTTATCCAAATATTAATATTCTTATAAATGCATTACAGAATCAAAATAAAAAATATAGATGTACGACGTCATACTGGAACAGGCTGAGCTGTGCACAGTCTGTCATGTTTATTTCCTCACCAGAGCAGTTTAAGACAGCATTCAAACAAGAAATGTATTCTTATTAAAGCTACTAAAGTTATTCATTCAAGAGCAGTGAGTGAGATTCTGTTTTTCTTTAGTTGTTTGATTCATATTAACAGCATACAGTATAGGTACTGTATACGCTGCTTACACTTTGATACACAGATTCAGTATGCAATTGATTTTTAAAGTTTACATACATAACTTACTGTGTTTATGTGAACGTATGTGTTTTTGAGATAACCTTGTATTTGACACTTTAAGCGCAATAAGACATGAAAGAGAAATTAGTTTACCGTGTGTGTGTTTTGTGTGTGTGTGTGTGTGTGTGTGTGTGTGTGTGTGTGTGTGTGTGTGTGTGTGTGTGTGTGTGTGTGTGTGTGTGTGTGTGTGTGTGTGTGCGCTGTGTGTGTGTGTGTGCTTCTGATGTCTGCACTCAGAAATCCATATATCAGAAGTTAAGACTGATATGGCTTTGAAACGCATGCGGATATTAAACATTCATGATGACGAAGAACTGCAATGTCAAATGAGCATGACCACGATATAGATGATAAACAAAAATAAACAGATGTTTTGTTAGTTTTTGGCAGAGTATCCAATGAACGAGCTGTAAAGGCACATCGCTGTTCTGGGATGCATTTAAAGATACAAAATAAAAAAAACAATCTTTTTGCTTTACTCAAAAATGGGCATTTACAACATGGGATAATAAATGATCTGTGGGGTATTTTGAGCTGAAACTTCACAGACACATTCAGGGGACACCTGAGACTTATATTACATCTTATAAAAGATAAATTCCCAGAACAGAAATCTGAATATTGGATAAAGTCAAGTTCAATATTCTAGTTTCATCATTTTATTAGCATATTTGACAAAGGATAGGATATTAGCATATTTTTCTTTATCACTCCATAAATCAGAATAGTGTCACATTGCTATATTATATAATATAATATATATATATATATATATATATATATATATAATTATATATATATATATACCGGTCAAAAGTTTTAGATCGGTAAGATTTTTTATGTTTTTAAAAGAAGTCTCTTCTGCTCACCAAGGCTGCAATTATTTGATAAATAATTTGATATATATATATAGTTGTATAAAATCAGGCAAATGAACAAACCCCTCTGCAAATAAAAAAATAAACACTTACTGTAGAAGTGGATGTTTTTCTTACAATAGTCTGAAATCAAACATTCTAATGGTCAAATATACCAAAATCTCAAAACTGACTAGTGCATGAAAAAACGTTTTTGCCTGTAGTGTCTTGCCTTAATGAAAACCTCATATTTAAATAATGAAATAAATAAAAGTGAATAATGTCAGAATGTTTCATTTTAATCTCTTCCGAACCATTTTCTTCAACAGCATTGATTTCAGGTGAAACTAAACTGCAAAAGTAATCCAATTTCCAGAGTTGAAACCAGCTGTGAAGACAAGAGGAAGATGAGAAAGACCAAGAGGGAGGAAGATGAACTTCTGATGAAAGTGTAAGTAGTCATGCATCCTGTTTTAGAAGGAAGACAGCCTGGGTCAAATTGCTGTGCCAAGTATCATTAATTACCTGTCTGAAAACGCTGCTGTGCGAAGACTAAATCCACTAACCTCCTGTCTGTCATATTAAGAGGCTTTGTGCTTTGTGGTCACCAGCAGACAGGCCCTCAATGAACCTGAGCAGAAACTCGGTTACCTGCAAGCTTCGCTGGAGATAAAGAGCCCCCCTGCCAACTGTCTCGCTCTCCCACACACGCAAACACACGCATGAAGTCTCTTGAAGTCATCATGGAATATTTTACCTAATTCGTCTTGGCAGAGTTGATGGAAAACTCATGAGCAAGCCCAGCACTGATGGGCATAATGAGAGATGAGAATGAGATAATCTAAATTTGTAAATTCACACTCCAGGTTCCAGGGCACACACACACACAGTCACACAGTGATGTTTTATTAAAAAAAAAAAAAAAAAAAAAAAAAAACCGTGCTGTGTGATTGTTCTTAACTTCGCTCTGCCTTACTTGACTTGACAGCAGGAAAGTGTTCTGTTGGAAACGTGGCGATGACCATCCAATATGGTGTTGGGTCACACCAATCAGCCACATGGTAAGTAACACTTAAAATGTAAAGTACTGGCCAAGAATGGTCAGAATTTCCACACTAACAGCCACTGAAAAGAAAACTCAGTGAATTAAGACAAGGAACAGTAAATCTACAGCACCTGTGAAATACATTGACTGACTGTGTATTTGTTCTGTTAATATAGTGCTCATTAATTATTTTCTTAATGTGTCTGTTGTGGATGTGTTTGTGATGGCCTGTATCCATGATTTAAACAGTTTAAGGTTTTCCATTAAACCCATGACTTATTTCATTTAACAAACTTACAGTACACACACGTTTGTTTTTATATCATGATGGGGACTTTCCGCTGCCATGTATTGATTTTGTACTGAGCTAATGATATTTTCTATCCCCGAAACCTTTCTCAGGTCAAGGACCCCTTGAAGGAGTAAGAACCGCTAGTTACATGGTAAATGCTATTGCATTTTAAGCCTGGCTTATGATAGCACAAATATAATACCATATTAATCTATATAACTTACATACCTGTTACTTATGTTACTTATATAGCTCTATGTTACTTAGTATTTTAATCGGTTTTGCAACATACGAATCGTTGTAAAAAATATATATATAATGACAACATGGCCTGGTTTCACAGACAGGGCTTGGATTAAGCCAGGAGAAGTCCTTGGTCAAATTAGGACATAAGTACGATGGCACTGCTTTATAAAGGTGCCTCTGGGACAAAAGAAAAAAACAATCTGGTGCACATATTGAGACAAAACAATAGCAGTGACATATTTTTAGATGCGTTTTTATTATATTCAAACATGCATTTTAGTCTGCGACTAGACTTAAGCCTTGTCTGTGAAACTAGGCATATCTACGTTTTTACATATAACTTTTACTCATCATAATAATTTTTTACTTTTTATATACACTGAACAAAAATATAAATGCAACACTTTTGTTTTTGCCCCCATTTTTCATGAGCTGAAGTCAAAGATCTAAGACTGTTTCTATGTACACATAGAAAAAGGCCTATTTCTCTATTGTTCACAAATCTGTCTAAATCTGTGTTAGTGAGCACTTCTCCTTTACCGAGATAATCCATCCACCTCACAGGTGTGGCATATCAAGATGCTGATTAGGCAGCATGATTATTGCACAGGTGTGCCTTAGGCTGGCCACAATAAAAGGCCACTCTAAAATGTGTAGTTTTATCACACAGCACAATGCCACAGATGTCCCAAGTTTTGAGGGAGCGTGCAATTGGCATGCTGACTGCAGGAATTTCCACCAGAGCTGTTGAATTGAATGTTCATTTCTCTACCATAAGCCATCTCCAAAGGAGTTTCAGGGAATTTGGCAGTACATCCAACCGGCCTCACAACTGCAGACCACGTGTAAACACACCTGCCCAGGACCTCCACATCCAGCATCTTCACCTCCAAGATCGTCTGCTGATCGTCAACAGCTGCTGCAACAATTGGTTTGCATAACCAAAGAATTTATGCACAATCTGTCAGAAACCGTCTTAGGGAAGCACATCGACATGCTCGTCGTCCTCATCGAGGTCTCGACCTGACTGCAGTTCGTCATCGTAATCGACTTGAGTGGGCAAATGCTCACATTCGATGGCGTCTGGCACTTTGGAGAGATGTTCTCTTCATGGATGACTCCTGGTTTTCACTGTGCAGGGCAGATGGCAGTAGTGTTAATTTCGTCAGACGAGACGAGACTAAATATGTTCGTCAACGAACTTTTTTTCCATGACTAAGACGAGACGATGACGAGACTGCACCAATGTCCAAAAACGCTGACTAAGACTAAATTAACATGCATTATTGTTGACGAAAAAAGACGAGACTAAAATGTTTTGCATAAAATAAAAACTAAGGTAATATCTCTCTCCATTTTCGTCTACAATCGTCTCTACTTTTTCATGATGAGATAGAATATTCAACTGTTACGCCTTCAAAATATTCCGAATGAATTCGCGCTGTTGCTGCTCAGGTCTCATACTCCTGTTGCTGCCAATGAATTTGTCCAGTGGCAAAAGAATCACTCTTTTGAGTCAATTCTGTTCAAAGACTTCATCAAACAAGTTGGCAGATCTGTCTTAATCGGTTCGCGAATCACTTTGAATGATCTGTTCAGTTTCCTGCACGCACTGACTCATCTGAAGCGCTTTCAATTCACACTCGACTCGGATTTTTAGAACAGCAAAAGCGTTGAACGAAGTGGCCGTGGACCTATAGTAATCAAGTGAAAGCATATCTGCAAACGCATCATATTTTTGCCAGCGATGAAGATCTTTATTAGTTGAACATATTCGTAAGCTGTAGGCTACAGTATGTGAAATTCCACAGGACGAAACGATTTCATTTCATTCAGGTAATACATTTTACAACCAAACAGATTATTACGCCACGATAGCACTACTACAAAGTATGACATTACCCGTTTTTTGGACATATAGGCCTACATTAATTTATACAGTTTATGAAATGAACACCCGCCATCCCGCGGTAATGTGTGTGTAACGAATGCCTTTGCCTGCCTTAGACACAGTTAAACAGTTTAAAAATGCTTGAAGAAATATACATTTGATTACATTTTGGAGAACAGACAGAGGAAGATCCGTCGATGTGCATTTGATTGTTTGTGTTCAGATGTTCGGTCATGAGCGCGAGCACATGTGAAGTTTTAACTATTTCTTCTCTGTGTCAATGGTTCCCTTTACATGAATGCGAAAAAACTCCAGAGTCACGTTATTTCGGCATTTTCTAATAATCCAAATGTAGTTGTATACTATTATACAAACCAATGGACAGGCAATGATTTTCGGGCTACAGATGGCCGAAATATGCTTGTCTCTTCTGTTTTTGTTGCAAGGATAGATCTGATAGTAATAGTCATTTAAATGAAAAATATCCTAGAATGTAAATAGGTTGTATTTTACACTACAGTAGGCTACAGTAGGCCTATTCTTTTCAGTTTTTCTGGGTATACTTATTTTATTTCTGCTCTGAACAGAAAAATGAGACACGTCACGTGGCAACCAAAAACAGTTTAAAAAACCTTTGTAACCTGTCTGTCAAGATATATTGAGTTCTCTTTTGACTAAAACTAAACTAAAATGACGAGACTTTTAGTTGACTAAAACTTGACTAAGATACCTTGAGTTCTCTTTTGACTAAAACTTGACTAAAATGACGAGACTTTTAATCGACTAAAACTTGACTAACAAAAAAAGATATGTGAATGACTAAATATGACTAAAACTAACAAGGACATTTGGCTCAAGACTAAGACTAAGACTAAATTAAAAATAGGTGACAAAATTAACACTAGATGGCAGACAGCGTGTATGGCGTTGTGTGGGTGAGCGGTTTGCTGATGTCAATGTTGTGGATCGAGTGGCCCATGGTGGCGGTGGGATTATGGTATGGGCAGGCGTATGTTATGGACAACGAATACAGGTGCATTTTATTGATGGCATTTTGAATACACAGAGATAGCGTGACGAGATCCTGAGGCCCATTGTTGTGCCATTCATCCAAAACCATCACTTCAAGTTGCAACATGATACTGCACGGCCCAATGTTGCAAGGATCTGTACACAATTCCTGGAAGCTGAAAATATCCCAGTTCTTGCATGGCCAGCATACTCACCAGACATGTCACCCATTGATCATGTTTGGGATGCTCTGGATCGGCGTATATGACAGCGTGTTCCAGTTCCTGCCAATATCCAGCAACTTTGCACATTCATTGAAGAAGAGTGCACCAACATTCCACAGGCCACAATCACCAACCTGATCAACTCTATGCGAAGGAGATGTGTTGCACGGCGTGAGGCAAATGGTGGTAACACCAGATACTGACTGGTTTTACTGACGGACCCCCTGGAAGTAGCAACTGAATTAAGTTTTTAAATTGAAATGGGCATTATGCAAAACAAATTTCTGTATTCTGTAAAACAGGTTGCATCGCTTCCGGTTAATGTCTTTTGTGCTTTGTTAAATATTTAACTGTTTTACGAAAGATACCTTTAAAAGATCTAACAAAGATGAGCATAATCAATATCATATATTTGATATTCTTTTCTGCTCTTACACTTGGTTTTACCTAACATGGAATAAAAGATCTGTCGCTACTTCTGTTTCATTGCGACTTTAAGCTAACATCAATATGTCGTAAGAGATAACCGTTCTAGAACTTCTGCCAAATTCAATCTGATTTAGCCACGTCCTGCTTTTTACAATTCTGCCATTTTGATGTAGCCATGGTATTTGTGCCTGTCAAGAAGCAAAGCAAGTTCAAAACCAGTTTTGAAGCTCGCATCTCCCTCCAGTGATGAAAAGCTTTACAAATGCCTCTTTTTTGGGTATTCTTTTTATGGCTTTTGCCTGCTTAAGCTTGCAACTTCTGGCTTCCCCACATATGGACCGCCCACTGGGAAAATGCGCAAAAATGATTGACAGTCAGAAAGAGACTGAAAAGCAGATTGGCTAAAAAGAATCTGGCGGCGGCGTGCAGCACCTTTTTATTTGATTGTTTACAGAGACTATAGCGCTGTCACAGAGACCTGTGTGATATCTCAGGACAGTTTTTTTTAAAGTGATAACCTTCAGGGAGTAGGTGTTATTTTATGCATACCACCAAGATTTTCTATAAGGCATTTATTTATTCATTCATTTTCCACATTAACGGCAAAATCCCACCCACACATCATGCACAAATAAAAACGTCTTGGTGCTTTGGTCCAAATGTAATTATCTCAGACTGTCCTTTGTCTGCTTTTACAATAGCAAACAAAGAGTCTTAATTAAGATTTATCAACTTGTGACTACAACTTTGATTGCTCAGACAGAATATTCCCCTCGCTGCAAAAGCAAGGCCAATCAATCTAAACAACTCAAGAATTTATTGTTTAAACAGCAAAGACTTTGTCCTTCATCAATGCTTGCAGTCAATAGAAGTTTGAGTAATGGCTCCCAATTCAGTTGTTATATAGCTGGATAATTTCAGAGGCATGTGGTTTGCCAGTGTCGCTCAGCCAAGTGCTTCTTAACAAACCATTATATGGTGAATATTATACGGTGAATATTCAGTCTCATACAGCATGACATTCAGCACTAAGAAAATACATTAAATTCAACATGGAAAAGTGCAAAGAAAAAGCCTTGGCTCTTTTATGAAGTCTTCGCTTAGTCTTCCAAGAGCGGGTTTAAGCTCTCTACCTCTACGAGCCTTGCTGAGCTATGCAGACGGAGATGTTAAGCTCATTCCAGCATTCAAATACTTCCGTCACCTCGTATATCTTCTGACATACACATGTTGGAATTTGTCATCTCCGTCTTTTATCCACTCGCTCCCAGATAAGAGCAAAGTGGGGGACGACATTTTTCTCAATTTTTACAGTTGGAGGGAGGCATGATTAAGTGGAAGGGAAATAATCCAGAGAACCGCCTCGCTTTGAGAACCCAGCGCTCCTCTGTGTGTGTCCTCTGGCCCTGCCTCTGCTGCCAGGATGTCTCCGGTTTCAGGCCAGCGGCAGATCAGCCAGACACTACTCTATGTCTTGATTTATATAGTAAATTGAAAGATTTCAAGGAGGGAGTCCGTTTATGTTGGCAGGGCAAGACTTTTGGTTGGTCACGGCCTGCGCAGCCCAAATTTTCTTTCTTTCATCATAGTCATACTATGTTCATCTCCTGAAACAATATTAATTAACATTAGGTAACAATACCTTCAAAGGAATTTTCCGAGTTCAGTATGTGATTACCATAAAAATAAATTTCAACTTCTCCCTCCTTTTTCTCAACAAGCTACAATGTGGGTTACACAGCTAAATTTACAATGGAAGTGAATGGGGCCAATCCATAATTGTTAAAATACTTATGGTTTCAATACACTGAAATGTGGTGAAGAAATATTTTCACTCAGAAATTGCTAGCAAATTTCAAAATTAATCTCTGTAAAGCAAAGGGATGTAACAGTGAATTCAATGTGAAATTTCAAAGTAGAAAGACTGACTTAAGATGTTCTTGTAAAACATATGCCAATAGTCTATATTTTATTTATAACTTCAAAAAATATTTTATTTCAGTGTAGTATAGCCATAGGATGTATGCATTATTGGCCAAATGCGGGTGAAAATTCACTATGGCATTTAACGCATATCAGCACACAAGCCAATTTGGCGGGTTATGATTCATACAGTAGATGCCACGCAGTGCCAAATTAGAACACGTTTTCTATGACCGGACATACACCGGCTGCAGCTAGACTCCAGCTGTTCAAAATCAGTATTTTCCATTAAAATATGATTTAGGACAAATATACATACTGTCTTTACTCTAGGAGATTGTGTATTGTGCTATTTTTTTAAACGGTTTGTTTTTGTGGCTTGACCAAATATGTTTCATATAGAGAAATAATAGCGTATAGATCACACTTTCTATTTCAATTGCCACTGTTTTTTTCAAATATCTTAATTCAAACTCATTGTCGCCACTTTGTTCAATAAACAGTGAATGACTGTCGTAATGCTGAAAGCAATACAATGATTCAGAATCAGATTTAATAATTAATATAATATTTAAATCTATGAGCTGTGGCTTTGATTATCTGGTTTATTTCTGATATTTGTGTTTTGGCCAGTAGAAGTTCTAAATGGCTGGTAACTTAATCTAGTAGCCAAATTGGCTGGTGAGTGAAAACATTCACTTCAAACCCTGAATACAGTATATGTGTTTAAAAAATCACTTAACCATTTCTGTGAGTTATATCCAAAGTTACAACATATTACAATGACAGCATGCCTAAAACCCAAATAGACTGTAAAAGTTACAAAAAGAATGCAGGTTTTACAAGAGGAATGAATGTAAGTGCTTTATAAAAAGTCTATGCTTCACATTTCTTCTTTTAAAACCTCAAAAAATCGTCCCCATTCACTTCCATTGAAAAAGCCTCGCTGTTGCTTAAATTCACCATGTATTTTGAAACGGCTAGAGTCACAGCTGAGTTTGTACCGTCGGCATATCTGAGCACAGTAGTGATTATTATCTGGGCAGAACTCTCTGTGCTGGAGGAGACTGGCGATAAATCAGAGTCGAGGCTGGCACATGTTAAGGTTTCATTGCCAAATGCTTGCCACCGCCTTTAGGCTGAAGACCAATGCCTGACGCTGGGTTTATTTTTATTCGTTGTTTTCGCTCATGCTGTGCAGCATAAAAAAAATATATTATTCTCCATCAGGATTTTAATACCCATGTCACTGCCAACCATGTTGAGAGACGTGGCCAGAAAATAATCTATAGACTGAGCTTCATGTGTTGAAAAGTGCGCTTGCAACATTTGTCAAAAGTTTCCCTTGTTGGATGTTAAGTCATTAGATACACAGATGAGCTAAGGCCTGGAGAAAAGGAAGCGTTTTATGTAACAAAAGGAAAGTAATCTGGCTAATGACATTTGGGGGATTTTTGGCAGTGTCTTTTGCTTGATGGAATAAGTGGACATGTCAGAGTCCCTTTGACATGATATACTGGCGAACCTTTAAGTCCTGCACTTTTCAGGGAGAAAGCCCATTAGCCAGACTTTACAGACGCTATCATAAATTATGACACAGGGGTTAGGCACTCTTAATTTATAAACAGGTAATGTACACTCACACAAATGAGCCTGTGAGTCTGGTTCTCTTGCATCTGCACACTGAAGGAAATAAAAATGATCCGCAAATCCAGGAACATCAATAGCCTTGGGTGAACAAAATCAAACTCTTTGCAGTCACTCTGAGCGTTCTGGTAAAATAGGACAACATAGGTGGAGCATGAACATCATGTACAACGAGGAAAAGCTTCTATATTTAAATTAATTATATATATGACGACTTCAGATGCAAAAGCCTCCAAGTCCGTCTAACATTTTCTCTAACGTCTAACAACATCAGGCTCTTGATAAAATTTCTACCTAAGAATATATATACACATATATACAACACGAAACTGAATTTTTTTTGTATTCTGCAAAATTCTGAAAATATTATTATATACACTATTTTAAAACATGTTAAAATGCAATTTAGTCCTGTGATGACAAAGCTAAATGGTTCTCTGGAATAAGACACAATACACAGAAAATAAATATACATAAATATATCAAGAGGACTAAAAAAATACTTTTCTGACATTCAAGTATATTCAACGAATCAATCGCTTCTATGGAGATTTGCACTTTAAGGAAGATAAGTCTTATTTCCTCGTGGAAAATGTAAATCTTTATACAATTGATTTGTGGGAACTTGTGAATGCCATTGACGCCCACCTGCTTTTACAACATTTAAACAAACAAAACAGTAAAAGGATTTATCGAAAAATGCAATAATGAGCCAATTAGACAGTATAAGTATAATATCATGTTTTTTTTATGGCACTTGAATCATTCTGGCAGTAAAAGATGAAAGATTCCCGACTGTTCTAAACAACAATCACTGATTGAAGTGTCAGTTTGGTCAGTGCGTCCTGATGCCATTGCGTACAGATCAAGTCCGCTGGCAGGCCTTGATCTGCTCTGAAATCTCTGACCAGAGGCATTCAAAATTTCACTAGATTTTGCAAACACTGTTATTACCAGGGCACTACTAGTCAAAACTATGGAGTTTTAGAACATAACATGAATAAATGGGAAGTATTTTAAGGTTAAACTAAAAGCTCTCAAATACAGTTAAACATGGAACGAATCCTGAAAAGATTTGCCAGGATGCATCCTCTTTAGCATTTTGCTAAGAGGGTTATTCAGCACCAGAAAGGTAAATAGCCATTAGCTTAAGCCAAACCTTGACATCTGCGGGAATTAAGGCTAGGAGAAATAAATGCAGCACATTACGGGGTGTTGTTAGAATGTTTTAGCAAGGAAACGAAAAGTACACATATAATGGGTGGTTTCATTACACAGTCCTGTTTCTAAATGCTTTTTTAAAAGCAAAGTTCATTAGCAATGATGAACCGATGAAAGAGAATGAAAATTGGTATATTTTTACATCCTGTCCTAAAAGTCCTCCATGGCCGGCGTGGTCAACTTCTCTCATTTCCTTCCCATACAAAGCACAATACCTACACTTGTCTGACGCATTTAGATTCCATTGCCTGGAATAATAACAACACACGTATACAGTCTTGTGATTAGGACATTGGAGCCAGTTGCTGCAGGTCACGGAAGACTTTTGAGGCCGGCTGTCAGGGAACACAAGCTGTGAGCTCTTGCTCTGCATGTATACAAGAAAGAGGGCATTCATTAAAACAAGAGGTTGTTATGAAGGTATCAGTTTGACTGGATGCAAGCCAAATGCTGCACCGGTTTATTCTGCAGTCACAAGAACGTATACACTGGCCTTGAGACATTTCAACTCAATTGGTGTAGAATTTAACAACCATGAGGAGCACACAAATTCAATGACTGGAAAGTAACAGTGTGTTCATTAACATATCTATGTTCATTTTGTTGGATATCACCAGATATAATATAATAAATCAGTGGCCGATATATATATAATATGATAATAATAAACTTTTTCTTCCTGCTTGAAATGAAATATCCGCACTGTTTTGCTATGGTTGTTTCCACTTTGGCCAAATTCCTCTATTTTTAAAAATGTTTCTGCCGTTTTTGTCCATGAAAGTTAGTGGTGAACATAACTTTCAAGATCCAAAAAGGACATAAAAGTAGCATAAATTAATCCATGAACCCTAATACATGAACCTCAAACGCCAACTACCTCATTTGTTCTCATATGTTATTGCATCCATGAATCATGATGTTTGAATTTGTCTCGTCTGTAGTTTGTGTATATGTGCGTAAATCAACCGCTTGATTTGAGTGAATTACAACATTTACAGCTATCTTACATTTTGATCTGACGTTCATACAAAGCAATTGCATCAATTCAGAATACTTAGTCTATACCATTTGAGTCATTCAGATTCATTTCAAGCTACCTTTATGTCCTTTTTGGGGCTTGAAAGTTCTGGACAATGTTGACTTTGATTTTGCACAAAAATAGCTGAAACATTCTTCAAAGTATCTACTTTTTGTGTTCTGCAGAAGAGATTAAATCATAAAGGTTTGGAACAACACAAGGGTAAGTAAATAATGACAGAATTATCATTTTTGGGTGAATGTCTCTTTAAACTACCGTGTCCAAGTTTTGTCTTTTAATTCTTTCTTTGAACATTTCTAAACCCAATTAAGATGATTAAAGATTCTCTTCAACTGGTTTTCTTATTTTCTGCCCACTGAGGTGACAAATTAGTTACATAAGTGTAATTTGATTTTCTTGCATTTATCAAACAGACACTGAGTGATTTGATTGAGTCAATTATAGTACTTCAACAAAAGGCAATTATGCCTATATTAAAAAATGAGGAGTCCTATACTTCAAGACTTTTAGTTCATGTGTAAAGATTCAGTTCCTTGTTACAGGCTCCCAAATGATGGCAAAGCAGGTAGTGGTTACTATAAATGAGGCAACATTAGAATACAGTAAACGTAACGAGGGAGACAAATCACATCAGCGTTTAGACAATCCAAAGGGGTCGAAATCTCCAATCAACCTGAGCGCCCGTGATGGCCCAAGGCCCAAAGCTAATGCTTCACACATTTATGAGAACACCAGCCCTCCTCCAATTCCTCGCCATGGCTATGGGAGTTTATAGTGTTTAACAGCCAGGATAAATAATGGTTACCACTCTCTGTTCCTTAATGTTGATATATCTCTGCAACAGGACAGGTGCTGCAGCTTTTGGTTCCTTGGATCTCAGCAATTAATCTAACGTGTCATGTGATGAACTCGGACGAGACTCCGACCCAAAAGACATGAATAATACAACACATTAAATCTCACTTTAACGACTCCAAACCTTGAGGAAAACTGCAAAAGGCCATAAATTGAGATGCTAATAACAAGCATCCAAGTACAAGTTCTCTGTCTAATGTTGAACTTGTGTGGGAAGATATTGACCATATGTGATTCATTTGCACAGGTATGTTTCAATTAATCATAGCCGGGGTGGCAGACGCCAACATTCGGCCTCGTGCCACCTGAGGAAGAATTATCTCCTCTAGCCTGACCCAATGGTAAATAATTAGAGCAGAAACCGATCCCCCTCATTAATATAGCTTACATTAGCATCATTCATTGGCCTAGTTACTCTGGCAGCCAGAGGTGTGCGAAGAAGAGCAATGGGCCAACTGAAAAGATTCACATCTGGCAAAGAAAAGAGAGTTTCTACTTTCTAGCACTGTGGCTGTCGATTTTGAGGCTAAGCTACATTTGGCAGAGTGGATGTCTGACAGAGGCGGAACTGATTTCCTTTTTCTCAATGGCTGCAGCAGCATGGAAGGGGAACAAAGAAGGATGCAGGACTGAAATCGGCAAATGGACCAGCAGAATGAGAGGTCTTTTCTGCCTCATTGATGCCATATGGAATAATGAAAGTTACACAAAACGTAACAGGTTTCTGTGGATCTTTGGCACTGATGATTAAGCGAAACTACCCCTCTCATTGCACATTGACTCATCAGAGTTAAGTACGGATAATGATGACAGATGATCCCAATTATGGGGGTGGTAAATATTAGGTTACTTCAAGACTGGACCAAAAAAAGTCTCTTCGTACAGTCCCTTTAAAAATAATTAAACACCTCAAGGACACTCATTAGGTCTTGTTCGGTTGTATCCCCATTAGGGGAGAGAGTGAGCGTAGGGTGTGTTAAAATATTTGCGAGGTGGTCTTTGTTTCACAATGGCATATGTAGTCATTAACAGTCTCTTCCTGTCTGAGTGGTAATGTTGGAAGAACAGCCAGGCTCCCAGGCATGACTCTGATGAGATGGAGAGCGAGCAGCCCCCCCTTCCATCACCAGCCCGAGTCCCCTTCTCAACCAGGGCTGTCTCAGATTCACTGGAGTGTAGCAAGGACTGGCACTGGCCATCTGGGTCAGCCCTCCAGAATGAACTCAATGATAATGCCAATCATCAGCATGACAAATGGTCGACTCGGACTGTGACTCGCACATCTCAGCTCTCACTTTCTCGAGCTAGGCGTCAGTGAGCCTGGTGACTGTCCTTGCGCCTGTAAGCTACTTGTTCTCTGATATGCTTATTCAAAGAAAAGAAATGCTTTATTATATTTAACTATTATATTCAGTCATACATGCATACATTTACACATACATATGAAAAATAAATGTTAGGCCAGTACAAATATTCTTCTTAAAAATGTATTACATTATTCAGTATTAAAAGTTTGAACTCTGTGATGTACAGTGGGGTCTAATATTGCGATTTATGTGTAGATATCCATTTTCTCCATATTAGATTTTTTTCCATATGATGCTTTCAGCTCTGTGATTGGTGGTCCAGCTGTGAAATTACAGAGGGCCAAGCGATAGTAAGTCAATGAGAGACGAGTTTCAAATGACAGGAAACTTTTTTAATCATAGTGTCCTTCTAAATGGGTGAGTCTATTAACTAAGGCATTGTCCGAAATCCGAAAAGAGTACCCATTATGCACCTTGAGAATCGCACGTCAAATAAATTAGACGATGGCGTCCGCAGCTGAATCATCCATCCATCCGTTTTTTTTCAAACCGCTGGTCCAATAAGGCTACAGCTTATCATACTGTCAGGGTTGTGTGCAGGATGCCGAAGACGAGGACAGAGTAGCAGCAGTTTAGGATACTTATTATACAAACTTAAACTTCAAAAACAAAACAGGAACAAAATAACAGACTCCAGGACTTCAGGGTAAACACAACCATAAATAGACGACGACCAACCAACACTGAGGGAAAACACAGGGCTTAAATGAACTGAACCAAACGAGATAATTAACTGAAAACAGGTGAAGAGAATTGGTAATCAGACAGAGAGGGAAAACTAACAGGACTGAACCAAAATCACAAAAGACAGGGGAAAACAAGATCACAAAACAGAACTAAACACATCAAAACGTGACAGTACCTCCCCCCTCCCCGAAGGCGCGTCCTCGCGCCGTATAACATCCAAAGGGGTGGGAGGGTGGGCGCCCTGAAGGCTTACGAGGGCATGGTGCAGGTCCGGGAAGCCTCCAGGGCGGAGCAGGCTGTGGACGTGACCACGGCGGAGCAGGCTGTGGGCGTGACCACGGCGGAGCAGGCTGTGGGCGTGACCACGGCGGAGCAGGCTGTGGGCGTGACCACGGCGGAGCGGGCTGTGGGCGTGGCCACGGCGGAGCGGGCTGTGGGCGTGGCCACGGCGGACCGGGCTGTGGGCGTGGCCACGGCGGACGGCTGTGGGCGTAGCCACGGCGGAGTGTGGGACCCTCGGGCGTCCAGGGGGGAGCTGTGGGACCCTCGGGCGTCCAAGGCGGAGCTGTGGGACCCTAGGGCGTCCAAGGCGGAGCTGTGGGACCCTCGGGCGTCCAGGGCGGAGCTGTGGGACCCCCGGGCGTCCAGGGCGGAGCTGTGGGACCCCCGGGCGTCCAGGGCGGAGCTGTGGGACCCCCGGGCGTCCAGGGCGGAGCTGTGGGACCCCCGGGCGTCCAGGGTGGAGCTGTGGGGCCCTCGGGCGTCCAGGGCGGAGCTGACCCTTCGGGTGGCCATGGCGGAGCTGACCCTTCGGGTGGCCATGGCGGTGAGGACCCTTCGGGTGGCCATGGCGGTGAGGACCCTTCGGGTGGCCATGGCGGTGAGGACCCTTCGGGTGGCCATGGCGGTGAGGACCCTTCGGGTGGGCGCCCCCCCAAAATTTTAATGGGGAAATTGACAGGAAAGGGGGGGATCCGGCAGCAACGAGGGTCTTGGGCTGGACAGGACCAGCGGTGAAGAATCAGTGGGCTCTGGTACATCTGGTGCAGGATCAGTGGGCTCTGGTGCATCTGGTGCAGGATCAGTGGGCTCTGGCGCAGGATCAACAGGCTCTGGCGCAGGATCAACAGGCTCTGGCGCAGGATCAACGGGCTCTGGCACATCATGGGACTCGGAACTGGACGGGGCCAGCACATCATGGGACTCGGAACTGGACGGGGCCAGCACATCATGGGACTCGGAACTGGACGGGGCCAGCACATCATGGGACTCGGAACTGGACGGGGCCAGCACATCAGGGGACTCGGAACTGGACGGGGCCAGCACATCAGGGGACTCGGAACTGGACGGGGCCAGCACATCAGGGGACTCGGAACTGGACGGGGCCAGCACATCAGGGGACTCGGAACTGGACGGGGCCAGCACATCAGGGGACTCGGAACTGGACGGAACCAGCACTTCAGGGAGCTTGGGGCTGGACTCATGCTCTGGCGGGCAGGCGACGGTCTCTGGCTGGACGGTCTCTGGCTGGACGGTCTCTGGCGGAAGAAGCTCAGGAAGGTCGTCAAAAGGGTCAGACTCAGGCTCTGGTGGGCAGGCGATGGGCTCAGGCTTTGGCAGGCTTGGAACTGGCTGGAGTGGGAGATCTTCCACGAGGTATTCAGATCCACACGACCACAGCGTGTGATCCACAAACTCCAGGAAGGATAGATGGAGGTCCTTTACCAGAAATATCTGGACTCGCGGGTCCTTCAGACCACCCCAGAAACTCCGTTTCAGTTCCTCCTCATCCTGAGTCACATCATCATACAACTTTATATAAAATCCCGCATATTCCTCAAGTGAGCGCTCTTGTTGGAAAAGAATAGGTATTTCCATGGGGCTCACTTTCTTTTCTTTTTAAAGGTTGGTCGTTCTGTCAGGGTTGCGTGCAGGTAGCCGAAGACGAGGACAAGGGAGGTTCAATATAGTTGATTTATTTAACAAAACTCAACTTCAGGAACATACAGGAACAAAGGAACAGACTCCAGGACTTCAGTAATAACACAACCATACATTGACGACGACCAACAAACACTGAGGGAAAACACAGGGCTTAAATGAACTGAACCAAACGAGATAATTAACTGAAAACAGGTGAAGAAACTGAACACAAACGAGGAGCGGGAAAACTAAAAGGACTAAACCAAAAATCACAAAGACAGGGGGAAACAAGATCTCAAAACAGAACTAAACACATCAAAACGTGACACATACAGGTATAAATTCCTTTTTAATTGATTATTAAATTGTTTAATTAAAGGGGTCATTGGATGCAAAATTCACTTTTATTTAATGTTTGCATATAAATGTGTCTTTGCAGTGTGTGGACACAACCACCACACAAATGAAAAAAAAAAAAATTTTATCCTCAAAAAGTCTAAACTGTCTCAATAATCAAGTCGTTTGGATTTTCTGAGCAATATGATGTCATATTGCTTATGCTCCGCCCATGACCATTGACGGACTGTCCCGTATTAGCATATTTCCGCCCTCAGCCATTTGTATAGTTTCCACCAAGGCAGGTTGCAAAGGCAGCACTTTATGAGTCTTGTGTCGACACCCCCCATGGAAGAGAAGGTGGGGTGAACAGTTGCTCATTTTAATTTAAAAGAGACATGCACTGAAACGGGTAACTGTGAACAGAGCTGTTTTTGAGGAGGTAAAAATGGTGTTTTACACATGATTGATCAATTTTAACCAAAGTATGTTATAAAATATACATGAAGACCCTAAAGAATCAGACCAACTTGTGGAAAATGGGCATCCAATGAGCGCTTTTAAGTTTATACATACTAGTTTCCATGACAGAGTTCAAGATAAATCTTTTTATTACTACAGGAGCTTTGCTAAGTTTGCACTACTCAAGTTTGCTAAGTTTCAAATGATTATTAAACATAAACTATGCAAAAGCAGGAGCCCTTCTGGCACACTCAGTGTCCAAATTCACTCACTCGTTTTCATTCACTCCAACCAAAACGCATCTTAATACCAGGTGGAAACAGGGCCTAAGTGTATTATATTAAGTCAAGTCAAGTATATTTATATAGCACTTTTCACAATACAGATTGTATCAAAGCAGCTTCACAGTATCAATCAAAATAACATAACAATATTTGTTTCTTAGTGGAAAAAAACATCCACGTTAGGTAGGGCTGATCAATGGTATTAATGATTGGTTAATTAATTTGAATATTAGTGGAGTAATGTAGGGAATAACGAATGAGGGTATAGGGGGACGATTTCGAACACAGCCTAAGTTTATGATTTTTTTGGCTGCCGCTGCCACTGTTTATTATGTTAAGCTTTATTTAAAAAAAAAAAAAGTTATTTTGCAGAATGACTGGTCAGTCTGGGGTACCAACGAGCTGTATATGAGAATAATAAAAATAAACAAATGCATCCAACAAAAAATTGACAATTTACAACACATTATTAAAAGCTAAGGAAAATAAATATGTTTTTAACACCCTCTGAAATGCCCCTTGAGGATATGTTTTTGAGGGCAATGCAAGCTCATTCCAGAGTCTAGGAGCTGCCACAGAATTTCAAGCGCAATCGAGGGAACGTCAGCCATAGCTGATCATTGGAGCGAAGAGATCTCATAGGTTAATATAAACTAATTAAATAAGATATATACTCTGGTGCTAAGCCATTGAGAGATTTAAAAACATAAAATAACACTTTATATTGGATTCTGTATTGAATCAGTAACCAATGTAATGAAATCAGTACAGGAGTAATATGGTCTCTTTTTTGGTACCAGTTAAAAGCAGCTGAGTTCTGATCCAGCTGCAGGCCAGAGAGGGAGGTCTGAGACACACTCAGGTACAAAATGTTACAATAATCCAAACGAGAAGACACACAGACATGAACAATCTTCTCCAGATCATTGAAAAATAATTCTGCATAACAGTAAAAAAAAAAACATTCAAAAAACAATACGATTTGTTATGCCAGTCTAATTATATGATTTACTATCAACATATGGAAGTGTTTGTCTTTATAATGTGCTTTGGTCTGAGCTCTGTCATGATGAGTCTGCGTGCTTACATTAAATTTGGTTGGTTTTGTGGCCAGTTGTCACCATATCCTAAATAGGGTTGGGTATCGGTTGGGTTTTATTCGATACCAGTACCTACTCGGTATTTTTTAAACGGTTCCGGTGCTTAAACGGTTCTTAAATCGGTACTTAAGAAAATGAAACCGCACACACTTTATCAAAAAATAATACCCTTTAATTTACAGGGCCAAACTGGACACAAAATTAACTTAAAATTTTAAACAATATAAATACAAGTAACATATGGTAATAATAAAACCAATATAAAATAAAAATTCATATTTACATAATATCAAATGAAACAATATTGTATCAAACAATGTAATAATACTGGAGATTAATAGAAATTACTAGCAGGCAGAGCTGCCAACTCTCACGCATTGACCGTGAGACTCACGCAAATGACCCTTTTCACACAGAAAAATCACGGACAAATAGGACACTGACAGAGAAGGTTACTTTTGATATGGAGGAACAAATCCACAGCTGTCAGATTCTGTCAATATTTTTACGAGATTCACACAATAAATAACGTTTTGGCTCTTTGAAATGTGACAGATCGCTGTAGCGCGTCAGTTCAAACGGCACGTGATACAGTAGCCTACAAATCCACTGCTTCTTAGCGTTGAGTGAACCTATGAAAGAGAACATCTCTGGTTACTGGTGTAACATACCTATGTTCTCTCAAGGGAACGAGACGCTGCTAAGCTCCTCGCGCTGACGACCAGCTTCCTTTTTCGGCAGAGAAATCTGAGGAGCAGATGGCGCGCGCGCGCCAACATAATATGACGACGTGTAAACAACTGCGTCGATGCGGCGCGTAATTTTACACGTGAAATGCAGCCAAACCTTGCGAGAAAGAGCGCGCATGCGAGACAGAAGAACTGTGCTCCAAACTGTGTAGCGCACGCACGACGGTCGACGGAGAGGGAGAGAGCGAGAGACCTTGCGTGTGTGTGTGCGTGTGTGCTTAATGAAGTTAGGCACCGAAATCAGGCACCGAAATTTTCGTTCTTATTCGGTCTGGTTACTACCGTTTACGTCGGAACCGGTTCCCTATTGGCACCGAGTTTTGGTACCCAACCCTAATCCTAAACCACTTATTGTGTGATGATGATGATGCAATTCTTTGTAATGAAAATTTGCATTTTATTACATTTAGTTTCATTTTGGTGATAACTCTCACGCTCACTCTGATATTTGGTTGTGGCATTTCTTGTCAAAGGTAAATGCAGTATTAGTAAGAGAGGCTGACTTTAGACTGACTTTTTTCCCGCATTGGAAAAGCTTTTGGTGAATAAAATACAAAATAAAAACATTAATCCTATACTTCATAATGTTTTTATTTTGTATTTTATTTCGTCTCTCTGTCAGCAATTACTAATGCATTGTTTGTTTAATTGTATGTTTTATTATGTTTCTATATTTGTGAAGCGCTTTGAGATAGCCTACTTTTTAGTGGCGCTATATAAAATAAAGTTTATTATTATATTATTATTATAGACAGGGGTCATCATAGGCACTTTGATTGGTCAGTGGCTACGCAGCCCCAGAGCACAAGGGTCTAAATGAGTGGTTTACTTGTCACATGACAGCTGAATTACTTATAATGGATTGCAGCACAATATGAAAATGATTATTTAGTATAAATGAGCACACCTACACTCACCTAAAGGATTATTAGGAACACCTGTTCAATTTCTCATTAATGCAATTTTCTAATCAACCAATCACATGGCAGTTGCTTCAATGCATTTAGGGGTGTGGTCCTGGTCAAGACAATCTCCTGAACTCCAAACTAAATGTCAGAATGGGAAAGAAAGGTGATTTAAGCAATTTTGAGCGTGGCATGGTAGTTGGTGCCAGACGGGCCGGTCTGAGTATTTCACAATCTGCTCAGTTACTGGGATTTTCACGCACAACCATTTCTAGGGTTTACAAAGAATGGTGTGAAAAGGGAAAATCATCCAGTATGCGGCAGTCCTGTGGGCGAAAATGCCTTGTTGATGCTAGAGGTCAGAGGAGAATGGGCCGACTGATTCAAGCTGATAGAAGAGCAACTTTGACTGAAATAACCACTCGTTACAACCGAGGTATGCAGCAAAGCATTTGTGAAGCCACAACATGCACAACCTTGAGGCGGATGGGCTACAACAGCAGAAGACCCCACCGGGTACCACTCATCTCCACTACAAATAGTAAAAAGAGGCTACAATTTGAAAGAGCTCACCAAAATTGGACAGTTGAAGACTGGAAAAATGTTGCCTGGTCTGATGAGTCTCAATTTCTGTTGAGACATTCAGATGGTAGAGTCAGAATTTGGCATAAACAGAATGAGAACATGGATCCATCATGCCTTGTTACCACTGTGCAGGCTGGTGGTTGTGGTGTAATGGTGTGGGGGATGTTTTCTTGGCACACTTTAGGCCCCTTAGTGGCAATTGGGCATCGTTTAAATGCCACGGCCTACCTGAGCATTGTTTCTGACCATGTCCATCCCATTATGGCCACCATGTACCCATCCTCTGATGGCTACTTCCAGCAGGATAATGCACCAGGATAATGTCACAAAGCTCGAATCATTTCAAATTGGTTTCTTGAACATGACAATGAGTTCACTGTACTAAAATGGCCCCCACAGTCACCAGATCTCAACCCAATAGAGCATCTTTGGGATGTGGTGGAACGGGAGCTTCGTGCCCTGGATGTGCATCCCACAAATCTCCATCAACTGCAAGATGCTATACTATCAATAAGGGCCAACATTTCTAAAGAATGCTTTCAGCACCTTGTTGAATTAATGCCACGTAGAATTAAGGCAGTTCTGAAGGCGAAAGGGGGTCAAACACAGTATTAGTATGGTGTTCCTAATAATCCTTTAGGTGAGTGTATAATCAAAAATATTTACACCATGTATTCAAGTCATTTTTCTATATTAAAACATAAAAAAGCTATATACAACTTCATTAGTGCTCTTAGATTTTGGACCCACAGAAATCCATTTATTTTAAAAGTGAGCAAAAAGGTTACTGAGGCTAAACTGGGGAAATAAGCTAAGAACAGTGTGGCCTCAGACCTCCCTCTGCTGCCTATGAAAAGTCTTCCTATGACTATGTGTTTGCCATTCAGAGCTCCTGCAGCCGGAGATGCATGAAGAAGGGCAGCTATCTGCTACAACACACTGCAGAGTTGGCTTTTTCTGTTGTCCTGCTAATTTGCTTCAAGCTGGGAGAAGTGCTGATTAAATAACTCGGCTGGTGATTGAACGTGCGTTTGGCCACACCGCTTCTCAGCTCCATGGCTCTGACAAACATGTTTGTTTTTCTCCCTAACTCGAGTAACTTAATGTGTTCTCAGTGTTCTTTTTGTTCCTTAACAGAGAGACACACAAAAAAGAGGCTTTGTATTTGACTACGAGTCTGTCATTGACCTCCCTTGGCTAACTTGTACGGCAGCTACCTCAAAGAGTAAACTTTATAGTTTCAAACACTCCCTTAGCTTAAAAAACACATATTATAGCATTCACTCTCAACAACTATTCATTGCTAACTTACGATCCAATTATAGTGTCTTTTGTGTTCTAACAAAAAGTTAGGTCAAATAAAGTTAGCATATTCTTCCCTATATAAGCACTAGCCTGCAGCTTATAGGCAGTGTTACCTGTCTGTAGGAGGATTTCTTGGTATAAGCACAAAATAATGAGACACCATTGCTAGAACTCTGCAAAAAGTAGTGAATATGTTATTTTTAAATTTATTTATTTGTTTGTTTTCCTCTCTCCAGTAGGGCAGGCATCTGTTTCAAGCTTTCATCAGCATAATCTTGTCTGTTATAAGCACTACCCACACCAAGCCAATAGCTAATTCATAATGCATTCATTTATGGATGCATCGTGAAATAATTTAATTAATGTCCAATGAATTTAATGAATTGGAATTTAGCATTTTGTAGACAGAGTTCGTGTCAACAGCTGTTGAGAATGCATGATCAGGACCAAGAAACCGAACACAACTTCAAATAGAAAAATAAAGACGGCAGATACAAATAATGTGCAATAAGAAACATAATATAAATAATGTGGTGGGGTTGTGTGCATTCTTTGATATCCAATTTGTGTTCAAAAGGCTGCTGTCTATGATTGTCATGATTGGTTGGAAGTCCCAAAGTCTCTGCTGTCATCTGTGACTAATACATTTAAATTGATAAGAAATTGATCAGGCTTGCCTTAACCAGGCTATTGCGATTCTTATCCATAAGCTATCAATTATGCTATCCTCTCATCATCTACAGGTTTCCCTTATCCTCTGCCATTGATTGGGTAAACATAACTGTAACTAAATAGCAGGAAGCCAATAATCCTAGTACAGAATTTGTCTGATGTATCTTGTGAGGCAAAAAGCATCAAAAGATTAAAGGACTGATCTTAAAATTCAAGAGAGCAGATTCATGTCTGTGTGCTTTAAGTCAGTAAGAACAAATCGGTATTGGTTTGATGGTTCATTAAAGGGGCGTGCGTATCCTTCGCCTTTGCTCTGAGGGAAGAGGCGGTTCGTGTTCGAGCCACAGAAAGGAAACGAGTTATGATCTTTCATCGCTCACTAGATCGAGATCATTTTCGCCTCTCATGACACATACGCAGAAAACTTTCAGTTGCAAAAAGGATTGCAGTCAGGAAAAAAACAACATTCGGGTAAAATGTCTTTTGATTTTTTTTTTTTCATCTTATGGCACCATTTGAATAAATCATGATAGCCGATGAAGCTGAACCCTTATTATGTGAGTGTTTCATCTCAGCATGTGGCCTTTGCTTTCTCCAACTCTTATGCACTTGAAGAGCACTTGATAACACTTCCGATTCACAGCCTTCCGATTGAGAAGCACCCTTCCACTTCCAGCTCAATGTGTTCTGTGTTCACTCAGCTCCAGGACCTCTCCTGGTTTATCACTTTACACTCCCTGCTCAATGGTGAGTGAAACCAACCTGATCGCCTGACAAAACTTAAGTATTTTCATATAAATTCCTACAATCTGATTTAGATATGAGAGATGCACTGTTCACTGCAGAGCCAATGGATGGAGCCTGATGTCCAGATTCCCCTCGCTGGATGTAATGGGTGGAGCTTGAAGGTCCAGCCATACCCTAATTCTAACCATTCCCCATCCCTAAACCTAATTAGCGTAAGCTCCACCCGTTAGGTCCACAGAGATGGATTTAGACTGGATCAAGCTCCACTCATGGTGCCCAGAGAGGGAGAGCTGGATGTCGTTTGGCTCTGCAGTGGACATCACTTGACAAAAACGCATGAATGGAATCATATGAATTCATATGAAATTGCAACCAATTTGCCAAAGTGTCTTTTTTTTTTTTTTTTTTTTTTTTGGATACCCAGCTCCAAAGAATCAAGGGCTTGTATAATAGGCTGACATAAACAAGCAAGGAGAGTTAAAAAAAAAACAATACCCTGTACCAACAATACCATGACTTTCAAAAACTCACTCACAAAATTGGCAAAAATCACACAGATGCACTTTCATTCACCTGTTATAGATCCAATTCAACATGCAATATAAGACTATAAACAAAACATAGGGCTGCATGATTATGACAAAATAATAATTATTTTATAACAAACTATAACTGAATAATAAAATCTTAACAGTGGACGTTATTGATAATGTAACTATTTAGGCTTGTAGACTAATTTAAACGCCTCGTATTCGCTGTTGAATTTGCATTGCTTAACGAACAGGTCTGTGATTGGTTGCAATGTTCAAAGCTGCAAAAACACACTGTAAACAGAAAACCATGACAAACTGGGAGTAGATTAAAACTGAATTATGTAGCTAGTTGTAACTTCAACCGTGATATTGCTTATTTGTCGATTAATTGCGCATATCTATCAGGAAATACTACTACTACAAAAATAATTGAAAAGCCAACGACAAATCAAATACAAAAACGAAATTAATTCATAATTGCAATACAGAGCAAACCATAAATGAATTGGAAGCACAGCAGAAAGCGCGCGCGAGAGAGAGAGAGAGAGAGAGAGAGAGAGAGAGAGAGAGAGAGAGAGAGAGAGAGAGAGAGAGAGAGAGAGAGAGAGAGAGAGAGAGAGAGAGAGAGAGAGAGAGAGAGAGAGGAGGAGAGAGAGAGAGAGAGAGAGAGAGTCCAGCGCGCCCAGGGCATTTGGTAAGGGAAGCGCGGCACTCGGGAGCGCATCATCGGGATTGAAGCACCGGCTTTCGGACGCATCATGTTGCGCAGACACTTCAAATCCTCCCCAGGACCAGCCGCTCGACAAAATGTATCTTATTAGACCACTCGGACTAAAGGATCGTAGGGCTGACTCTTTTAGGTGTCTGGAATTATTTTTTAGTCTAACTGGGAGATGTTTATTCTGAGAACTCATACTGGAGAAGAGACTAGAAGGCTTTAAAATGCTGTCCGAATGGGTTGAAGCCTCTTCAGAAAAGGTAAGGACTCAAAACACGTTTATACATTAAAGACACGCTTGTGTTTCCATATATCCAATTAATTGCGCTCTTGCGTGAAACTTCTTGCATAACAGCTGTTATCTGCCATTCCTTATGCACTCTAAAAATACTCTCTAAAAGTTGGTTAAAAAATACCAATACAAAACAAATGGAAAGTGTGGTTGCTAAATCTACTGAATGTTTTAGGAATTAAGGAATGGCATTTGGTGCCTTTATATTTTACGATCACGACTGTATAGCCTATGCCATTTACTTTATAATGCTATATTAGCCTATATTGACTACTAAAATCTGCAATGTACTTTAAAATATACTGAGAACTATAATAATAGAGGTTGAACAATAAAGCCACGATTAATTAAAGTTAAACAAATGGCCTCATGACTAATACATATGCATAAACAGTACACACATATTCATGAATGTGTACTGTCTCAACAATCTGATATACTTCCATCGGATAGCTTAAATTTAACTAGTTTGGAGGTTATTAATATAGTAAATTATAATAATTATTATATAGTATAGTATTTTTATTGATTGGCAAATGTTCTGTCAAACACACATTTCCCCACAAATAGGAAGAGAAGAGAAAGGGGTAAATCAGAACATTTCAGAAATGTGTTTATAACAGTGAGATGTAAAGCACTTCCATGTGTGATTTTTCCATGGGTGCATAATCATACCGCTGCTTAAATCTGTTGTATGCTCTCTGCACTTGACTTTTTTTCTTAGAGTAATATAATGAACAAATCCTGAGCACCATGGTATAATGATAGTTTGTCTCCAAGATCAATATAGTCAACTAGTAAGTAATGGCTGGAGTGAACAAATGGCGTTCACTAAAAAAAAATAGACCTTGGTTGGTTAAATCCAAATATTCTATATAATAATAAATGAAAAAAGCCTGCAAGATTATTTTTCTCTGCAAAAATTTTACAAGACTAGGATATAATACACTATTTCATCACAAAGGAAGGTACAAAATGTTAGAAAATAATAGAATATAATAGAATTTGTATGTATATACAACAAGGCCAGTTGAAATTGTATTGTACAAGAGACTCCTCTCTCTCTCTCTCTCTCTCTGTGTGTGTGTGTGTGTGTGTGTGTGTGTGTGTGTGTGTGTGTTGTGTGTGTGTGTGTGTGTGTGTGTGTGTGTGTGTGTGTGTGTGTGTGTGTGTGTGTGTGTGTGTGTGTGTGTGTGTGTGTGTGTGTGTGTGTGTGTGTGTGGTGTGAAACTGCATGTGCAAAATATGTGTAAGAAAATAGAATAATATATACAATATATTGCAAAAGAATTACAGAACGATATAGACTACACATACAGTACACAAACTGCAGACAGATAATAGGTGAGGACATGTGAGGCCTCAATGAAGAGTGACAAAAAAGCAAAGATGATATTCAACATGGCTACAACAAAACTAATTTCTGAAATTCAGTATAATGAGCAAAGCTGTTTTTCTTTCCTGTTCAAGATCATGCACTCCACATCGATTTAATAGAGCAGTGCTCACTGTCCCCAGGTTCAGAATTATTATTACTGAGAGGAGAGCTCTGTGCCAGAGCATTGGAGAACAGACCTGTCCATCATCGAGGCATTTGACAGATTAAACACCTCAGTGCCCTTTATAAGTCTGAGAGCGCAGAGATGCTGATGTCGCCAGTCACAATACTCTCTCCTCGTGAAGACCAAGTGTGGAGCAGTGTCCTGCTCTATTGTTAGCTGCCATTTCTTTATTTTTTCTATTTATATCTCTTTTTCTTAATATTAACTATGTACACATTTCAAACTCTAAATTCTGATCGGATGAGCCACATTTACACATTCAATATTATTATTAACGGAGCAAATTGCCATGTTGCTTGGCAAACGTAAACATTATACAGTCAAGGCACTGAATTATATTAGGTACTTAGGGGAAAAATAGTTTATTCTGAGAATTATTATAATAATACATTTAACTCTTTATTGAACTATAAAGATTGAAACAGTGTATTTAATCATAGTGACGTTGCAATAATCCCTCTCGAATCTGTGTGTAACAGTGATTTTGCCACAAGTAAGGAGATTGGGTATGGTAAAAAACAAACAAAAAATCACTGTAACCCACAAATCTAATTGGATTATTGCTCGTTTCAGTTAATGCAAAAGAGTAACTGAAATAATGTGTTATTTCACTTGACTGCTATTAAAACCTAATTTTTGTGACGCACACATTTTCCTTTCAGAAAGTAAAACATATGCAGATACTAAGAGGCATTTATATTTGGCAGACGCTTTTGACATTGTAATTACAATGTGCTTTTGGCAGAGTTTTGACATTGAAATAACATCTCATTTATTTTTATTTTCTGTTAAAATAGGTAAGCGGCTCAAAATGCTCCCTGTGAGGAAGGTCGTGCCTTACGGGAATCGTCCAGCTGCGACGAGAGAGGAGGTCATCTCCGATGAGCCCTCCATACTCGCTGCTCTGGCCCACACACTTTGAAATCGTCCCTCCCTAAACTCAGAGTGACAATGTGATGAGCTCTGCTATCATTTCCAGCTCGAGCATGGACGGAGGGATGAGAGGGAGTTGCACGAGTTAATGAGACTATTGCTCTTGTGTTGGGGAGCTTAGGACAGGCAATTACAGGAGGATTACCCAGCGACTTCAACATCGCATACTCTCCACCAAGGCAAGCTTCTAAGAACTCCAGTGTGGTGGATTTTATTTTTTATTATTTTTCACCCTTTTTAATTACGTGCACTGTTGTTGTCAAAAAAGTTTGCAAGGTCTTACAAAATGGAGGTACAGATCCGAATGTGGAATAAAGACCTGCCAACTTTGATCAGCCCGTGGATACCGATACTTCTGGGTCTTCACATGCATTTCTCATGGGCCACAACCTGTCCAGAGGAGTGCCGGTGTGACAGGACCTTTGTTTACTGCAACGAGAGGAGTCTAATGTCAGTGCCTCTGGGGCTAGGAGAGGGTTATAAGACCCTCTACCTCCACAACAATCAAATCAACAATGCTGGATTTCCCCTGGAAATGCACAACGTTGCCTCTGTGGAGACGGTGTATCTCTATGGCAACCAGCTTGACGAATTCCCTGTCAATCTTCCCAAAAATGTGCGGGTGCTCCACCTGCAGGAGAATAACATTCAGACTGTGTCCCGGGCCGCCCTCGCGCAGCTGCTACGCCTGGAGGAGCTCTATCTGGATGACAACTCCATCTCCACCGTGGGTGTGGAGGAGGGGGCCTTCAGGGAGGCCATCAGTCTCAAGACCCTTTTCCTCACCAAGAACCACCTGAGCAGCGTCCCCATCGGGCTCCCCGAGGAGCTGAGAGAGCTGCGGTTGGACGAGAACCGCATTGCAATTATAGCCGAGGATGCGTTTGAGAATGTGACGGGCCTCGAACGCCTCCTCCTGGATGGCAACCTGCTCACGGACGATGGCATTGCCCCCGAGGCTCTCCAGACCCTTGCAAATCTCAAAACGCTGTCGATGGCGCGTAACTCCCTCACGGTTCCTCCTCCTTATCTGCCTGCCGAGTTTCTAGTCAAGCTCAACTTGCAGGATAATCAGATGAATGAGATTCCTTTGACAGCCTTTCATGGCCTTCATCGCTTGGAGAGACTGGATATTTCAAACAACCAGCTGCAGTCTCTCACACAGGGGGTCTTTGACGGCCTCCGCGGCCTGAGACAGCTCACTGTTCGAAACAACCTTTGGCTCTGTGACTGCAACATTAAATGGGTCATACTGTGGTTAAAGTCCCTGCCAGCTACCCTCAATGTCCGTGGCTTCATGTGCCAGAAACCAGAGAGGGTACGTGGCATGGTAATCAGAGAGCTAACCCTGGAGCTCATCCAGTGTCCTAACAGCACCGCCACAGTCCCACAGCCCACACTGCTCTCTGCCTCCACCGCTGAGTCAGCCACTCAAACGGCCTTCACACCCGCACGCTCCCGGCCTACACCCACCCCTTCGCCTCTCACACTTCTCCCACCGAATGCAGGCGAAGACGGGGAACAGAAGACGAACCACCCGGTCGGCCCGAGGCAGGAGTCGCTGCGCGTTTCCTTTGCGGTGCTAAACCGCTCATGCATTCAGGTAAGCTGGGTATCGACATTCGCCGTCACAGCCTATAAGGTGACCTGGGTCAAGCTGAGTCACAGTTTGATAACAGGCCCCATGCAGGAGTCACTTGTGGAGGGTGAACGTGAGGGAATCGCACTGGCAAACCTGGAGCCCAAGTCAACCTATCGTATTTGCGTAGATCCGCTGGACGCGTTCAATAGTTACCACCCAGGAGACGATACGATTTGCTCAGAGGTGATGACGAAGTCCGCTTCCTTTGACTCTGGTGATAACACCACTGGCCCAGAGCAGGCGACCCAGCAGGACCCCAGCTCGCCTTTCCTACTGGCTGGCCTGATTGGCGGGGCGGTGCTTGTGGTTCTGGTGGTCCTGTTGAGCATATTCTGCTGGCACATGCACAAGAAGGAAAGGTCAGAT